>CP053144.2:0-600000 GCA_022674325.2 Grapholita molesta
AATAAAGAGTACTAACGTACAGTATGGCCACACCCTGCCCCCCACCGAAAGTGCCGCCCACCCGCTCTCGGTTACCTCGCAGTTACCGGCTGGCAGGTACGCGACGACGTTGTGCGCAGATTACCTATTCGAAATTTTTCGCAATATTTATAAAACCTTTTGTAATGGGTGTGTGTTGTGCTCTGTACGGATGTTTAAGTTCTAGAAACGACAAAACCAAAAGAAATTTCTACAGATTTCCATTGGATGAATCAAGGCAACCTACCCAGTTATTTTTTATTTATTTATGTTTTAGTAGAAAATCAACTTACACCAGGTACTTATGTTTAGTATTTCTGTTGCCCTATCCGTTTTAGACATAAACCTATCAGTTCACACTGAAAACAACACAATATCTATACCTATAAACAAAAAATCATGTTGTCAACTTACGTAATATTTTGGTGGCCTGAATTTCCTTACAGTAATTTTGTTACCTCGTTTTATACTGATTCAAAACAGGAAACTATTGTATAAATCGAGCTTAGATACCTAACTTACAGCATAGAGGTATGATTCTTATTTCTTCCTAATTCGCGCAATGTGTTTTGAATCATTGAGGTCATCGAACTTGAACGCGGACGGCGCGGCGCGCGGCGGCACAGTAGGTATAATAAAGAGTAGGTACTAAGGCGGTTTCTGCGTATATTCGTGCTATACCTTGTGCGAATGTTTCATTCAATTATACTGAAACTTCAACTGTTTTTTTCTGCAATGCCTTATAAATTACTATAATTTGTCATAATCATCTATATACACATAATAAATAAATAGTAGCGAAGCCGAATTTGTTTGTTATTTTTAATGATTAGTGGGCCGAATGCACATTACTATCTAGATTTTAAATGGTTAGATATTGTATTTTTTGTTGCCTGTCTGTCAATCTGTGCACGCAACACGTAAAATCTACTGGTCCGATTACATTACATTACACTAAAGTACGATTTTTCGTTTTTACTTATCCCTTTATTTAGTATAAGAGGCTATTGGCAAAGATCCAGTTGCTTGAGTCAAAATGCAGACGTCAATAATAATCTCAGAAAATAGAGTTAAAAACGTTTTCGTTTATAATTGATTGCACACAAACTAACTCGACACAAATAAATTGGACGCTGCTATAACAAGGTCATCTTACGTTGCGTTCCCGATTCGCGAACGCACTACGCAAAATAGCGGCAACCCTAGCGTGTCTTATCTCACTCACACAGGCATGGTACGCGCTCACCTACACGAGCTTAGACTGTGTGCGTAGCAACGCGTTTGTTTCATACATTCGATCGCCACTTACCGGGGTGTGACTACAGATTGATTAAAACAAAAATCATTTTTTTCCTAACTAGTGCGTGCGTAAATTTCACTTTTTAAGGCACTTGCTTTGAAAAATTATGTTCGATACTCGTGTAAAAACTTCTTTAAGACTCGGGTGATTGTCACCCTCGTTTCACTCGGGCTCCAACTTTCGTATCATCTAGTATCGAATTGTACTATTCTGTGTTTAATAGTTTGCGGCTTCTGCTTCTATTTTTATGTTTATGTTGATATTAAATTTCATAGTATCAAATATTTTGCGTTAAAACCCTTAACTTTCACAATCTCCAATGGTAAGATGCGAATTTTATTGATCTGTAATATCTGTATTACAGATCAATAAGATTGATCCGAACATAAATATGAAATAACTCAATTAATATATAATAATTTAGAGACTCGCAAAGTATAGAAAGCAACTAAAAAAACGTGTATGGGTATATGCTATTTGAAATATTATTTTAAACAGTACAAAAGCTACGACCGAACCACCCCAAGAACGAGTGACGCAACGTGCGCGGTGTCCGCGTCCTACTTAAATGAAGTATTGCTGTTGTTATTGTCTGCATAATAAATGTGAATGTTTGTGAAGCTGTATGTCACTCGAACACCCAATAACGGCTGAACGAACACATGAAACTTGGCGTACGGATAGACAAAGGCCTGCATGGAGACATGGGATACTTGATGTCCCGTAATGCGGTGACCGAGTCGCGGGGAGAAGCTAGTTTTCTATAAGTTTGACGTCTTTGTAGAACCAAGTATGAAAACTTAGAGGTCGTGCCGTCCGTTTCAGATGCGATAGCGTCGGGCGAGAGCGTGCGGCTGGCGCCGTCGCTGCGCAGCCAGAAGGGCGCCATCTGGACGAAGCAGCCCATCAACTTCGACTGGTGGGAGGTGGACATCATGTTCAAGGTCACCGGCAGGGGGCGCATAGGGGCCGACGGTTTGGTGAGTGCCCTTTTATTTTTATTTGGCCGTCTAAATTGCATCGTGTTAGTCAGAGAGAGATGTCTCGCTTTCCTTGGCGTCATTTGGTGGCGTATTCGATCGCAATCATCGCACCAATGGTTTGTACAATTGTAACATGAAAATAATCTAACGTTTCTTATAATTCCAAACCTATTTTGCTTTATATTAATTTATATTATTATTTTAGTATGAATTTTCATTATCTCCTTCAAGTATTGTTTGCTTCACAATTAAAGTATAGATAGAGAATCAAATTGTCTTTTTCTTAGACTTTTTTATTTCTCTTGGACCGAGAATGGCCTTAAACTACGTCCGGACCCTGCTATGTCCTTGAACTACGTCCAATAGAGAAGTATGGGCACTGCGAATGTCATCTGCTAACTGTGCCCGGACACGTTCAAACTTGGAGCGGAGCCCGACTGGAGAACTGCCTCCACCTCGCAGAACCGGCACTAATAGCACTAGAGCCTAGTCAAGGTGGCTTGGAGATACAGGTGATAGGGCGTTGAATGCCATCAGGCGGGCCGCTAGCGTTCCAAGGAACGACGGTATTGAAAAGGAGACTGTTGAAACCCCAAAAAGGGGATAAGTATAGTATTTCCAGTCACCGTTGTGTGTGTGTTGCAGGCGTTCTGGTACACGACGGCGCGCGGCGACTACACGGGCGAGGTGTTCGGCTCGTCGGACCGCTGGAACGGGCTGGGCGTCATCTTCGACAGCTTCGACAACGACAACAAGCACAACAACCCCTACATCATGGCCGTGCTCAACGACGGCACCAAGGTCTTCGACCACAAGAGGTGACTGCTCGCTGCGCTGCCTGCGACTAATAGTGTGTCAACCGACCACTGAAACTGAACAGTTCGAGGGTGAAATGGGTCATTTCACCCGAGTTAAACACTCTACTTTCATTTTCGACTGTGATTGTGAGGAATGTAAGACTGCTAGATTATGAGAAAAATAACATTGCTATCATTAATAAAAACATTAAAACCAGACATTGAAATTAGACATGTCTTTGTATAATTCTATAACTAATGGACGGGCAATCAAGCTACCGCGGCGGTACTCAGAATGTTAATATCAGAGGACATCTTTACATCAAATAATTTGCCCTTTGGTAAGGAGAAGGCTTGTGTTATGGGTACTCAGCCGACTATATATAGTACTAGCATTTCCTCGTGACATCGTCGGCCAGCCATGCCCGTCTTTACAGTATGGTTGCAGAATAAAAAGTATCCCATGTAGCTCAAATTCTTTCCATACCAAATTTCATCCCAATTGGTTCAACGGTTTATGCGTAAAAAGGTAACAGACAGACTGAGAGAAATACTTTCGCATTTATAATATTAAGTATCGATACAAAAAGTATATAAGTGTTATTTTCACTAATTCCTTTCATTCTACTAATATACCTGTTTGGCCCGGTCTGGCCTAGTGGCTAGTGACCCTCCCTATTAAGCCGATGGTCCTGGGTTCAAATCCCAGTCAGGGCATATATTTGTGTGATGAGCACAGATATTTGTTCGTGAGTCATGGGTGTTTTCTATGTGTTTATATATATCGTCGTCTAGTACCTCCAACACAAGCCTTACTGAGCTTACCGTAGGACTAGGTCGATTTGCGTAAGATGGTCCCGAAATGTTTCCTCCCTCGTCACGTGTTGAATGTCCCCCCTGTGTCGCAGCGACGGCTCCACGCAGATGCTGTCGGGCTGCCTGCGCGACTTCCGCAACAAGCCGTTCCCCACGCGCGCGCGCATCGAGTACTACCTCAACACGCTCACCGTGCACTTCCACAACGGTCAGTACTCGTGTCTCCTCCACCATACTGTTTACTGTCACAGTTCATCATTCCACAATGTCTATACAAAATCGCGTTTCCCTTATTGACATGTTGTCATTTTTTTTCTCAAACATGCACTACAATGTTGATAATAGGTCCTTAGAATAGGCTGCGAAGTATCTCGTTGCAGGTTTGACTAGACGAGATTCATAATAAAATAAAACTTTTACTTCGTGTAGTTTTTTACTAATTAATTGTATTGCATGTTTGAGAAAAGCACTATACATAGCTCAGGGAGAAAAGGGGTTGTCGGTATCGTAACATTGTTACATACACTCAGCCGGCGCCTCCTACTTACTGGCCTCTGTAGTAATGTACTATAATAGACTCTAATGCGCATAGAGAGACCATTTCTCGGAACCTTAATGGGTAACAAAAACATAACTGAGTACAGGAGAAACAAAAACAAAGTAATAAAATGTTATTAATCCTGACGCTAATGATGTACACTGTTTGGCAGGAATGACGAACAACGAGGCGGACTACGAGCTGTGCTTCCGCGCGGAGAACGTGGTGCTGCCGCGCGGCGGCCACCTCGGGCTGTCGGCGGCCACCGGCGGCCTGGCCGACGACCACGACGTCGTGCACCTGCTCACCACCTCGCTGCACACCTCGCAGCAGGCCGGTACGGTACCCGCACCTCCCCCCTCACCCTGCCAACTGTACAGTGCTATGTAGTTCTCAAAGGTGCAGATCTTTTAAAGAGTCAGCTACGGACATTGAGACCTGTGACACAAGTAACGAAAACCTCCCTCGGAGGTAGAAAAACATTGTGCTTGCGTTTCTTAATTGGTGCCGTGACCAGGATTGTAACATTTGTCAAATAAACTGTTACCGAAGTGTAATTCACTTTTCACCTCAGCAGCTCGAACATGTCTACTTTCCTCACTCCAGGGAGTGAGGAAAGTGCGACTTTCCTCACTTTCAGGGAATGAGGAAAGTTGTTACTTTCGTCACTCCAGGGAGTGAGACAAAGTAACTTTTTAACTGACGACCGGTCTGGCCTAGTAGGTAACGACCCTGCCTATGAAGCCGGTGGTCCTGTATTCGAATCCCAGTCAGGCCATTTATTTGTGTGATGGGCACAGATATTTGTTCCTAAGTCATGGGTGTTTTCTATGTCTTTAAGTATTTATATGTATCTATCTATTATAACAGGATATAATGGAGTCCCTAAACACCACTAACACGTTCGGACCCTCACAAATTAATCAAATATTATAATTTTGAAATGTACTACATACTTTAAAATGAAAAATATTTAAACAAAATATTAAATAATGAAGCCGCAGCTGAAGTGCAGTTGCAGATAAAACACTTAAATGAATGTGGTTAACTTCATGTTATTTTTTTTTGCAAGATTTTATTTACCTTGATGTATGTATTTGTATATCTATCCGGATGGAATCTCGCAACTCAATTTTGAAGCAGACATCTTTAACCGATTGAGCTGGAATTTAGCACACTTATGGAAGTTCAGTGACAATGCAATATTATGGTACCACTGATCTGATCTGATGCTAGAGCCAGAAGGTAGCAAAAGCAACTCCTAAAAGACACAATATAAACCCGTGGTGTTTAAGGCTCCTTAGAATCCTTTCGAAGAGTAGATGACGATTGTGAAAAAAATTACAGTCGGCAATAAAAGCTTGTACTAAAAATGACATTATTGGCAACTTATTTAACCTTTAATATGTTCTCACTACTGAGGTGAAAAGTTGTATGTGTCACACGAGAGTGAAGTTATTTTACATCTCGTGTTTTTGAGTGCCTCGCTACGTTCAAGATTCTAAGACTAGAATCACTCGCTACGCTCGTGATTCAATTATAGAATCTTTCGCTTACTCGGGACTCAAAATAAACACTCGCAAGAAAAAACAACTTTCCTCTCTTGTTGCACAAATAACTATTGATGTGTCGTACGGCTGTGTCCAATATCATCATACATTTAGCTGGTCAAATAATGCGCCCTTAGTTATCTGCTGGTAATGTAACCTTCAGATGTAAGTCAAGTTAATTGTTATGTCCTAAATTGTTTTTAATTTTGATCTTTAACTAAAGCATACGCCCAGCACATACGCGAACTCATTCCATAGAGGTATTTATCTCTTACAATGAACGTTCAAATGAACATGCTGACGTCAGCGACTGACTGTTGTCCCAGGTGGCCAGCAGATCAGCAACGACGAGCAGCAGAAGCTGTCCCAGGAGTACCAGGAGTACCAGCGCAAGCTCGACCAGCAGAAGGAAGACTACAGGAAGGAGCACCCTGATGAGGTACGCCCACACTGCAGCTGCACACGGTAGTTGTCGCCAGGTGTTTGGTAGCTACAATCAGCCGTGGTTGACTAGAGACTAAGGGGGTGACAGCGGCCGTAATTTGAACATTCTGCTCCATATGTAATCAGTGTGGCAGTGGGCGGGGTATATTACACATGAACCGATGGCCGATGGGTGTAAAGGTTTTCGAATGGCGACCACGTACCGGAAGGCGCAGCGTGGGCAGACCCTCCACAAGGTGGACCGACTACATGGTTAAGTAATCCACTAACTGCGGATGGCGCAAAAATCGGACAATGTGGGTTGGTTTAAGGGAGGCCTATGTCCAGAAGTGAAAGAAAAATTAATTATTTCACCGCGATGAGTATGATTTTCGAGATACTAGTCGTTCTGACTAACTGAGCCATTGCGACTGTTTAATCCTGGTGATTGTTCCATTTCGCGGGTTTCGTATCCTAGCAAGGGTATTTATTTGTGAGTGTCTTGTTCCTGTTGTAGACATTATCTATGCACAAGTATTTATATCTATCTGAATTACACGTATAGTTGTCTAGTATTAAGTTTACGGTTAGACTATTGAACTATTTATTTATTTGTTACTATGATTATCACTGTTATCAGTGTGGTGTTATATGTGTATCCTTGTCTGCGGGCAGGTGCGCGACAAGGAGGGCGAGTTCGAGGACTGGTTCGAGTCGGACGGGCAGCGCGAGCTGCGCCAGATCTTCCAGGGCCAGGGCCAGATCCACGACGTGCTGCGCGACATCAACAAGAAGGTGGACGAGGTCAGTACCATCTAAATATAGTGGTCCGGCGATATCTTCACATACAATATTTTTTATGATATATCAAAAGCTTTTAACCATGTACACTATCGATAACTCTTTAAAAAACTGCATGTTAATAGCATTGGCTGACATGATTTGAATTTTATTGATTGCAACTTAAAGAAATATAAAATAATATAATGAATTTAACAAGGAAAGAAAAAAATATCAATAAGAAATAGTTATTTTATTTAGGTTGCCCCAAGGTAGTATATTGGGACCCTTTTTTTGCATATTAAATTTGTCCAAACACGTATTCTTGGATTCTGTAATGACTGTGGATTCCACAGTTTTTACATTTATTATACTGTTAAATATGTAGGTACTTAAGAAAAATTGCATCTATCGCGGATTAGATTTTTCTTGAGTTCCGATATTAGACGGGTATGGCATACCTGTGTTTGACGTCAACGTTAGACGCTGGTGCGGCATACCTGCGTGCAGAGGACGTGAGAGTGAGACCGGTGTGTGTGCGCAGGTGATCGGCAAGCAGATGAACTCGCTGTCCATGCTGTCGGCCGTGTACTCGCAGGCGCAGGGCCAGCCGCCCGCGCAGGCGCAGCCCGGACAGCTGCCGGTGAGTGCTAACTTTATGTGAATCTCTGATATCTTTAATCATTTTATGTACATGTGATTTACAATCCACACTAATATTATAAAGGCGAAAGTTTGTGAGTGTGTATGTTTGTTACTTCTTCACGTTTCAACGGCTGGAGCGATTTTAATAAAATTTGGTATGGAGTTAGCTGATACCCTGAATTAACACATAGGCTACGTTTTTTCCCTAATAAACAGCGGGTAACACCGCGGGGCACAGCTAATAAAAAATAAATGAATCTAATCTAATATGTACTGTAAGATTTTGTTTATTGCAATAAATAATAAATAACATTAAGCTAACATGGTCGTTCACATCGTCTTTATTTAACAATGTGTGCAGCAACTGGCGGCGGGAGGGCTGCCGGTGGGCCGCCACGACTGGGACGCGCTGGTGGCCAACAACCAGCTCATCATCAACACCATCGCCGAGCTCAAGTCAGTATCCACACACACACGCCATTTCAGTTTCATAATCTCTGCTTCATAGGCAGGGTCGCCATGTAGTGTTGGGTGTTAAAGGAAACACTGTTTTTGTTTGAAGTACGAGAATCTCACATATGATGCCTATGGACTATGCTTTATCAATCTAGTAAAAAAAAAACCTAAAACCAAACACACAAACAGTCAACAAATTTATTCAATTACATCTTCTGTTACTTTTCCAGTAAAACTAGACTGTTCTAAGTGAAACTAATAGTTGAATGTTATTTCCACATTTGGAAAATATATTCCTTTCATGTACTTTTCCATTTGTAGGTTTTTTTTTGTTTTTGTTCGATTTTTTTTATATGTGGCTTTATTTTTATAATTACAATGAATTGACAATTTACAAGCATAACAGTACAAGTGCCAAACAGTGCTGACATACGAGTAGCTAATTAAAATTACACAAAGGACAAAATATTACACATAATAAAAACCAAATTTACCAAATATAAGGTGAACTCGTCTTAAAACTGAGCTTTATTACAAGTGTCGGTAATATTTGCTATGTGTGGCTCTACAGCATGGAGGAAAAAAATAAAAATATGATATGAACAGTGTCCTAATAAAAGTCTTATTGCTTCGGCAGAGGGTTCATAATCGAGGTGTCCCGCAAGGCGGACGGCATCGCCGCGGCCGGCGGCGGCGGCGGCGGCGTCAACCCGCAGTTCCTGACGGAGATGCGCGACAGCCTGCTCAAGGTGCAGCAGACCGTCAACGGCGTCGCGCAGAGGTAACTCTTCCATACACCTTATCATCATGGACATAGGCAATAATCGCCACGTGTCGCAGGTGGGTTGGATCGCAGTTTGTTCCACCGCTCTAAAGGAGCGCGCTGCACTGCTGAACAGATTAAGACAAGATCAAGGACAGTTTAATTTTAATTACTGATAATTTCGGTGATTGCGTTAGCTTCAAGTGTTAAGTAAGCTCAAACTGTTAATATCAAATGTGGTTTGTTTGTACTTGTACCAGCGGCGGTGCAACCAGAAAAGCCCATCATCGCTGGTTTATGTCACTTTCCCACAATTGAACAGTCTTTTTTGGGTTCATGAAGAAAAAGTAAAGAAGAAAAAAACATATTGGCTCCGTCTTACTTAAGAAAAAACGAACTCGCCGCCACTGACATGTAACATGTTTATTTGTGTTAAACGTGATCGAGTTCCAAATATGAAAGCGGACGGTAGCGGCGTCACAGTGGTCGGAGTGAGTGAAACCGAAAGATAAATCGCTACTTTGTGTGACCACAACTACTCGCCACATCGTAGGTTACCCCGTTATGGCGCTTGGTAAACACAAATAAGCATTTTAAATGTCCCATTAATATTAGTTGTAACATTAGTATAGGTCCTGACTCACTACCTTGGGGCACTCCCATTTTAAAGAACTACGTTCTTATTGGTATATTTCGTTTTAACTTAAATTCATTAAATATTTACTTTTTACCTTAGTTTGGACCAATTACATCGAAATTAATTGGCATTAATGTGTAGTTTTTTAGGGAATAATGATAGTGTACAATGTCAAATGCTTCTGTGAGGTCATGAGTCATAAGTGACATGTGTGTGTGGCAGGATAACGTCGTCGCCGGCGGCGCAGACGGCGCAGGCGTGCCCGACGCCGAGCTGCGCGACGCTGACGACGCTGGTGGTGCTGCTGGCGGCGCAGCTGCTCGTCATGTTCCTCTACAACCTCTACAAGTGAGTGCACATTTACCTCGCTCTTCAAAACACTCATATTTTTCAAACTACAAACATAACACAAGATATGGCAATATTATAATAAGACAAAAAGCAGAATAATTTATAAATTGCAATACACAATGTAAATAAAAACCCAGTAACCGATTGCTACCGTTGGATTCGTTTCCGATGCATAGATGCCCATAATTCTCACTACATTACTGCGCTGGTTTGCATCAGAAACTACTCGAGGCGCGAGTCCTCTACCTTTCGTCTAAATTTCTAACTTGCCCACTATATGTTCAATTTGACGACCGGTCTGGCCCAGTGGGTAGTGACCCTGCCTATGAAGCCGAAGGTCCTGGGTTCGATTCCCAGTCAGGGTATTTATTTGTGTGATGAGCACAGATATTTGTTCCTGAGTCATGGGTGTTTTCTATGTATTTAAGTATTTATATGTATCTATCTATTATATATATCGTCGTCTAGTACCTGCAACACAAGCCTTACTGAGCTTACCGTAGGACTAGGTCGATTTGTGTAAGATTGTCCCAACATATTTATTTATTATTTATAATTAGATCATGCGTCGATAATTAGTTTCATATTGATTTAGCTGTATGCTGTTTAACATAAACATTTGTTACTATCGTTAACCATCTAATAAACTATTGTATATAATATAGATCGTCGTCTAGTGTATCATGAGCCTTATTGAACATACTGGAGGATTTTGTCAGATTGTCTGAAAATATTAATTTATTTGGACCAATTTCTTTCTTTAGTAATATTACAGAATACTGAACGCCATGTTTTGTTTTGCAGGGAAAGAAAAGAAGCTCAACTGAAAAAATTCTTCTAAGGTAGCGTGTACATGTCCCCGCACCCCGCACTTCCGTACATGTTGTTTCATTACCGTCGGTCCTCTCGCGCACTGCAGCCGAAATTAAATGAACTGTCGATAGTCCTTTAGTAGTTAAAGTCTCGAAAATATGTATACGTCGGTCTGTCTCATATAGATATTAGATATCATCCAACCACACTAGCTTACAGGCGATACTCTGGCTATACCACTTTGGTTTTTCCGACCTATAATTATGTGTTATATTTTTATTTATGGATGGTATCTATGTTGAACCCTTATTCATAGACGTGTATAAAATCTACATTAATTAATGTATGTTTTGTCTCTTTCATATAAAAACAATTGTCAGTGACAGATAAAGCATAACATAATTTAACTTTATTTTCAAATCAATATGCAACAATTACAGTATTATAATAACTACTTACCACAATAAATCTAATAACGGCCCTTGAGGCGTTGTACCAATGATGCTGGCCGCATTTCCTCATTGTATTTCCTTGTTTCTTATATTAACTAATGTGGGTTTGAAATATGTTTATGAATAAGGGGGTATATATTTACTTATCTATTATTTATGTACTATCGTCGCCTAGTACCCACAACACAAGCCTTATTGGGCTTACTGTGGGACAGGGTCGACTTGTCTCAAAATATTTATGTGACTTGTCCACCACCTCTCTCTCTATAAGTCTCGAACCTCAATACTCTGAATGAGATTACACACAAACATTAATTTTAATGCTGGATTTTATATATTATCTTATATCTTCCGCTTTACCTTCTTTATACAATACTGTCTCATTTCTGAAGGTGTGGACATACGAAATTAAATGCACAAGTCTTTAAAACTTACTGCCATTGTTTCAACACTCAGATCTATTTTTGAAAATGTATGTACCCTTCTCATTTAGTACTAAATGTTGTTAACTACTAACTATGTTTATGTACCAACTAAGATTTAAATAATATTCTTGTCAGCAGATCGAAACGTCACAAATATACAAACATGTTTTTTATTCCGGAAATGTTCTCTTTTAACCTTTTGAACTTAAAAATTGCTTGCAACCTGGCACTCGCCTGACGTCACAAATATAACTATAAGGTGTCATTTACATTGTCTATTACTGTGTCAGAGGAAGGTCAAAAGGTTAAAATCAAATAAAGATTGTAATTTTGTCCAAAAGGTTAAAAGTCAATTTTATTAACCAATTATACTCTTTTCATAAAGACACAAGCTTGCAGTATACAGACCTAGACGCTTACATGTTACGTAATAAGTACTTATAAATATTACTGCACAACCGTTAGTCATATATGTGTTACTTTTAATATATTTATGTATTTAATGTTTTGCTTTACATTCAACTGGCACCGTCCTACTAAGTTCAAAGGACTTTCAACCTTACGTACAGTAGCTACGTACCATATATGAACAGATGTGGATCGCACAAGAGAGGTTTCTAAAAACACAGGAACGACGTTTAAGCTTCTATTACACCTTCCTAAATTAGGCACTAACGACAAGGACGCTGCAATACATTAGACAAGTTCGGATGTATTGCTTAACGCGTCTAACGTATTGCAGCATCCTTGTCGTTAGTTCCTAATTTAGGAAGGTGTAATAGGGGCTTCAGCACAATATTTGAAGGTTGACTCTAACAACAGTTTAGTTCAAGAGAAACATTCAATTCAAAACGTCACAGTGTATACCAACTGTCCAATATCTTTGTCCGTCTTGCACTTGATCAAAGAAATTGGATGACTTCATTAAATCGGGGTGCGGGGGATGTCCGGTGTTGTGATGACAGCTGTCACAACAAGTACATCGCCTGTCACGGGAATGTCGTCTCGTCTGCCGGTCGGCCGTGTACTTAATTAATTATAGATATTAAAAAAAAACGTTATTCGGCAATTTTACAAATGACATATTATTCTGTCTTGACATTGAAATAGTATTTTTTGTGGTATTTAGGATATACTTGTACAGTCGAGTTTATAAATATCTCCGTATGAACTCATTGAAATGAAAATGTAAAATTGTATACATGTTGAGCTCGAGCTGCGCGGCCGACGCGACACGCCGGTAGATGACGGTGTATATACTAAACTTAAAGTCCACTATTCGAGCTATTCTTTAATAAATGTCACTTTTGTAAATCGTGTTATTGTCTGTAGATTTTATGTTATTTCTATCAAGACATTTAAGAATTCTAGACTTCGAATTAGAACAGATTAAAACATGTTTCAAAGATTTATTTCGCACTGTTACCATTTCCTATATACACGTCGATTCACAAGAGTTGTGAGTGTGGCACTGAACTGTCACGATGTATACAGACCTACGGCGCCATCTCTCGAGGATCGACCTGTACTTTGTATGATGGTAATACAAATTTTTGAGACTTTTCTTTTTCATGTCGGGATGAAAAAATATCATGATTAGAAGTAGCATACTTACTCAGAGAGTAACACAATGTCCGAAGTGTATTTTTATAAACGCTCCCGTGACGTTGTCATCACGTCCACTGTGTGACTGTGAGAAGTGCAATTTTTTACCACGTCGAGAGTAAGAAGTAAATAATTTGTAAATAATATTTATATTTTTGTGTCCTGTAATAGTTTTATTTTTCTCAACTTTTTTTTCTACGAAATTTTATTGAACGACGAAACTTGAGTGAGGTTGTATTATTTTATAAAGATAAATGAAGACTTGGTTGGCATTTATTCTACTTGGTTGTTGAGGAGCTCTCGGGCGCTTGGAGAACTTTCTAGATATTCCGGGAGACATTATGTTTTGGGCAACTGAATTTAATATCTTCAAGATAATACTTTTGTGTCAAAATTAGCGGAATCTCGAGTTGCCGTAGTTAACAGTCACTGGTCGTAGAAAGTTCTCGAGTCTGGAGAATTCTCAGCTTGTCTTAGAACGTTCTCAACTCTGGAGAATTCTCCGACTGTCTTGAAACGTTCTCGTTCGCACTCGCCGCTTCTCGTATCGAATTTAACAGAAGGATATTGTAACAAAATGCATTGTTTATTGTTCAACAATAAATGTGCCAAATATACCTAAGTGTGTTTTATTTAACCGTTCTGCATGGGTCACTCCAGTCTGTAGAAGACATTTGTAGGGGGGTAGTCGCGGGAAGTTCTCAATAATGTCGAAAACTTCTCAAAATTTAAATATTAAAATGGATATTTTCCCATACATGAATTTATGAAGTTATCAAATTTTTGCGACATTAATTTTGCGATTTTATTTGCAACTTTGGAAAGTTCCTGCGGGCACATCAGTAACCCGACCTGCCTGTTTTTTAATCTGTACTCTCATTTAGCAATATTCGTTAGTTACACGAGTAAGTTACGAACGTAGGTGGATCAACAATCTCTGTACGTGACTGTTCTACGGTACAGTCGGCCGGTTTCGGCACATATCTTTATCTGTATAGTAGTAAGGCTGTGTTGCGATATACTTGGGCACATTGGCTGCTACTAACTATATGACGCTGACTGTACTAACGGTAGCTATAAATATTAGCTTTAGGTTTGAGGATCAAAGACGTGTTTTATAAAGGATCAAGGCATAGGTTATTTCAGGAAACAGTAAATACAAGGGCGTGTAATAAAATAATAACTTAAAACTTTAATATAAGTAATGCACTAGCACAATAATCCACGATTTAAAATGCCGTCACTATTTGCTTACAGCGACATAAATAAATACCACTCCACCTCTTCAGTCAACATGTCGTCGTGTTGAGTTGACCTTTTCCTCGATTTGTCCTTACATGTAGAAATAAGCGTAATATCTATTATAATAGAGTTGTCAGTACAGTCAATGCACGACTGGCACCACCGTCGTGTCCGAGTCGCCAGCGACGCGGCGCGAGGCGCGGCCGACGCCCGGCTCCCCTGCGTGCACCCGCTCGTGTCTCTTCAGACTGCTCAATTTCGTGAACTCGTTGTCACAAATTTCACACTTGTGCTTTTTCCCTTTGTGTTTAGTTGTCGAAATTCCATTTAGTTTTCTTTCATGTTCGCGTAGATGAATTTTCTGATGTTTTTTCAAACTACCAAATTCGGTGTATTTCTTTTTGCAGAGTCTGCAGGAGAACGCTTTCTCCCCGGTGTGCACCCGCTCGTGCCTCTTCAGGCTGCTCGGCTCCGAGAACTCCTTCTTGCACGTTTCGCACGCGTATGGTTTCGCCCCCGTGTGTACGCGCGCGTGCCGCTTCAAACTGCTCGATTTAGTGAAATCCTTTTTACAAATGTCACACACGTACGGCCTGGCCCCGGTGTGAATCATCTCGTGGTTCCTCAAAGTGTTCAACTGCGCGAACTCCTTACTGCATAGCTTGCAGCAGTATGGTTTCGCCCCCGTGTGCACCCGCTCGTGTCTTTTCAAACTGCCGGACTCTGTGAAGTCTTTGTTACAGACTTGGCAGCGGAAAGGTTTCTCCCCCGTGTGGATCCTCAAGTGATTCTTCAGAGCGTTCATGAGCGCGAACTCCCTGTAGCATATGGCGCACGAGAAGGGTTTCTCCCTCGTGTGAACTCGTTCGTGGTTTTTCAGCTTGTCGAGCGCTACAAATTCTTTCTTGCACGTTTCGCAGGTGTAGGGTTTGATCCCCTGGTGCAGCAGCTGGTGCCGCTTCAGGTGGCTCCACTGCCGGAAGCGCTTGGTGCAGACTTCGCAGCCGTATGGTTTCTCGCCGGTGTGTATGCGCATGTGTTTCCGGAGCGAGCTGGACAGCGTGAACGTCTTGAGGCAGGTCTTGCAGGTGAGCCGGCCGGTCGCGCGCGCCGGGGACTCCGCGCCGGAGGGCATGGAGCCCTCGGGCTCCGAACCTACCTGCCCCGACATGGGCCAACCTTCTGCAACGAAAAAATATTAATTTATTTTCTATTACAAGTTCCTCGGACCGCTGGCAAAGTGGTAGCCGGCTGGACCCCCCTCCCCTCTCATTTGGCCGAAGCAGAGGCAGACCAAACTGGAAAAGACGGGACGACCTCGATGTTTTTTTGGCGACTGGCGGAAATACGCACTAAACAGCAACACAGGAAAGAGGCTTTTTTCCCAGCAATGGGACACAAAATAGGCTAAGAAAAAAAGAAAAAGCTTTCATTGCCAATGAGTCATCTTTGATTTGCTTTAACTTAGTATTTCACGGTCCACACGCGTGTTACCTTCGTGCTCCTCCCCCGCGGGCGCAGCCTCGTTCGCCGTCTCGCTCCATCCTCCCCCGGCGCGCTCGTCCACCTCCTCCACTTTCAGCTCCATTTCAAAGTTGATGGACGCTGTCGACAAATAATTGTTATTTGTACTGTGAAACAGTGACATGTGTATGTGATAATCTGATAAAACAACAGGTTTCTTTCATAAAATGCATTTGACACTGATTAATGGAGTCAAACCCCAACCCGAGTTAACAAACTGAGCCGGTTCTGAAGACATGCTATCCATCTCGCCCACCCATCAATATTAGTTAGTTAAGTAAGTTAGGGAAAGTTAGCAAAGCCGGTGGGTTACTAAACATCATCATCATATCAGCCGAAAGACGTCCACTGCTGGAGATAAGCGTACTACAAAGCAACCCACAGTGGCCAGTTTCCGGCGCATCCAGTGGAGTCCCACAATCTATACTAGGTTGGTAGGTAAGGTATACGATACGCCCACATAACATGAATAGAAATATTTAGTGAGGATGGGATGTGCTAAAAATACTCGCACCATTTTAGAAATCTCATGTTCAATGCAGTCATTAACAATAAATAATTACGCTCGGATAGTCTGCTAGCAAAAGCTGAAGAGGCCAGGTCACGGTCTTGGACACCAGTGCTTCCTTAAACATATGACATCTGTTACAAATTATATCCTCCTAGGCCCACCATACAAGTAAAATGCTACTCGAATTCCATCTTTATAGTGTAGGAAATAAAGTGTCATTTCTTTTGTGTCAAAATCGAAAGAAACAAATGAAATTCAACTGTTTTAATTTTATATAATTCAAATTTCTTTAAAGTAATTAGTACAGGAAGGCTCGTGGGGCTCACGAGGATATTTTAAAGAATGTTATATCATAAATGTGTACCAAACTCCGGGTCGACTGCAGAGTACAGGTCGCCGCCGTCGTCCGCCAGCTCCTGCTTCACGTGCACAGCTGCCGCGCCTGCCAACCAAGCTCATTTATGCTCAGCCTGGAGAATACACACTCCTAGTAAATGAGGTCATTAACCAAAATTGATGATTCAAATATCGACAGTGGAAATTTCAAATGTCGTAAGACTCATATAAAAGTATGTCCCTTACGACATTTGAAATTACCACCGTCGATATCTTGCCCACAGAGACAAAATTACAAAAATGTACAGTCGCTTCCACAGCCCCAGATAGATACATCTGAGATATTTATACAAATATCTGAACTTGCACATTATTATTCACAATAATTACAATATTATGAAAACTACAAGTACATTAACTAGTTATTGCATTAAATCTAAAAAAGGCCCTTGAGGCATTGTACCTTATTTCCTCAATTTTACATGTTTAGACTGTGAAGCCAATGGTCCTGGGTTCAAATCCCAGTAAGGACATTTATTTGTGTAATGACCACAGGTATATATTCCAGAGTCATGGGTGTTATCTGTGTATTTAAGCACTTATATATTATACATATATATTGTTAGCTGAGTATCCACAACACACTCTTTCATGAGCTCAAACTCAAATGTTTATTCAGTAAGAAGCTTACCGTGAGGCTCAGTCAATTTGTGTAAGGATGTAGTATAATATCTATAATATTTATTTATACAACATTATATAATCTCACTGTAAGTCCCATTTTAATATGATAAATACATCGATAATAACAGTAATTCATGAACAAAATCTTGACACCCATCTAAAACTAAGAAATATCTATAGTGGGATGTGATCCCAGGTTTGACAGCCCTGTAGGCAAGTAGCCCTCAATGTGCACAGCTCCGTACACTGCCCCGCCAAGTCATTGAGGATAATTTGACGGACTGAAAACAAACTGGTCCTTTTTCGTGTTTCACTTATAAGGTAGATTTCAGGTTTCAGTCATAAACTTACTTCACAATGCAACCATACAGTTCCAATAATTAATAGAGATTGTACATTTTAACTGCAGATATTTTATCTAGTAGCATTTAGGAGACAGCATCAAGTTAAACCCTCTGCAACTGACGTGATTATGTGACATGTAAATAATTCAATTTTGCTATCAACATCATAATGGCGACTTTGCAATGCATAGGTGTCTACTAGATGTCACATCAGTGGCAGAGGGTTAAGAGTAGTTATGGCCAAGTTTAGATGGAAGAAATTATGAATTATAAAAAGGCTTTTATTATCATTAATCTTAAAATTATAAAGTATTTCAAAATAAATAAATAAAATAAAAAGATATTGTAAATTTGAAACAATAAGGTGTATCTGAACAATAACAATTTTTTTCTAGTTCGGGAAGCAAATGTAACTAATACTTAGATTTGCACATCGTTAATAGATCATAATTATAATGTAGACTGTAGAGTGTGCAGGTCAATCAAGTACAAAAAAAAAACATTTTTCAGCCAGTTTATAAGTAGCATTAAAAAAAAATAGATAATTATCTATACATAGCAGCAGTCACTTTTTAACAAATTTGGTATGACACATAACAAAAGTTTGTTAGAATCTTGTATTTCTAGCGATAGTTGTAATTGGGATAACTTCTAGATGACTAGTAACTAGTTTGAAGTGTGCAGCTCACCTTGGTTCCCTGGCGGCGAGTCATGCCAGGAGGGCTCCATCCCTGAGCCAGTGCGCGGGCCCGGCCCAGCGCTACTAATAGGTTCCTACTAAAGTTTAATATAATTGCCTGATCCGAGGAAATAATCTGGAGACACTCAGCATTAATCAAAGTTATTTTAACTAACACCCAATGAACAAAAGGCAACAAATGAAAAATATACACAACAATGTAATGCCCTCTTTCAAAATGTATACAACTTTTTAATTTAATGGTGACATCGAGACAATTATACCTCTCACGTTAAGTAAGCTACTACACTACAGTTCGGTAATAGATATTTAATTATTGGAATTTTAGCTTGGCTTCCCTTCCACCACCTACAACAATGAACATTAACTTGACAGTTGACGTAAAGAAATGACGTTTGACATTTTAGAGTGAGTGTGACTAGGGTTAGAATTACATTGGTTTTTGAAATAAATATAAAATTAACTAAAAATATAAAAATCAATTTAATTATTTCGAGTAAATAAATGAATAATTGAGCTATCGTCGAATCTGTCATGTAATAGTTATTTGTGCAACAAGAGAGGAAAGTTGTTTTTTCTTGCGAGTGTTAATTTTGAGTTCCGAGTAAGCGAAAGATACTATAATTGAATCACGAGCGTAGCGAGTGATTCTAGTGTTAGAATCTTGAGCGTAGCGAGGCACTCAAAAACACGAGATGTAAAATAACTTTACTCTAGTGTGACACATACAACTTTTCACCTCAGTAGTGAGAACATATTAAAGGTTAAATAAGTTGCCAAAAATGTCATTTTCAGTACAAGCTTTTATTGCCGACTGTACTTTTTTTCACAATCGTCATCTACTCTTCTGACTCCAGCATCAGATCAGATCAGTGGTACCATAATATTGCATTGTAACCGAAATTACATAAGTGTGCTAAATTTCAGCTCAATCGGTTAAAGATGTCTGCTTCAAAATTGAGTTGCAAGATTCCATCCGGATAAATATACAAATACATACATAAAGTTAAATAAAATCTTGTAAAAAATGAACATCAAGTTAACCACATTAATTTATGTGTTTTATCTGCAACTGCACTGGCTTCATTACTTAATATTTTGTTTAAATATTTTTCATTATAATATATGTACATTTCAAAATTATAATATTTGGTTAATTTGTGAGGGTCCGAAAGTGTAAGTGGTGTTAAGGGAGTCCATTATATACTATTATAATAAATAGATACATATAAATACTTAAATACATAGAAAACACTCATGACTTAGGAACAAATATTTGTGCTCATCACACAAATAAATGGCCTGACTGGGATTCGAACCCGGGACCACCGGCTTCTTAGGCAGGGTCATTACCTACTAGGCCAGACCGGTCGTCAATTAAAAGCTACTTTGTCTCACTCCTGGAGTGACGAAGTGGCAACTTTCCTCACTCTCTGAAAGTGAGGAAAGTAGCACTTTCCTCACTCCCTGGAGTGAGGAAAGTAGACATGTTCGAGCTGCTGAGGTGAAAAAGTTATTTCTGTATTACATTAATTGTCAATATTGGTATCAAACTATGTACCAAATCGGCACCGACCATTATACGTACATTGACGTACCTACATAACCAGATTATTAAACCAAAATTATTTCCATTTTTTAACCGACAGCAACTTAAAACGGAGGTTGTTAAATTCGACGGGTAGATATTTTTTTTTGAGCGTAGCATCTTCTTATTAGTAATCTGGGCTTTTGAGTGCCATCGAGACTTGAACTCACGGCTCTCTCTGTCAACCAGTATTTAATATACAAATACTTAAATACATTATACACCATGACTCAGGAACAAATATCTGTGCTCATCAGCTTTATAGGCAGTACCACTAGACCAAACCTGTCGTCAAAAGTAAGGATGTGTCAGGAGATATTTATATTTGACTAGTATTCACTAACTAACACTGACCGTAACAATGAAAACAATAAGCCTGATATCGTGGTGATAGGTCGATCGCAGCGCCGGGCAATGCTCATCGATATACCGTCCCATGTGACGAGAACCTCGTGAAGGCCGAAAAGGACAAGTCCAGCGAGTACTTAGACTTGGCTCACGAGGTAACCGCCATGTGGGAAGTTGATTCGGCGATCATTGTACTGATAGTTGTTTCCGCGAACGGTCTCATAGTGAAGAGTCTCGACCAACATCTTGAGAGACTCTCGCTACGTGGTTGTGGTTGCATCAAGGGTCAGATTTGAGAAGGCGGTAATCCTGGACACGGCGCGTATAGTCCGACGGTTCCTCTCTCTGCAGCCCTAACCACCGGCAGCCTGGGCCCTGCCCCGTTGCCGGCAGCACTCTAGGTTAGGTTTTTTATAATGTTTTTATTGTTTTGATATGTTTTAGATGTATTTTTATATTTTACTTTTATAAAAATATTGTAAAAAAACCTAATCTAAGAAAGAAGATAAATAAAGAGAAAAACAATAAAATACTGATCACAGGTTACTGACATTTAATTGACTAGCTCCTGCCCGCGGCCATTCTGCGTGATGAGTAACAAACATCTTCAGAAACTTTCACATTTATAATATTAGTAGGATAATAAATGTTTAATTATTTATGCTGTAAAATGAATTTCTTGGAGGGGCACGTGTCACGGTTTGTCCTTCGTGAGGTTAAGGCCCATCGTGATGCGCACGGCGAGCAGCGTGTAGAGGCGCAGCTGCAGCGTGCGCACGCGCGCGAGCGCCGGCGCCGCCGCGCGCAGCCCGTCGCGTGCGCGCGACTCCGCCGACTCGCGCCGGTTGCCCTCCAGCGTGCGCCGGCGGCCCGGGTCGCCCCGCCGCGGCACGTGACGCAGCATGGTGTAGCGGCTCATGGACGGCGGGTACCTGCTCGTGCTCGTACAGCTTACGATATGATTAAACAGTTATGGGGCCATCTTACACAAGTCGATAATCGAACTTTTCAAGTTCTGCAGCAAGCTCAATAAAGCTTTGTGTTGTAGACTATAACTATCTAGTGTACATTATTTTTTTACAAGTAGGTACATTTACCGCATCTTGCTTGATTTTTGTCCTACCAGTGATTTATTAAATTTTTTCTAGATCTACTTTTGGATATTTTATGATCAATCCTACTTTCTATTAAACTACATTTTTTTCAGCTACTTAAATAGTCTAGTTAGTAGTTTTTCAGTTACTGCAATTCATATGTGAATATCGTCATCATCATCAAATCAGCCTAAGGACGTCCACTGCTGGGTCCAAAATCCTATAGGTCCAGAGTCCAATAATCCAGAGTCCATAGGGTGCAAAGTTTTCGCTTTTTTTACTCTTTGTATCAACAATAATCGGTCTGGCACCACCCGCATCCAGTCGTGGATTCTAGCGATCTGACCATGTCGTTCGCCTTCTAAAGTTCTGCATTCGCTGCCCCTTCCGGTACGTGGTGTGGTCGCCATTAGAGAACCTTTATACCGCAACGGCCACCGGTTCTAAGTGCAATGTGTCCGGCCCCCTACATCATTTGTAAATAAATAAATAATACAAACATAAAACTGGGTACCTGATAATGCTAATGCGATATTCCCGCAGCCTCATAAAGAAGTCGTCGTCCTCCGCGCCCCACCCCCAGAACCGGTTGGAGAAGCCGTCCACCGCCACGAACTGGTCGGCGCGGATGGCCAGCACGCCGCCCACGAGGCTGGCGTAGTACAGCACGTAGCGGAACTTGTCGATGCTGGCGCTGAGGTGGCGCGGGCGGGCGGCGCAGGCGTACAGGTTGGCGGCGCTCAGCGGCAGCAGGTCCACGTCGTGCAGCAGCAGGCAGGGGAAGCCGTCCGCCAGCGCGGCGCCCGCGCCCAGGTTGTACAGCAGGCCCTTGTTGAAGGGCAGCCGGTCGGTTTGCTCGATCACGTAGATTCTGGTGACGAGGCAATAAGTGGCTACTGGCAGCTTTACACGTAACAGATCCTCCTCGGTGCTGAAGCGCTACCTCGAAAATCGATATTCATGAGTTTTGAACGATTGCCTCTGTCACTGACATGACGATGCCTTGATTAGAGTAAAGGAAAAAGATGTTCGAAATTTACGAACTTTGGCCTATCCGCAGTAGGGGCTGGAAAGATCCGTCGTATGCGCCCCATGGGATTTATCTTAGACACTATCCGAGCTCAAAGAGTATATAGGGGCCATGGCCATACAGATTAACAAAAATCATCATTTTCGTGGTCAAAAGTTTTTGGATTAAAATGTCGGGACACCTGTCTTCTGCAGCTTATACTGTGTTGCCGTTTTAAATTGTTTGTTGATGTCATGTCACGAAATTCATTCCTGTAGGTTTGGCCATACAGTTATAAAAATATGTGTTTAAAAATAATTACTCGTACCTGGGAATTTTCAGAAAAATATGTCTTCAATTAGCGTGACAAGTAAAAAGTTAAATTATGTCAGTTTTGTTGCTAGAATTAACTCGACGCTGCGCAGGTGCTGCGCTGCCGCACTCCGCAGAGTCCGCGACAGCCTCCTCAGCGTAGTAGCGGAGAGGTGGGACAGTGGCCTTGTCAGGCACTGGTCCTCGCTACACTTAAGTAATAACACTAACATAGTTATATAAGCTTACTTAATATTACTAACGAACTATTGACTAAAAAGTCTGTTTTTTTTTTATTAAGCATTAAAATTCTATATAATATACTTTAGATGTGGTGATCGCTTCACAAACTACAAGTAGATAATATTACAATGCAAAAAAAAGGCTAAAATTTAATTTTTATGCAGATTTCGTGCTTAGTTATTGTCACATTAACTGACATATTTTAACTTTTTACTCGTCACGATAAATGAGGACATTTTTTTTTAAATCTCCCATCTACGTTTTTCAAGGCCATTTTAACAATACTCACTTATAATGAATGTTCTGTTTCCTCAAAAAATTATGAATATACGGCAAGAAGATGTCCAGTTGTTTCAGCCTCTTCCTGTAGGTGACGAGCAGCGCCACGCTGAAGCGCGGGTTGCACTGCGCGGGCGCATACGAGCCGTTCTCTATCCCCGCCGCGTCGAACTCGCCGTACGAGTAGCTCGTCGGCACGTCCGTAGGCGTTATAGTCTGCTTACTGAACAGAACGTTCACGTAGGGGCAGGCGGGCCTGCCCTCCTTTATCACGCCGGGCATCACCCGTCGGTACAGAACCCCGTGGATGGACCTTTTGGAGATGTGGACGTAATGCTTGGTCTCAAAATGGAAATATAAGTAGATTGCTACTGTGATAAGGATCACAGTAATGTATTTTTTGTATTTTCTTATACGTGCACTAAAACAGTACTGCATCTTACGTTGCGATGTAAGTATCTACGAGCTATTAAAACAAATTAAAGTTTGGATTAGAGTACTAAACTGGAATTAGAAATACATAGTTTTAAATTAAATTTTATTGCTCGCATGGCGCTTTAATACATGAGCACTTCACAACTGTTTCAGTGTGAGGTTATAGTACTCATGATGTTAATTAAACTCTCGATAAGAATGTGAACCAAAGAGCACGAAGCGATAGCGCGGAGTCTCAAGAAGTTCCCTAGGCCCGAGAGTGAGCTTCATTATAGATACACATAAACGTACACTCGTACAGTCAGCGTCAAATACTTGTGGCAAGATACTACTTACTTCCACTAGTTAAGATAATACTTAGTGGAAGAAAGTGGCCAGATAAACCGATACAGATCTTTATTTATATAGCAGTAAGGGTGTGTTACAATATATTTGGCCATACTGACTGCAACTAGTTAGTTTAGTCAGCAGTCAGCGTCATATAGTTATATGATGCTGACATTGCTGACTGTACCATGATGATAATAATATTAGTTATTAGTATTAAAATGCTCTAGTAGGTCCAACATAAATATTAGTCAGGTTCCGCCGTTATTGAAGAGTAATCAATCGAACCGACTAAATTAAGTAGGTTAGCTATGTACATAGGTACATAGTATGTACGTGTATGCTGTCAGACATCGTGAAATGTGGTTTCAAATTAGTAGCATTGCGTATGTTCCGTATTTCTGTCCTTCTGGGGCATCAGTTTCAAGAGTTACCACCTACCTACCTTTCAGGTATGCAGTGTTGTGTTCCTGATGGTGAGTAAGGTTCCCAGAGCTCCATCCCCCCTTAAAGGCCGGCAACGCGCTTATGACTCCCCTGGTGTTACGGGTGCCCATGGGCGACGGTAATTGCTTACCACCAGGCAATCCGTCTGCTCGTTTGCCGCCTATGTCATAAAAAAAAAGTTATACTAGCTTTGAGGCATTATTAGGCAGACATACCTGTATTTAGTGCCATATGTTACTTTGGAACCTAGTTGCAATGAAAATGGAGATTAAATTTTAGACCGTCGATACACTTATGTACCTACATACACGTCCCCGGATGAACGACGCTGAAAGTCGGTCGGCAAAAACTATTCACGAGACACGGGAGACTTATTACTCATGGTGCCAGTAGGCACTCACAAACTTTTCGAAACATTGTTTCTATATTTCTCAAGGTCTTCCACACCATGTACAGTCAACTGCAGAAGTTCCCAAGCGGGTGAGGTGTTGAAAATGACCTTAACACTACTTTATAATTAAGAGAATAAGAGTGTGATCACGATCATTCTGAACACCAGCGCGCTCAGCAACTTCTGCCGCTGACTGTACACTGACACATACTTAGTTCTTGTAACCATCTGTGTCTTGTTTAACAAAAGTTGTTGATAGTAAATAGAAGTAAATGAAAAAACTGATAAAAAATACAACATCATTTATTACAAAAACGCAATATAACTAAAGTTAGTATTATTTATATATTTGCTCCTCGCCAGACAACTTAGCTTTTATAACTTATACAGAGTCCGGAATATTCTTGTCACATTTGACAGTTTTATATTAAAAATAATAGGTAGTATAAGTATCTTGTAAATATAATTAAGTACTAAAGCCAGTTTAATTGGTAAACCGTTCTCTAATAAAATTTAATTTAATTTTAATAAACAATAATTATAAATATTATAAGGAACTTCAAGTTATGTTTATTTATTTACGTAATTTTCCCTTTATTGTACAAAGTTCATCATAAAAATTCACAATAAAAATAAAGTTTTAAACACAAAACTATAATGAGATTGAAACATATTAATTGTATAAAAACGGGTAACTCACACTCAGTCTGCGTCGGTTAGCCAATGGTTTATGGTTATGCTCCTCGTTACGTAGTGAAACATTTCGAGGAATATTCGACTTATAAAACGTGAGTTACCTGTTTCAATCAAATATAAATATGGCGACCGACGAACATATTGGCATTGCGATACAGCAGGGAAATGCTGCCTCGTCGGTACCATGCCGCGGGGATATATATTTCAATGTAAAGTATATTTTTACTTATTTGTACATATGTAGTTAAGAGGTGGTTAGTTATAATCTATTTTTGAATCAAAATTCCGGACTCTTTGTGACTGTTTGGTAGGAGGTCCCCATGTCCGAGACAAAGCGTCCGTGGTCCTGCTACAGTGACGGACGCTTATTAAAGGGTTTGTTAGTACGAACTTTAAAGGAAAACTCTAGTCTTCAGGTCGACAAGAGATAAGATTAAAAAAAAAAAAAACATGCAAACTATTTTCGAGATTTTCAATCCAGGGGCCGAATTTCGATTATCGTGAATTCAAATTCAAAACACTTTGAGTACAAAAATAATCGCACACAAATTATTTTATTATTATTTTTGCTCAAATGTTACGATTTCAGTACTCGACGCTTAAAAGTGGACCCTGTGTCAAAAGGTTATGATTACATCCTATCATTATGCAGCTATATAATAGACAATTGTAATTCATTATATTTACCTAGGTATTTACAAATAAATAAGGCGATGTTGATATTAATTTCCCTCTTCCCTGTACAGTCAGCGTCATATAGTTGGCAGCATCCAAAGTACTCAAAAAGTTCGGTACACCATAGAATTAGTATGGTGTACCGAACTATTTGAGTACTTTGAATGCTACGAACTATATGACGCTCACTGTATGTAATTTGGTTAACTAGTACTACATTGAATAGAATAACGGTTGTTATATCGATAATTACAATTCAGCTAGTCTAATATAGTCGGGTTTTATCATTTGTCCCAATATCTGTCACGCTATGTGAGTGTGAGAGTTACGGAAATTGTGACATGCTACACCCCGTTATCTAACGCTCATTTTGGGGGCAAGCTAAAATAGTGATGTTGCTTCACATAATTAGTCGATTCATATTTATCTATACAAGTTACTTGGCAAACAAAAATTCTTCTTTAGTGAAAGCCCGAGAGATAACTCATTCATTTCTCTTTATACTTAATCAGATTGGAGGGCGACAATATCGAATATCGTCAATTTGGGGTCCAATTTTTGAAATAGTCACCGAGTAATCTTCATAAAGATTCTCATTAATTCTGTATGGAAATCACTTGGTGACTTCAAAAATCGAAGCCAAGATCTTTTGACGTGAAATAAAACAACTAAAACGGATATTTTTCCTCAGTCCACCCGATGAACACGAACGCTGCTAAAGGGTTCGAAACGTCGGGATGAAGTTTAAATTAGTATACGCGATTTAATCCGTTTCAGTTGTTTTATTTCATGAGTAATTATCGCGGCAACCGAAGACAATATTATCTTTTGACGTGTTATTGAGTGAATAAGTCAACTTAATTTTTTATTGACTTAGATTATCGTAACTGCCCAATCACTTGCCCCTAAACTGAGCATAAGATAACGGGGTATAGATATGACAAAACGGCATCCGTAGCCGTGCTGGTTGCATCGATACGTGGAGGTCCTCACGCCGCGGGCCGCTAACTGTAGTCGTCGTCGGACACGCTCTCGGACTCAGACTCCGGCTCCGACATCCTGCACGAGAGATCAACTCATTACCATTATAAATAAATAAATAAATAAAATAAATATTTCGGGACTATCTTACACAAATCGACCTAGTCCCACTGTAAGCTCAATAAGGCTTGTGTTGCAGATACTAGACGACGATATATATAATAGATAGATACATATAAATACTTAAATACATAGAAAACACCCATGACTCAGGAACAAATATCTGTGCTCATCACACAAATAAATGCCCTGACTGGAATTCGAACCCAGGACCTTCGGCTTCATAGGCAGGGTCACTACCCACTAAGCCAGACCGGTCGTCAATTATAGAAATATACCTAAATAAAGAAATATTACAAGACTTTACTGTGTAAGGATTTTGTTTAGTGAGCCCCGCCGTAAGCTTAGCAACGCTCGTGTGGTACTCGGCCAACAATATTTCGGGTCTGTGATAATTTTAGGCATCGTTTTTAGACCACAAACGTAGCAACATTTTGTTCTATGACTTATGGAAATAACTTATAGTTCAGTAAATATTAATAAAAAAAGATTTTCCAGGCAAGCTATGTATTTTGAAAATTATGAAGTTTGTAGGCTGACAGTATACGTCAACTAGACTATTGGATGCTGTTCATTGAAAATACAATTTAGTTCGATCGAAAATAATCCCAAGTAATAAATTACACTATTTTCTAAAGTTGTAGAACAAATGTTGCTACGATGTGGTGTAGAAGCGATAAAAGTTACTGTCTCTATTACAGGCCACATCCGATATATAATAACACGAATATTAAAATACATATAAAACTCCCATGACTCTGGAACTATCTGTGCTCATCACACAAATAAATGTCCTCACTGGGATTCGCACCCTTTAGGGACGGTCGGTAGTAACGGACGGTTGGTGTAGGTACGGTCGCCTGCATTTATTTGTGCCCCACTCACAACGAACCCACTCAACGTTGAAAGTCCTGTCAAACTGTATTGAAATTCAAAGGATTTTTTTGCGAAATGGGTTACAAATTAACAGGAACAATTATCTGTGCTCATCCCACAAATAAATGCCCTGACTGGGAATCGAACCCAGGACCGTCGGATTCATAGGTAGGACCACTACCCACTAGGCCTGACTGGTCGTGGTTAATTTGACAGTGTACAGCTTGGTGTACACATTATCTACCGAGGCTGCACTTTTTTTTTGCCAAATTAAGGGTTAAGTATGCAGGGTCACCCCGGTGGCACACGCCGAGCCTGCCGGGCACCGTGCGCACTCACCGCATGCGGCGCCAGTTGAGCAGGTCGTCGCCCAGGTTGAAGGTCATGTTGCTGCGCACGCGCACGCGCAGCGCCCCGCGACGGCCGCCCGCGCCGCCCGCGCCGCCCCGCCGCTCCCGCGCAGCGCCGCGTGCTCCGTGTGCGCCCTGTGCTCCCGGAGCTCCCCGCGCGGCTGCTCCCTCGGCTGCACCATGTAACACTCGATAAATTAATCTTTATTTCGAAGAATATTAAAATGTCCTTAGTTATTAGAAACTAAACAAAATTTTGGCTCCATGCTTTCGCCTCCAAAAGTTATTTATTAATTTATTAGGAGAACCAACAGCTACAGATCGTAGAATGGACATTATATATAATAAATAGCAGAGGGGTGCTCGCATATTGCACATCATCGCACCACCAACAAAAATGATATAGACCATAACTAACTTAAATAACAACTCTTAAACTATGTTCCGACTTCCGATTCAAAGCACGCTCACTCAAAAAACCGATCCATCATTCTGTCACGGAACATTATTAGACAACAACTATTTTAGGCGGGCTATCGGTCTTCGCCTAGGTGCAGAGATAGTTGTCCGTTGTCCACTGCTGTCCCGGGGAACATACATTGACAGTCTTGGGTACCACAGCCTTTCCTGTTGCAAGAGCGCTGGTCGCCTGTCTCGCCATGCCAGCCTCAACGATCCTACGTCGGGCTCTCGTCAGCGCGGGTGTGCCAGCAACGTTGGGACCTCCAGGTCTGACTCGCAACGACGGCAAGAGGCCCGACGGGATATCCCTCGTACCCTGACAGATGGGACGACCACCTATCTGATATCCCACTTAACTAACTTAAGGCTCAACTTATAAGTTAATACAAATTTTGGGTTGATTATTGACATCCAACCAGACGGACTTTTAAATGATGATTTTGAATGATAAATTAATGATACCAATCATTTGGATTAAACTTGTAGTTAGGACTTCCTCCCGGTAGTGAAATGAAAAATTTTGTGTTCCACTCGGCAATAAAGCTTTGTCCCGTCTCCGTCTGCGGGCCGTGGGGGAGGCGCGGCACTGCGGCGAGGTGTCGTCGTACTGCAGCATGACCTGCCGCGCCAGCTCCGACACGCGGCCGTCCGCCTGCGTCCGTGGCGGCCGTGGTGGACGCTGGCTGGGAGGGGAGGTACCTGCGGCGAGGTGTCGTCGTACTGCAGCATGACCTGCCGCGCCAGCTCCGACACGCGGCCGTCCGCCTGCTCCGTGGCGGCCGTGGTGGACGCTGCTGGAGGTACCTGCGGCGAGGTGTCGTCGTACTGCAGCATGGCCTGCCGCGCCAGCGCCGACACGCGGCCGTCCGCCGGCTCCGTGGCGGCCGTGGTGGACGCTGGGAGGGGAGGTACCTGCGGCGAGGTGTCGTCGTACTGCAGCATGACCTGCCGCGCCAGCTCCGACACGCGGCTGTCCGCCTGCGGCGCGCGCGCCCACACGTCGTCGAACACCAGCTTGTCCACCTCGTCGTGGGGGTCCTTGGGGAACTTCTTTCTGCAATGGAAATGTGGTATCCAACAAAGCGATCAAAAAATATGTCGATTTGAATGGTACTATGTTATAGGTTAAACTTAACTGAAGCACCATGTCTATGTAGTTGTGCAGAGAATTAATATGGAGCTTACGTCAACATTTGAATATAGAACGACATGCGTGTACACACGTTACTACATAGGCCAGGTGCTTTAGCTAAGTTTTTCACATATACTTTTTTCTATCAGTGAGGATCTTACAAGAAACGTAAAAACATGAATCGTTAATATTCGATGCTACAGTACAACTGTGTAGTGTACACACAGCAACACTGTTAGCTGTACAACGGAGGACTTTATGACTTATGTAAAGACTGTGCACGATAAAAACTGGCCATTTATTTATATCCCAAACTTTTTGTTTTTGCTTTAATACTATGACTGTTTGTTTGTTTTTGGTTGCTATAGTAACCGTTGCAATATTTTCTATTAGCATTGTTGATAATTGTTTCATAATTATCACGATGTCCTCAAAAGAAGAAGCTTTCCGGAATCAAATCGTTTCCGAACACTTACTGAATCCGCATTTGTCGTGTCGCAAGCTCGCAAAAAGTTAAACGCAGCCAAATCAACAGTCTCTGTGGTATTAAAACGATTTGAAGAACGTTTACGACGACTACTTACGGAAACCAGGCAGCGGGAAAAATAGGGGTCCTGTTAGTACAGCATGAGTAAGAAGGTCATAGATGCAGTTAAGGAAAAATCCGAACATGTCGGTTCGTGGGGTCGCATAAAAGTAAGATGTCCGCATCCTACGTCCAAAAGTAAAAAGCTAGAGCTGATTTAAAGGCTTTTAAAGTACAAACAGCACCAATCGTCGCGAAAAACAAAATAATCTGCTAAAACTAGAGCTCGTAAACTGTATGAACAAATTTTGACAAAACACAGTTGCATAGTAATGGACGATGAAACATACGTCGTAGCTGATTACAAACAGTTGCCTGGCCAGGAGTTTTATACAACATCGGATAAAACAAGTGTTTCCGGACCAATTCAAGAAAAAGAAGTGTAAATTCCCGAAAAAAATTCTTAGTTTGGCAAGCGTTATGTACATGTGGCCGTAAAAAGTCGTTTCATCCAACCGGAACTGTGAACCAAAATATATATGTAAAAGAGTGCCTTCAAAAACGACTCTTTGGCTTTTATACGAGTCACACAGAGCCTGTCGCATTTGGCCAGACCTTGCCTCTTGTCATTGCTAAATCAGCAACAGTCTCAAATGGTATAAACGCAATGATGTCATGATAATTGCCAAAATTGTAATTGAACCCACTAGCCAAACTGCCCCGCACCCCGGCCAATATAGACGTATTGGGCTATCACAAAGCGTCAGCTAAAAAAGACTGGCAGAAGCGAAAGACATCGATGACTTCAAAAACAGTGGCGTTCAGCTGAAAGCATAAAATCGATATCTCAGACTATTTTCTGAAAACCTGATGATGAAGGTGAAGAAAGGTTCGAAAATTCAGCCGAAGCCCGTTGGAAACGTAAAATATCCAATGTAAATAGTTAGGTCACATGTCAAATATTATTATTAAAGTGTAAAATAGAATTTAGCGTACTTTTATTATAGATTTATTAACATGAGAATGTGGCCAGATTTTATCGTGCACAGTCTTTAATAAGGTCTACCAGTGTACAGGGTTGGGCAGATTAAGTGTCCTACTTTAAAATTTTCATAAAATGACAACAACTCCATAGTTTTCAAATATTTTTTAGTAAATATATAAAACAGTAACTGTAAATTACTAAAATAATTCATTAGTTCAAATTTCTCTCCATTGGCTTTAATTACTTTTCGCATTCTCCCATAGAAGGAGTTACACGCGGCACGCACTACCTCATCTGGAATATCGTTCCATATCTTCACTAACCGATGCTTGAATGAATTTAAATTCATGTCGTGTGTTCTTATATTATTTTTAGCATAAATCCCCATATTGAAAAATCCAACGGATTCAAGTCTGGTGACGAAGAAGGCCATTCTTGCCAAGGTAGGTATAAAGTCCGTCAAATTCATTCGACACCAGTCTTGAGTGCGTTTGGCTTTGTGAGATGGGGCACTGTCTTGCTGAAAACAAAAGTAATCACTCCCATATAACTTTCGGGCATTTTCTAATAAATGACCCTGCAATACGTTCTGAATATAGTAATCTTGGTTGATTTTGACTCCTCGATCGATGAACAGCAGTGGTAATTTGCCTGCGATATTGCACCCCAAACCATGACAGCCGACGCACTTTGGAAATCGCTGCACAGCTAATTTGTCCACTGGTATGTCCCTCAATGATACGCCATACACACGATCACTTTGTTGATTGTGGCTATCTTCAGTAGAAACGTTTTTCATCGAAAAAATAATGTCATCACCCTCGTGCCATGCTAGTAGCTCCTTGCATTTGTGACTCTAGCTTTTCTGGGTGTCCGTTAATCCCGTATTTTTTGTTTTTGTAGGCTTATAATCTAAGATCATGTCTGCAATATACGACTCACGGATCGTCATGGGATATTTGAGTTCAGTTTCGCGAGTTTACCTGCACTCTGAGCCGGATTTCGCCTAATACGCTCACGAACATTTTTGACCACTTATCTATGATACGGACAGATGGTTTGCGTCCAGGAAAACTTGGAGTGATGCCTGATTCAAAAGAGGAAGACCCTGTTTTCTGAATCGCTTGATAATTGGTTGCGCGATATGAACCTTTGAAATTTAAATGTTTCCAGCTTTCTTAATATCTCGCAAGGGCGAAAATGTTTTCTGAACAAATCGACAACGAGCTCACGTTTCGCGTCCATTCTGTTTATCGAAAACAATAGAAAATAAAAAAGTCCAGTTGAGTCTAGCGATCATAAAGCCGAAATATATTGCCTTTTAAAAACATATATACGGTAAAAAGTGAGGATGCCAAGAAAAAATATACGATATAAGGCTAGGACACTTAATCTGCCCAACCCTGTACAGCTATGAGTGTTGGTGTGTGTACCTGGAGTCTCCGACGGTGAGGTCCGCGATGTGCCGGTTGTCCGCGGCGCGCGAGCTCCACGGGTCCCACAGGTTCAGCTCCGCGTCGCTCTCCACTGTGTGACGCTCGCGGTCCGCTGCGCGCCCGTCGTGCTCCGTTACGTAACGCTCGTAGTCAGCTGCGGACCTGTCCTGTTCCGGCACGTGACGCCCACGGTCCGCTGCGCGTCTGTCGTGTTCCGTTACGTGACGCTCGTGTTCCGCTGCGGACCTGTCTTGTTCCGGCACGTGACGCCCACGGTCCGCAGCGCGTCTGTCGTGTTCCAGTATGTGACGCTCGTGTTCCGCTGCGGGCCTGCCCTGTTCCGGCACGTGACGCCCACGGTCCGCAGCGCGTCTATCGTGTTCCGCTGTGTGATGCTCGCGCTCCGCTCCGGTTTCAGCATCGCTCGGTATCTGTTACCAAAAGTCTCAAATTTGTTACAATTTGATTATTATTTTGAATAGGTGTAGTGGCAAATTGTAATTGAACCGACTAGCAAATCGAGTAACCTGAACGACCTCTCGTGCCCTCGTCTAGCCAAACTTGCAACGACATACTTTGAAGCCTAAGGAACATAATGTCAACATGTTTGAGAAGATAAATTAAACATTAACACGGCTCTACTCACGTTTATTTAGTCACTCGCGCGACATGTTTCGGACTAGGCCTCCATTATCAAGCACTAAGAGTGACATCACTCGCGGCGCGAGCAGCGCGGCGCGCGTTAGTGCGCGACGGGCCGGCGACGTGATCGCCGAATCGAACGGACACTCAGCACTCTTAGTGCTTGATAATGGAGGCCTATGTTCTCCGAAACATGTCGCGCGAGTGACTAAATAAACGTGAGTAGAGCCGTGTTAATGTTTAATTTATCAGATATGTCTCACGAAAGTTTAAATACAAATGTTTGAGAAGAATTGTCATAGGGGGTATAAATGCAAAAAATAGACTTTTTCATCCCACCAAAGATACCAAGAACATGTAACACTAGATTGTATTCTGTACCGAAGAGTGTAAGAGTCTACCGCGCATGTATAGCACTTACATACAACATCAAAATGATCTCAACTCAACCTCATACATGGCTATTAAGAAACTTGAGCTTAACGTCAGTTAGTTTTACCGTTGTGTGCAATTTAAGTGTATTATTCCTACCATCTTGTTTCATTTTCACTCTTGTTATTGTAATATATATATATATATATAACTGCACTATAATTATTTTAGTTTAATGCATGTGATGATTCTTCTTTAAGTGGTAATGTGTACTTATAGTACTAGTAGTGATGTGTACTTATAGTTGAAGGTTTAAATTATAAATAAAAATAAAAATAAACTCGGGCTGTTAAAAGCCAACTCGCCTGCGCCTTCGCCTGCCCGTCCTCCCCGGGGCCGGCCGGCCGCGGCCTGCTGCAGCTCGAGCACGGCGGCGTGCCGCGCGATGGCCTCCTCCCGCGCGCGGATGCGGGGCTCCGTCGGCTCGCGCGGCTCGACGGGCGCCCTGCCGGGGTTCACACGTTACTGTTTATAAGTTACTGCAACATCGACCTTGTGACTTAAAGCAGATGGTTGCTATTTGTATGCATTGATTTGTTATTTGCGGTAGCATAAAAGGGTCTTGAGTGCAGAACGGTCAGCTTAGAAAATAACAACTATACTGTAGACTGTTCCCACAAGCCATGACATGCCAAGTCTGCTGAGGCGGAACCATTACGTGGAAACTTATGTACAATTTTTTTTTTCATTATATTTCATTAGTTTATTATGAACAGATAACTGACTTCTGTGTTGATTCAAATGTTGCCACATCAGGCACACGGGTGAAGGCATTTTTCTTTTATTTACAGGAGATCCTGACACAAATTGACTGAGCCCCAGTAAGCTTAAGAAGACTTGTATTGTGGATACTCAGACAACGATAAATAATATACAAATGCTTAAATACATAGAAAAAGAAAGGCAGCGAGTGCTGAGGTGACGAAAGATAGAGGAGAATGGAAGAGGAAAATAGGTTGTGCCGACCACACATAACCAAAATTGGGATAAGGGCAAGAAGAAGAAATACATAGAACACAATGTCTGTGCTCATCACACAAAATAAATGCCTTTACTGGGATTCGAACCCAGTACTGTCGGCTTCATAGGTAGGATCACTACCTATTGGCCAGACCTGTCGTCGATATATAGCGAGGGTTGCACTTTTTCAGAAGCAATCGAATGAATATAATGACATTATGTACCTGTGGCCGTCGCCGGGCCGCGGGCGCAGGTCGGCGGGCCGCTCGGCGCTGGCGGGCCGCGGCGTCAGCGCCGGTGGCCAGTGCGGCCGCAGCTCCTGCGACATCACAGTCCACGATCACAACATCATTGCATTAGCATCTTGTATCATCCCTAGCTATGACCAGCAACCACCGGCAGACAGGCCCCAGCACCTATTGGCTCGGTTAAGGCATTGAATCCCGCATGTTCAAAGACCGCTGACTGTGGCTGTATATGGGGGAAGCCTGTGTGCAGTGAAAGTCCGTGGCTCATAGATCCGTAGATCTAATAAACAGCATGAACTATTTTGGACATGATCAAATAACCAGTTCGTAATGGACAGTTTTACTAAAAAAACGTAAGTCTTCTCTTCGAGGGCTTATTACAAACGAAGAGCTGACGCCAACCTAGTCTAGGCTCAAGGCCCATATGGTCTTGGATTCATGTAGGCCTCCCTCATACCTACAAGGGTTTGTTACCATATTCGCCATTCTTGAGGCGGGTGGTACTGTAAAGACTACTATGGTCTTACCCCGCATCGCCATGTGAGAAAGGGGAGCGCGCCTATGTGGAGTAGCAGTAGTAAGAATAACTCTTATTCTGTGTTGTTCTTTATTCTATTTTAATTTTTAAACTATACATTTCTACCGACAGTCTAGATTGCGTCTCGTTGAATGAATAAAAAACAAACGTGCATCGTCTATCAGATATGGGATATATTCTAATTTCAAATTGTCATCAGGTCATGGCTGACCTTGAGCATAAATCATCATTTACGATGAGCATAAATCATCAAGGAGGCTGTCAAGATCCTAATTTTTACAGTACACTGATGCCCGTCCTCCAGTGGTTTCCAGTCCGGTAGTGTTCAAGTGTATTTACTTAGATAAAGAAACACAAAAAGAGTTTAATACCTTATGAAAAATGTTGAATATTTAAGTAACCTTCAGTAGAGGTGCGTTAATTTATATCCCAGACAAGCCGGGAAGCCTGAATTATTATGACAATCTTTTTCTTCATGGAAAACTGCTCTACCATGTGAAAGTTAGTCAAGCCGGCAGGAATCGAGTTCTAAGGACGCGCCGCCACTGGTAACCTTATCAAATGATTCTCCCGTACTGCACTGCGGCGCTACCGCGTAACACGATATTCTTAAATTTCGGACAATTTGTCTATCACTCTCATGACGCCTTAATTGGAGTAAAAGAGTGAGATGCTCGAAATATACGAACTCCAACGATCGCGGTACCGAGCCTGCGCTTGTGTCACTATAGTTAGCTAGCAATGTCCCGTGGGTACCTGGTCCTGCGCGTCGCTGTCCGCAGCGGGCTCCGGGTCGGCGCGCAGCTTCACCTTGGTCCCGTTGCTGCCTGCACAGCCACACCACCACCATTTATGTACAGTCAACCAATATGATTTATGGACCACTTCGTTCCTTGTCACAGTTCGTTGTTGTGTCAGTTCGTTCAGTGTCACGCGATCATTAGAAAGCGATGTAGCTCGTTGCTGAGTCGGTGGCGCGCCAGCTCGAACACCATCCTGCGTGTGCTGGCTGTCCGCTGAGACTCGCCGTGGCTGAAGCACTGGGTGCAGCTACATGCTCCCTTATGTGTTCATTTATTTTAATTATGAATAATATTAAGATACTAACCCTAGTTTTAAGATTTTTTTCGAAATAAACGATTTTTATTATTTTATTATTATTACAGTTAAAATCTATATGAAAGACGCAAAAGATCTCTTGTTAACGTCACTGTGACAAGGTTCGAAGTGGCCTAGAAATCAAATTGGTTGACTATACAGTTCACATTAATAAATATTTCGGTACAATCTTACACAAATCGACCTAGTTCTACGGTAAGCTTAGTAGAGCTTGTGTTGTAGGTACTAGACGAAGATATATATAATAGATAGATACATAGAAAACACCCATGACTCAGGAACAAATATCTGTGCTCATTACACAAATAAATGCCCTGACTGGGATTCGAACCCAGGACTATCGGCTTCATACCCGCTAGGCCAGACCGGTCGTCACATTATTTACGTAAAGTAAAAGGGCCTATTTTTACACCATCCAAATGTCGTTACGACCCACGAGATAAACTTTCTTAAAAAAATAGATCTTTTTCTGCAAGCTGAAAATTCAAAATATGATGATGATGATGCCCTATTTTTGACCTGGTGTGCGCCTATGGACATCTTCTGCATTGTCAGTAATTTACATATGTCGAGAATCGTGACAATCGTCGATATGGTGAAATAGGGACCAGCGCTATGCTGCGGTACGTTTATATGCAAATAACACGAAGGCCGAAAACATCGGATTGACGGAGGCAAAAGTGCATCAGTGCTAGTGATTAATAAAAAATCGACTAAATTTATCGTCAACGTAAAAAACAATCATCCATCATTATCAAAATAGCGAAGTTATAATACATTAAATTGTGTGCAAACTTTCATTTATAAATCATAAGTAACTGATATATCTGACATTTATTGACGGTGACGAATCAATTGAATAATGAATTTATTATTTGCACATTAATTTCGCCTACCTTTTTGTTTTCTTTTTTTGAAAATTTGGAAAATATTGAAAAAATGTTGATTCTATATTATGAAAATTATATAAAATATTAAAAAAAGTTAATTGCTTATAAAGTTCACTTATGTGTATGTCGAATTCTTATTATTTCGCATTCTAAAAATTACACAACGGTTATACATCATGTTTATCGATATCAAAAGTAATATAATTAATTTGATTTGTCCTCGCACTATTAAACGTCAGTTCAGATTTGCCCCCGTCAACCCGGTATTTTTCATAGCATAGCTTGGCCGGTTTGTATGTAAACTTAGCACGGCATAGCTCTGGTGGCACCCTACGTGTCCCCATTTGAAGTAACGCACGGTGGCGCCGGTGGCGGTCACTCACCGCCTCCGATGAGGATGTTGTAATCGGCGTAGTCGGCGAGCGGCTGCGAGCGGCTGCGCTCCTTCTTGTTCAACCGCTTCTTGTGGCGATGCTTTTTACTCTGAATATCAAGGCACAAACATCGAATAGGGATTGTATATAGGTATGCTACAAGCATTCAACTTCGCAAACCATAGAAATAGTCCAACGAAATTGTTTACTCCTATAACCTTTTCTTGATTGAATGCATACCTGACCTTGTCAGGAACTAATTCCATATATGAAAACAATAAATTTAAATGTCATGTCAAAGAAAATTCTTTACATCAAAGAACGGATAGGTATATTAATTCCTGGGAATTGACGGTTGAACCTCAAAATGGCGAAGTCGTCTTGAAAATATTTTTTTTGTTTTTTGTTCAAACGTAGTTTAATGTGTAATATTGATAGCGTATTGGTATTATACAGTGATCTAACGCAGAATTGTGCAGCTAATGAAGAATTGATTTCAAAACGCATTTCACCACTATTTGGCCACCACCGCCAATCCCGGAGCCACGGCCGCGTCGTGGCTTTCTGCAAAGTCCAGCTACCACTTTTCAGAACGCAAGGCCCACTACCGTACACTGGCACGCTCTAAGAGCAAACTTGTTATTTATTCGATTGACTTGCTCCAATCACTTTGACAATGGCGAAATCATCAGAATTGATGGCAGCCATTTTTATTTAAACTATCTATCTATCTATCTATTAATTCCTAATTATAATTATAATATTGTATATGAAATAAAAGGGATCCCTTAAAAGCTATCAAATCGACTACACCAAGCTGCCGGTAAACATGACCGCATGAGGAAGCAAGTGATAGGGCTGAACAGTCAGAACCAGCGTAATTTTCGGGTGAGTAATCTAAATTACCTATTTACTTCCCCAGAAATACCGGACCATATTTTCACGGGTTCGGATCGGATTTGGATCGGATGTAGTGCGAACTATTGTCACTTAAATTTATGACAACTTTTCTGAAATTCTGTGTTTCATGTTCGCGGCCGCAACACCTATTTTTTTTATAAATGATAGGTTAGCATCTGGCCCCAATCTCACCTGATGGTAAGTGACGATGAGGCCTTTAGTTTTAACGTGATTAAATCGCGATTTAATTTGTAATCAATATAAATCTATATATATAAACGTGAAAGTCCTGACTGACTGATCAACGCACAGCCCAAACCGCTTAACCTTGATGGCTGATTTTTTCACAATAGGTAGTTTGTATACCGTTAGCATCCACTAAGAAGGAATTTTTGGAAATTCCACCATTAAGGGGGCAAAAAGGGGGTTGAAAGTTTGTATGGGGATTGTGTAAATTCTGAAGCGAGAGACTTGAATTTTTGTATAAATACTCCTTATTTGAATACAAGAAAAGTAATTTCAGTGTTTCTTGAAATTCATCCCCTAACGGGTAAAAAAGGAGGTTCATCTGCGCGTGCGAAGCCACGGGCAAAAGCTAGTGTTATTAATATATGACTTCGCATAATAACGTTTGCTTTACCAGTCCTTGGGGTCAAAAACCTGATTCAAATAATTTATTCGGATTTTAAGATTACTTGTGAAATTACTTTACAGAGATGTTTAATGTTATGATAGTTTTTTTTATGACATAGGCGGCAAACGAGCAGATGGATTGCCTGGTGGTAAGCAATTACCATCGCCCATGAGCACCCGCAACACCAAGGGAGTCAACGCAACACAAGCGCGTTGCCGGCCTTTAAGGGGGGGTTGAAGTTTCCGTCAATAAGGCGAGTGTATCTGACCTTGGAGTACTCCGTGGGCTCCGTGGTGCTGGACGCGTCCGTCTCCGTGTGCGGCGACGGTCGGGGCGCCGGGGAAGCATCCGACCACTGCTTCTAAAATATCACTTCCATTATCCATAAAATTCAAAATTGGTTTAATTTTGTCCGTGACAACTCACCGGTATAGTCATCAAAGATATAGATGCGGTCAAAGTGCTATAATTTGTATACATGCACCCTATTGTCTTACCGTTACGCTACATGTATACATATGGTACTTTGGTTGAGTCGATAGTTTTGACCTTGACTGTACCTTGTATATTTCGTATGGTCAAGTACTTTTTTTTTAATACAACGACGGTGGCAAACAAGCATACGGCCCGACGGAGTTGCAGGCGTGCACAGGCTACGGTACCCGCTTGCCATCAGTTTATGAACGCCTGCAACTCCAGAGGATAACATGCGCGTTGCCTACCCTAAAACTTTAATTGTTTAGCCATTTAGGGTTCAATTTACATTGGGCATTTCATAGATTAAGTACTAAACAAAAGAAAATAGCTTGAACTGTAAGTGGTTCAACAATTAAACTCAGTGACTTTACATAAGTCGCTTTTACGTGAAGGAAAATATTGTGAGGAAACTCGACTGAACCCAATAAGGCCTCGTTTACCCTCTGGGTAAGAAGGTCAGATCGAAGTCGCTTTCGTAAAACTATTAGTGCCTATGCAAAATCCTGGGATTAGTTGCTAAATAAAAATAAAAATAAATATTTCGGGACAATCTGACACAAATCGACCTAGTCCTACGGTAAGCTCAGTAAGGCTTGTGTTGTAGGTACTAGACGACAATATATATAATAGATAGATACATATAAATACTTAAACACATAGAAAATACCCATGACTCAGGAACAAATATCTCTGCACATCACAAATAAATGCCCTGACTGGGAATCGAACCCAGGACCATTGGTTTCATAGGCAGAGTCACTAGACCCCAGGTTGCTATGAGCCATGGCATAACGCCGGGACAACTCGAGGAGGTTGATGAATACTTGCGGTTGACGAGTGAGCATCACGCCTACCTCAGTGAGCGCCCCCGTGGTCTCGTAGGTGAGGTACGGCGGCGTGTTGGCCATCTCCTCGGCGTGACGCAGGTGATCCTTGAGTTCAGTCACCTTGTTCTTCTCGAATACCCGCCCATTGTTTATTACCTTAGGATTAAATAAGGAATATTATTAAGGGACTCTAACGAAGTTTGATTTTGAAATGAATAGATGTTTGTCATTTCTGCCTGCTATCTAATGCATAATGCGTAACTTTCGCAGTAGTGTATAACTTAGAAACTTGTTAGAACATGTAACAGCTGACAGCTGTGTGACAGACGAAAAGAACCCAACCACAACAGAAATTCCTGCACGCAATTGCTGTTGAGGAATACTCTACGGTGCCCGCTGCTTCTAGAAGAATGATTTACCCACTCTATGCGGGTCTCGGACGAAGCTGTGATAAGGATACAGTTTTTTGTCCCAGCATCTAATATAACTTGTCTAGAAGGTAGTTGACCGTCGGGTCATCCAAATTATTCATTACACCGTTAGATCTACGAAACATGCATCCGATATGACTTTCTTAAAAAAGACTGCATTCTTCCTTCCTTGTTTGGGTTATACCAATTACATGTTATGCCATTCGTACTACGAAACGCTCCCCAAAAGTATGAAACTAAAGATATTTTATTTTACCCATATGTATTAAGTATGGAGACGATGTCCCGAACAAAACTGTTGTTAGAGTGAAATTTTCAAGTGCAGCGTCCGATATGACTTTTATTACTTACTCCTCGGACCATTGAGATTACATGTTACGTCATTCGGACTAGTTAATGCTTCTGAAATTAAATATTAAAAAACCTTTTACCCTGATATCTCTGTCGTTGAGTATGGAGACGAGGTCCCGTACGAAGCTGTTGTTGGGGTACAGCTTCCGGTGCTTGCAGTAGATGTCCATCTCCAGGTGCTCCACGCTGTTGTTGGGAAGCGTCCGCTCCACCGTCACGATGAATTTGTTCTTGTGGATTTTCTGTTCATATTATTTGATTTTTTATTTATTACTCTTGTTTTTTAATTTATGTTTAAAGTTGAAACTTTAAAAAATGTAGTAGATATGGCATATTCGTTTAACCCTTTGAACGCAAAGCACCACTAAAGTGGTCGCGTGATGTCAGGCCTGCTACGCCACCGACCCCTAAAGTGGCTATGGCGGACGCTGTCAAAGCTATGGTCCAGCTCACAGATAAGATTTATATTTAGTCTTCACTAATCGATACGTTGGCGTACACGTCACATTTTGACGCAAGAGGAAAAGCGTTCAAAGGTTAAGCCCATCAAGGCCACCGGAATCTGAGGCGGGATTTGAACCCGCATCTCTAGCTTTCGCTTGACTAGATCACCTGGACACAGTGAAACCAGTCGAAGTTTCTCAAGTTTGATGTGGTTGAGCATTTATATTATTATCATCATGAATATCATGAATTGTTGAAAGTAAACGTATTTACCCGTTACAGACGGTAAAAGTAAACATCGTAAGTGTAACTAAAATCCCAAAAAAAAGTTTTCTGTTACCCTCGTCAGACCCAGTGTACATTACAATGAGCACCTCCTTTCATTGAAATTTAAATCTTTTATAAAAGGAAATAGAGTAGAACTGCTTTTGTTTAATCATTTTTCGTTCAAAACTAAATTCAACCCAATTCACTGCACAGTAAGATTGGTTCTAACTATTAAATATTTTAGTAGTAGGGGGGCTTTACGAGATTACAAAAAAAATTTGGACGTATAAAATGGGATTAGTTTGTCCAATAGTGGAATTATTTGTAGTCCAACCTGAAAAAAACCTTATGATTATTGGTCCTAAATCGTCATAAACTGATTAACCTTTTCCACGCCAAAGACCGACATCAGCACCGTAGGTCCAATGCCAAAGGCTGATATATATGCCTCGGCCCACAAAGCAAAATAGACCTACATTCATAAGCATTAAGTTTAATTTCAGTTTTGACATTTCGGAGACGTGGCGTCTGAGGTACCTTGTGGATTTGGCCTGGTGTTGAAAAGGTTAGTTTAGGCTTTGATCATTATATTTTTTTCTGTAATTATTTAGACCTTTTCATTCTCCACTTGCAAGCAAATGGTTTGCAGATTGCGTTCATTAAATAAACCACCATTTTAATGTGATGTGCAATTCTTTAGCGACCCCTGTGCTCTCGTGTACCAAAAGTAAAATCGTAAATTATGTGCGTAATGTGACAAAATCAGAAAATATTTATCTTTACCTGACACTTCACTCACCATGTGCCTGAAAAACCTTTGTAAGAGACCCAGAAGATCAGAATTCCCAATAAATTTGAGGAAGAATAAATTAATTAAAAAATTCTGATAACTTTTTTGTTTTGGCCTTGCCTCTATAAACAAATTGTTTTTACGAAAAAACATTTTCAAGAACCTTCATTTCTTCATTATTTCATACATCATTATTCTCAGGGAAGTTCATTTATGCTAGTACAGTCAGCGTCATAAAGTTTGGTACACCATAGAATGTGTATGGTGTACCGAATTATTTGTCTATTTCTTGGGAGTTATTTTGAGTCGCGGGATACCGCTGGATGTGGAAGGCGCAGGATCGGTCTTCTTGGGTCGTTCTGGAGGAGGCCTATGTCCAGCAGTGTCGACTGACATGATGATGATGATGATGATGATGAACATGACTGTACAGTCAGCATCATATAGTTAGTAGCAGTCAGTATGGCCAAATATATCGTAACACATCCTTACTGCTATATAAATAGACATCTGTATCGATTATATTTGACCATACTGACTGCAACTAACTATATGACGATGACTTTACTTGAGTCAATTTTAAATTACAACATTAATAATTCCGTCATAATAACAATAAAAGAAACGCATATAATTCAATTAGCACCTTTATTTCGTAATCAGAACAGCTGCGAACCGACAGCTTCATCACCTCCAACCGCCCAGACATCAAAACTAGCCAGAACTATGGTGTGTCATGATTAAAATTCAAAATGGCATTCAATGGGAGACCTTTTTATAGGTCTCCGGGCGGCTAGAGCAAGACATTTTTAACAGTCATAATAGTAGTCATAGTGATCAAAGTCAAACACCCTGACCAATATCGTCACTATTTAAAAATCTAGTATCTGCGCCAAAATACTTCTTTGTACCAAAATTTCAATTATTATTTTGGCACAAAATATTATAATTAAAAAGACTTACGCATTTCTTTGTACTTTCTACGAAGCAATGGTTATTTGTCATACAAGGGAGATGTATGCATATAATAGTTACATTTCTTTGGATTGACGCAAGATACGATATTTTTAAATATAGGTAGTCTCACGAGAGTTGAAGTCACGCACACAACAACATCTCAAGTAATGACAGGAAGAGTCTGACAGTTCTTTTTTATAGCTATAGCAATTTCAGCGAGATAAGTGAATACAGACCAAAAAGTTATTAAACTTTTTCCAACATGACTGAAGTAACTGGCAGTGGTTACACTTTAAGTGATTTATTTACATTCACTCATTAATTCCATTCATTCACTCTTCTTGCAATCAGTACTTCATATAGTAGTGTGCGTAATCCATTCGCCTCAACTAACTATAGTTACAGTGACGATATTTAAATATGTCCGTTATCTTATATAGTTATAACACTAATACGATTTCCAAGTGCGGTATAAGAGTGAGAGAGACGGCGCTACGTAAGATTATAACGCTGTCCCACTCGTGTTGTGACAACCGTGTAACCGAGAAAATATTTAAAATTAAAAACAAAACGTACGACAAAGACAAGAATAGAATGGGACGAAAAGAAAAAGAGACAAAACGATAATTCTATGTTACCTATGTATATCTACAGATAATACTAGCAATAATACAGAATGCGGACGGTAGAGATGTACAGTCAGCGTCAATAATAACAAGCGAAGTAGCCAAACAGAGGTGTAAGATAAATAAATATTACTGGACTTACACAAATAAACTGAGCCCGAGTGCTCAGGCAGGCTTGTGTTGAGACTCATCCAACGATGTATGGGTGAATCAACTATTTTATGTTGTAATTGTATTCCATCAGCCAGGGGACAACAGGGGCACAGTTTGTTACCGGGTAGTCCGTAAAAAAAATCTTTTTTATCGAGAAGGGTATTTATGTAGCGAGTAGGACGTGCAATTTTACTTGTCAATAGACAAAGAGTTAGCCGCGAAGGCAAAAGTGAGAACTGTGAGTATCAGTGAGGATCTGTTGCGATATAATTGGTCACTTCGGCTGCTACTTATTATGTGATGTTGACTGTACCAGGGCTATTTTATTTTAAGTTGTACACTCTACTTTTTTTTTTATTTGAATTATTTTGTATGGTTTCTACTCAGAATCGCGAGATGTTTCGAAAATTTTCATACGATACCGCAATATAAAATATATGAAAAGTTGTAACCGAATTGAAGAAAAAAATTGTGGCACTTTTTTTTTATATTTTCGGGATATTAGGATCGATAAGCTAGTGATTCTGAGTAGAAAATTCACAAAAAAAAAAAAAACAAATTAAAAAGAAGTTGATATGTAATTTTAAATAAAATAGCCACCAAGATGAAAGGACAAATCATATCTGATTAATTTAAAAATAAGACGTTTTTAAGTACAATTCACATATATCTAGATTTACTTTCTAACAATGAACATTTCTCTAAGAAAATAAATTCGTGTTTAATATTTTTTGTGGTCATTCTGCCTGTGATAATAATAAATAAAGAAAAGAAAACAGACGTCCAAAGAGCTTAAAACTATTACAGACCTGCGTAGGTCTGGTGTTGTCAAATTTCATGTTGCAACGGCAACGAGTTACAAGAAAAAATGGATTCACCCGAACACATTTAGGTCGTATAAAGACCGTTTTTTGAAAGGACATCTAGTGACCTTTGTGACTCAAATTAGATATAGAGAGTTCAGCACTAAAATTATTTTAAATTCAGTAATCATTGCGCTAGTAATTGGCCACCCTCCAATAACTGGCCAACTTATACTTAAAATGAACTCTGTTTATAGGCGATTCGAATTGATTTTAATATGAGGTGGTTAGTAGCTGACTCGTTCTTTTAAAAATGAACTCTGAGTAATGGTGACCAAAATTCATTGTTAGGGCCAGTTACTGGAAAATGGCCAGTTGTTGGCGATATATTATATTTAACGTTTACTTGTTTGATGGAGACCGCGGGTCCTGACAGACTTACCAGATAATCAGTCTACGAGTATCATAAACATTGCAACAACTCCCAATTGAGTATTTTTCTAAAAAAAATACAACTTTTTCAAAGTCTTGTAATTTTACATAAATTTGACGTTTTTTCTAATCAGAATCACAAGCTTCTTCAAATAAAATAAGAAAGTGTTGTCGTAAAGTTTTTCCTACTTGTTATCATATTTCAAAGGTATTTTATGTACGGGGGTAACAAAAGTGGAAATTTAAAAAATGTATTAGATTTTTTTAGGACTTTTTTTGTATACATATTTAAATGAAAAGAGATTCTGATTCTGAGTAGAAACATATTTTTTTGGAATAAAAAGTGGTATTTTTTTTTAAACTCTTTAATAATTTATATTGAGAAAAAAAAACACTCGCGTGTATTAGTTAGGAAACCATAACTACCACTCGCAAAACTGACACAATTTAACTTTACTACAAGCCACGTGAATTGGGAACACTTTTCTGAAAAGTCCTATATTACACTTCAAAAAGGCAATTCAAAGAAGAATAAGGCTAGGAGAGAAGCAAAAAAAAAAATGTCTTACAAGAATAAATAATATTAAACGTATAAAAGAGGTCCAAACTCCCTTACGTAACTATGGACTATGGACTGCTCCAGAAAAAGAATCAAGGCAACCGACGTACGAGTAGCTCGCGGAGAGACAAGGAGATATTTTGCGAGTGGGTAACGATTTTCCTATTAAATGCTTTAAACATAGCGCAAGAAGCAATATTCATCTCCACTTGTCAAAATATGAAAAACAAGACAAAAGTATCTATAGGTGAAATACTTAACTGAAGCACCATGTCTGCAGTTGTGCAGAGAATTAATATGGAACTTACGTCAACATTTTAATATAGAACGACATGCGTGTACACACGTTACTACATAGGCCGGGTGCTGTAGCTAAGTTTCTCACCTATACATACTTTTATTTGACCCGATCGTGACACAAAACAACTATGAACTAAGTATATCTCGTGTCTTCCAGGCCTTCCCTAAGGAATACCTAAACGACCACTGCTCCGGTCTTCCGGGTCGCGTATAGCAGGGGCGGCGACACGATTTTATTAGATCGCTTAGCTTATTTTTTTTTATGAGCCCAGGAATAGTTGAATTGTGAGAAAGTCAAGCCGGCGGGAATCGGCTTGCATTGACCGTTGTCTCCGAAACGTCGGGATATAATTTAATATACTCCGTTCTTAGTTGTTTTACATCACGACAATATTAAGACAATTTCATGTTCACATATTTTTGTCCCAATGTACAGATCGATATTTTAGACTTTACTGGACACAGTAAAATAAATTGTATTCTGCTTCCGAAACTTTATGAGTCCGACCACGCTAATTTAACATAATGATGTAGGGTAACTTGTCAATTACTGGCCACTTTCCAATAACTGGCCACCTCATACTAAAATGAATTCTGATCTCCTACAAATAGAGTTCATTTTTAGAAATGAAATTGGACACGTTATTGAATAGTTGCCATTTGTGAGAGATTTACCCTATTCGTAATAGTCCGCTTAGCTTCGGACCTACTAGGCGATTTCATTGCTCGCATTAATATAGTTTTTATTTTCGGAAACAGGTAAATTAGAAAAATAAATATTGTGCATCAAAAAATCAGCAAAGTGGGTTCAAAATGATCTCAAAATACATCATCAAGATCATTTTGAACGGTTTCCCTCCCAGGCAGCGCCGTCAAGTGTCAGTCCCAAACCTTCTGCTTCCTCTTGCTGCGCCGGCGCCGCTTGTTGCCGCGGCGCCGGCGCGCGGGCTCCGGCCCCGCCCCTCCGCGGAGCCCCGCCCCGCGCGCGCCGCGCCCTCCTCTTCTGACACGGACAGGAGCGAGCGAGACATGCGGCTGTTGTGGTAAAAAAAAAACTATTTCCAATAAAGCTTTAATGACCTTCAGACTAGACGGATTAATTGACGTAGGAACTATTGAAATCGGCCAACGCGTTTGGCCCTTACAGAGCCACAAGGGAACAAAAAGACATACATACGAAGACCGATAACAATTATTTGTTTCACAAGGGGAGGGAGCAACATTAGTGATTTTGATTACTGTCTCGTGCTAATTAATATGGACGGTAAGAAGAATTGAATAATAATTTGCAAAATCACAACTAACAACGAAATCGAAATGTGTTAAAAATTAACATCAGCTGTTTGCTATGACACCCGCCATATTTGCCTCTGTATCGATAATCTACGAAAAAAAGGTTATTTTACAGCCCTAAACCTGCAAAGTTAATGATAAAGAGAAAATAATTATTACGTTTATACCGGTAGGCTCGCATTAGTGTATCTAGTATCTCGGCGCGTGACGATAGGTTGGTAGTATTTTATCACGCGCCGAGTCAGTAAGATTAAGATTGTACAGATGTAGATTAAGGACGTAATATTAAGGAAGCACACATGTATATATGCACTAGTAAGTAAGGAATAAACTAGTCTAAGTCAACCAGTCAACGGTGTCTTTACTCATCGTGCCGCTACCCCTACACGTTAACTTTAACAAATTATCTAGGTTGCTACAGAAAGCACAACTCTAGTAAAACAGCTCGTTTTCAACAATACATTCATACGCACCGCTGTCCTTTTATCTTTTTTAGTTTTTCCTCCAACTCGGCCGGCAGCACCCCGGCTGCAAAAAGAATACATGTTGAAATAACAAAAAAGAAATGTATATCAAACATAGATCTGTATTTTATAAGTCTGTCGTGTCCCACTGGTGGGTAAAGTTTGGCCCTTTCTGCGATAATTTGTCTCTGTCCACTGCGACGTTTACAACGGGTGTAAAATTTATCCAAAATATGTATTATACTATTGACGTCTCGTTAGGAAATGACTCTGGTCGGTGTCGGTATAAAAACCTTTTTATACATCGACAGTGGAAATTTCAAATGTCGTAAGTCGCATATAAAAGTATGTCACTTACGACACTTGAAATTTCCACCGTCGATATGAGCATAATAATAAACGAACCTTCAACTGCTAGCACTTCATGGCGACCCTGCCGATGGGCTCGCTCGACACAGCTCCGGTGTAATTACTGCTTTAGTCATTCTTACACAACGCATCCGACTGCGGGGTTCGAGCGGTGGAACGACGACAGATAGGAGAGACTCACGCGTGGCGTTCTGTCCGTCGTAGTCGAAGCTCCAGCGCTGGTGCGCGCTGACGACGCAGGGGCGCACACGCGCGTCGTCGCCGGCGCGGGCGCCGCGCGCGTCCAGGCACAGCCCGCTGTCCGCGTGCTGCAGCTGCCCCGTGCCCGCCAGCCGCCGCCATTGCTGCCGGCACGTCACACACTGTAGCCCCGGTACACAGGCCATCGCCATTTTATAGGAGGAGGTAATGGTATACAGTAGAGGACGATTACCAATCGTGGCGCGCAATCGTGATATTGCCGGTTTTTTGGACACACTTCTAAAAGAATCGTGGCGTAGCGTGGCCTGTGGTGTTCACACAATCTGCCGTTGTTAGTTCGTCACCTTCTGACCGGGACAGTGCATTTATGTACTTCCACGTCCGTCACAAATATTTTGACAAGCGACAATGTGTGAGTATCAAGTGATCGTGGTCTACAGTTACGGCAAGGTCCACAGCAGGCCAGTGTGTACAGCCGTAAGATTGTCCGAAAGGAAAAGAGTGAACGTTACATCATACTTGTATATATATTTCACCTCCAGCAGGTGTGCTAAGAGACGACAATGAAAAAAAGCGACGAATGGGCAGCAGCGTCCGTCGAAACCCAATCTACAACTACTGCGTTACCGACCCGCGTAAAACTTTTGACAATTAATTTTCACTGAATATAGGTTGTTATCGCAAATTTGAACTAAACAACAATGTAAGTAACAAATGTATGTGTATACAATGACGTTAAAACCTAGGAGGATATAACCAATATGGAGTAGCCATTAGCAGGCGTTCCCCTCTGCCAAAATTACTCGGCCACCGGTCATAGTTCTTGAACTTGTATGAATATAGTTTATGCTAGCGTCTGATAATGTTGTCGTGTGCGTGTGTAGCGACGCACGTAAAAAATGCATTAGTGTTAACATTATTTGTGTGTTACCTCACCCCCGCGCCGAAAACGGCAAAATTTTTCCGATAGAAATTAGTGCGTGTGTCGGCTCCATATTGGTTATATCCTCCTAGGTTAAAACCTTGGGTGTTTTTGAAATTGCGTAATTGCATAAAGGTAAATAGGTTTGTTTACATTGTTTCCAATTCATATCCTCCTAAGGCCCAACAATCCCAACATACAAATAAAATGCTACTCGAATTCGTTCCGTATTTTGTCGTAAATAAAGTATAGGTAATCTCTTTTGTGTCAAAATTGAAGGAAACAAATGAAATTCAACTCTGTTCCAATTTTATAAAGTTCAAAGTGATTAGTACTACAAGTAGGCCCGTGGGCCTTACGAGGATGTGTGACCCGGCTATAACCCGGGCAGCCAGGGCTCCACGGGCCCCTGTCCGTGTACGTACCACCCTGTCGGGGTGCTTGTCGCGGCACGCCGTCACCACCACGGCGCGAGCGGCGCCCTCGTCCTCCGCGGACAGGTGAGAGCTCCTGGTACACACAACAAATTGGTCACACGTGAAGTTATAGCAAGAATCATAAGGGTCTTCAGAAAAAAGTGCTCCCAAGAGGAGCTAGATTTGTACCCCAAACGCGTTAGTTCCGCGTAGCAATAGTTGGGTGATTATTCGGGCGTTTGAACCGTTCTTATTACTCTGTCCAAATTTCTGTAGATGTGCCTGCATTATATTAGATTTTGGTTGTCCTTTAGCTACCCAGCTGTAAACCAGTAAACCAAAAATAACACCAAACTGTGTGATCATTTCTGCAGAGATCTGGACAGAGTAATAAGGACGGTTCAAACGCCCGAGTAATCACCCAGTTCTCAGTCACATTTTTTCCCACTGGAGTTTGTTTTTATACAAACATGTCTCCATTAGCATTTTTCCCCGCACGAATTTCTACACATTCGGGTTGTTTATCAGATGTTGTCACTGTTAGGCCTCTTACCCACTGCGACTTTTAGCAGCGATGCAGTCGCGCGTTTCGAAAACTGCATCACGACACCAGCAATTTTGCATCGATGTTGTCGCGCGTTAGTATCGATACACACGCGCGACAGTATCGATACAGAATTGCAGACGCGGGGTAGTGGGCAGTTTGCCGAGTCTACTGATAAAGCAGTTCTAAAAGACTGACATATGATTAGAACCCGCTATCGGAGGTGCAAAAGGGTAGCTGTCAAGTTCTTAGGGATGGGTAGTCAATTAATCATATCTGTGATGCCGATATCGATACTCGATTTTACAATACATTTGTTTTATGTACCAATGCACCATTTATTTGTATACAATTTAACTTTTTTTTTGGGATATATGATAATCATTGACATTAAAAATATATTACCGAAATATAATGTAATACAAAACCCGAATGTGTACACATGCATCAATGAAAACAAACTCGAGTGGGGAAAAATGCGACTGGAAATTATGCTGCGCGGAACTAACGCGTTTGGGGTACAGATCTAGCCCCTCTAATTGGGGGTACTAATTATCGCCACAGAACTGACAGAATTTAACTGTAACTAAAAGTCACGTTAACTCAGGACTTTCTTTTCTGAAACTCCCATAGAACACATGGAGGTCTATGCTATGTTTATACACACAGTTTATAATACAGTTTGTAATTATGTTAGTTAAATATTGCAGAGTTTGTAATTATTATAGAGTTTATGATAGTAGAGTAGGTATATAAACAAACAGTAAACAGAAGATTAAACAAAATATGACATACAATTAGTTAGAAACAATCTATGTATAGATATGTTTGTCTGTGGTACAGTCAGTAGCAAAACTTGTTAAGGGGGCGAGGTGTTCATCGTGATCAAATCAGATTTAATTTCATTTTTAACTTCATTTCAGTGGATTTTAATTTATATTATCAATTTTTTAATTTATTTTAATTGTAATTTTGGGCCTCATATGAAGGATCAAAGTCACTCAAAGAGCAATGGAGAGGGCTATGTTGGGAGTGTCCCTGCGTGATCGCATCAGGAATGATTTCATCCGCAGTAGAACCAAGGTTACCGATATAGCCCTCCGGATCGCTAAACTTAAGTGGCAGTGGGCGGGACACATTGCACGCAGAACCGATGGCCGTTGGGGCGGAAAGGTTCTGGAGTGGCGACCACAAACTGGAAGACGCAGCGTAGGTAGGCCTCCCACAAGGTGGACCGACGACCTAGTTAGAGTCGCGGGATACCGCTGGATGTGGAAGGCGCAGGATCGGTCTTCTTGGGTCGTTCTGGGGGAGGCCTATGTCCAGCAGTGGACGTCTTTCGGCTGACATGATGATGATGATGAATTGTATGTAATTAATGTTTTCTTGTTATTTCATTTTATTATTCTTTTAATTGTAATTCTATGGACATTCTGTTTGAAATAAACAAATTTGAATAATGAGCTTGACATGACTTTATTGATAAGGGAATAAGAGCGTGTCCATATCATGAACACCTGGCCCGTAGCTACTACTGCTGCTGACTGTATGACACACCAAAATAAGATTCAACAATATAGTGCATAGCTTATTAATAATATATTTATGTACGTTCTTAGTTCTAATAAACAGTGACTACTACTGTTTATAACAACATTTATAATTTTGGAGGCCAAATACATAAATCGCCATAATAAAGTATTTAATTTTTTTTATGGAATTTTGTCGTCAAGTTTATACTATAAGTAAAAAATAAATGGTAGATATTTTAGTATTTTACGCACTTATTGCTTAATACAATGATGTTTTAAATATGATGAAATTGTTTTTTTTTTTTAATACAGACGTATGTACGCGTCAAAAATAAAATGTTATGAAAGAAAATAAACATAGACTATAATTTATTTTTTTGACAAAATATATTTATTTTTATCTTCAATAAATCTCGCATATTCGTATGATTTAGTGACAATAAAAAATATCCTTCGCTACGCCTATTACTCCCGCTGAATCAGTACAAAATACCGCGCACCACGGGCAAGTGTAACGAAACTGTTATGAACGTTCACATGTAAGTGAAGTAGTGCGACACACAACTACACGAGTGCTCGCCTGTGTGTCAGACACGCACGCACACACTCACAGGGTGAACATGGACTTGATCATGCGCAGGAACCTCTTCTTGAAACTGTAACATTTGCGTACGACACTCACAAGATCATCAAGGCTCGGAAAAACGCCCGACATTTTGGAAACATAACCCTGCGGCGCTACCGTACCTACCTATTCGTAATTTTTTTTTTTATTTTTTTTTTTATGACATAGGCGGCAAACGAGCAGCCGGATTGCCTGGTGGTAAGCAATTACCGTCGCCCATGGGCACCCGTAACAGCAGAGGAGTCACAAGCGTGTTGCCGGCCTTTAAGGGGGGTTGGAGCTCTGGGAACCTTAGTCACCATCAGGAACACAACACTGCATACCTGAAAGGTAGCAGTGCTATTATGGCTGTGGTCTTCTGTAAGGGGGAGGTACTTCCCCAGTTGGGCTGCCCCAGATTCAAGCGTGATGGTCATCGCTGTGCCCTACCTCTCATTGTTGGACGTAGTTTAAGGACATACCCGGGTAAATTTCGAACGAGTGTCTCTGTCACTCACATGACGTCAAAGTCAAAGTTCCTTCTTCCTTATTTTATAAAAAATACTTTTTTATATCATAATTTATATGTGCATATACTAGGGTTGTCCATATTTGTATGAAGTAAAAAAAAATGTTTTGAATGTTATCTCCACAAGGCTCCTTTTTTTCTATTAGCAAGTGGAAGTGTATGTGCAAAATCTTAACTCGGTTGCTAGTAATTTACTGGTTGCGAAACATGACTCAAAAAAATTATATCTCATACAATAGCAAAAAAATTAATGTATCCTAAAATTATAAAAATGCCAGTTTGATATTTATGTTGTTACATCTATAAATAAATGAAATTAAACCATCAAAATCTCCCCAGGTGTCATTTTCTCTTTGCTTAAATTAGTTCCATACATTTTACTATTGGGAAAGTGATCAATTTTGCGCGACCTCTAAATAATGTTTGATTGTAATGAAAATTGGTGTACGTGATTTTTATGAGTTTTGCAGTCATAAGATCCTTGTGGATATACAACATAAAAAAAAAATTTTTGGACCACACTAACATATACATTCTGCGACAAGTAGGTAATAAATGATGCGGAAATGGTAAGTGTGGTTATGTGAACAATTCACAGTCAGGATTCAAAAATAATGAACATTATTTTCCATCTTTACACTTGTGCGATCAATGAAAGGTGCAATTGACTTCAAGTCGCATAAAGAGATGTGTTAATGAATAAACAATATAAAATGTAGTATAGTAGCATCACAAGGAAATTTCCGTTGTGTGGAATAGGGTTATTTTTCCAAAATGATGGGGGTTCGTTCGAGCTTGCTTCAATTTTCTCTTTATTTAGAAAGAGTAATACATCGTCAAAAACAAGCATTATCCTGTGGCCACTATAGTGGCTCTAACTATATATATAGTTTTTTTTTTTTATTACTTTATTTGTCAAAAACATACCTCACACACAAGCTGCATTGACTACACACAGACAAAAACAATTGTATAAAGAGTTTTGGCCCGCATTACTCTATACCGGGTGTGGCCCGTAATAGGAGCAATAATTTTAGGGATCGCTACTGCACCACGAACGTAGCAACATTTGTTATACAACTTTAAAAAATTGTGTAATTTCTGACTTGGGATTTTTTCTAACAAACTAAATAGTATTTGCAATGAACGGCATCCAATAGTCTAGTTGACGTTTACTGTCAGCCTACAAACTTCATAGTTTTCGCAATACATTGCTTGCTTGGAAAATCTTTTATTATGAATATTAAGTAAACTATAAGTTATTTTCAAAAGCCGTAGAACAAATGTTGCTACGTTTGTGGTGTAGAAACGATGCCTAAACTTAATGCTCCTATTACAGGCCACACCCGGTATATTATCGTATGTAATTTCTTTTGAACATTTTCTTTTAGTATTATTATACAAATGTACACCATCAAAATGGTAGGCTATGGTTTTAGCACCATCACAAAATTTAACCTCATATGTATACGATATACGTATAGTTTCAATAAATGTACTTTGACTGTACTAACTTTGTATCTATCAATAATGTTTCTTAATCTCTATTAAACCTCATCAGTCCGCTAGAAAGAGACAGCGGCAACAGACAAGACCACCGTAACTAGAGCGGTACCGCGAACATCGAAGTTAGCATATTTCGGGCATCTTTCTCTTTTACTCCAATTAAGGTAGCATGAGAGTGACAGAGACAATCGTCCGAAATTTACGAATATTGTTGTTCGCGGTAGCGCTGCTATACTCCGTCCACGATAACGAGCTAGTATAGACGCCTCTCTTTTGCACTTTTGTACGCAGATGAAAAGTACAAAAAAGGGCAGTGGGCGTGAACAATGGCACCTCACTGTCCGGCTCGGCTTACATGCTTCGTCGATTTACGTCGCTTTGATTATTTTATTTTTATAAATTTCTTATGGTTATAATATTTATTTTATACTCTTGTTACTTAGGTTTTAATAACCAATTGCATATTTATGTTCAATACTGAAATGACAGATTGGTGGACTAAATACAGATTACTTAAACGGGAATCAATACAAAGGAGAACAGACGCGTCCGCACCGTACAACAGACATTGTTGACTGACATGTAAACTCACCCGTTACACATTCACGTCCACTATCGCTAACCAATCACGTGCGTTCTGAGTTTTCTGGTACTAGCTCGTTATCGTGGACGGAGTATAATGAACTAGTGAGCTATAAAGAGCCAGCGGCATCAGACAAAAACAGAGCATATGATGAATACACCCCGTTATCTAACGCTCATTTTGGGGGCAAGCAAAAATAGTGATGTTGCTTCACATAATTAGTCGATTCATATTTATCTATAAAAGTTACTTGGCAAACAAAAATTATTCTTTAGTGAAAGCCCGAGAGATAACTCATTCATTTGTCTTTATACTTGATCAGATTGGAGGGCGACAATTAGATATAAATATCGAATAACGTCAATTTGGGGTCCAATTTTTGAAATAGTCACAGAGTAATCTTCATAAAGATACTCATTCATTCTTTATGGAAATCACATGATGACTATTTTAAAAATCGACCCACGATCTTTTGACATGTTATTGAGTGAGTAAGTCAACTTAATTTTTTATCGACTTAGATTATCCAATCACTTGCCCCTAAACTGAGCATAAGATAACGGGGTATAATGATGAACTAGTGAGCTATAAAGAGCCAGCGGCATCAGGCAAGAACAGAGTATATGATGAACTAGTGAGCAAGAAAGAGCCAGCGGCATCAGACAAGAACAGAGTATATGATGAACTAGTGAGCAAGAAAGAGCCAGCGGCATCAGACAAGAACAGAATATATGATGAACTAGTGAGCTAGAAAGAGCCAGCGGCATCAGACAAGAACAGAGTATATGATGAACTAGTGAGCTAGAAAGAGCCAGCGGCATCAGGCAAGAACAGAGTATATGATGAACTAGTGAGCTAGAAAGAGCCAGCGGCATCAGACAAGAACAGAGTATATGATGAACTAGTGAGCTAGAAAGAGCCAGCGGCATCAGACAAGAACAGAATATATGATGAACTAGTGAGCTAGAAAGAGCCAGCGGCATCAGACAAGAACAGAGTATATGATGAACTAGTGAGCTAGAAAGAGCTAGCGTACCTCACAAACTGCACGTCGGCGCAGCGCTCCTCGGTGCGCAGCTGCCCCGCGAGCGACAGGGACAGGAACTGCGTGTCCGTCAGCTGCGCGTGACAGGGATAGAAGCCGAGCGGCGTCGCGTCGCCCTCGCGCTGCATCGTGTCCAGGCAGAGCTTCGTCGCGGCGTTCTTCACCCTGGATTACGGAAAAATACTAAATAGTAAAAAGATATAAGCTTAGTTTTTAACCGGACCAGATCATAGGAAGTCGGGTAGTTTTACTGAAAAATCTTGGGATTAATTTGCCGAACGGATACCAGGTGCGTTGACGGGCACCGTGACAAGTTTTATCATAAGAACATCCTGAAAATTCTTAATTTTTTTTTGTTTTAATCTGTTTTGTTTACAAGCCTTTGTCTCTGAGACTATGTGGGCTCCGTTAGACCTATACAATAGTCTAGTATCATCATTCATTATATTATGAACTAGCTTGTGCCCGCGGCTTCGCTCGCGTTAGAAAGTAGCCTTTGTCACTCTCCATCCTTTCAAGTACCTCCACTTAAAAAATCACGTCAGTTCATCGCTCCGTTTTGTATTGAAGCCGGACAAACAGACAGACAGACAGGCAGACAAACAGACAGCCAGACAGACAGACAGACACACTTTCGCATTTATAATTTAGCTTTTACCTGCGGCTTCACTCGAGTTAATTCGGGGTAACACGGTTCCCCTTTCCTGACCTGATGTAGAAATCGCAACAGATTATTATTTTAATACGCTTCTGTAGACGATATTATATGTCTTACCATTTGGGGATAGAATGTAAAGATTTTGGGCATTGGATACACGCGAACATGCTACATACAATTGTCCATGGGAGAAGCACGGCTTTTCTAAGTTCACCCCGGCCACCTTTATTGTTTGTCCTTGCGCTTTGTTGATAGTCATTGCGAAACTAAGTTTAAGAGGAAATTGTAGTCTTTTAAATTGAAACGGTAGGAATTATTGGGATTCGTGGGATCATCACATTTTCACCCTTTCCTACACCGGTTAAGATAGTGGTGCTAATGATATTGCGGCCAAGTTGTGTGACACGAAGTCTCATAAACCAAAAAAAATAAAACCACGATGCTAAACTAATTCCAAAACCAAAGTGATTGTTGTATTCCTTAAAAAAGTCGAGGAATATTATAAATTTTAAGTAAATGATTTAATTCAAACCGAAACCGAGTTTTTTTTTTCGAAATGGGAAAACCAAACCAAGACAACAATACCAAATCGCAAAGCTAAACACGAATAGTCAAAAATCGAAAGAAGTTGAATCAAGAATATCATGAATATAAGTGTACATAATTGATTTATGGTTAAATAAATGTAATGATGATATTTTTAAACTAAATAGTTAGCGCGAGAGACACTTCCAAAGTGGAAATAAGAGTCCCCCCTCCCCTTTGCGGAAAGCTCCATACAAACTTCCACCCCCCATTTTAGGAAAGTGGGCTGTTACAAAGGGACAAAAAGTTGCCTATGTCACTCTCCATCCCTTCATCTACCTCCAGTTTAAAAATCACGTCAATTCGTCGCCCCGTTAGACCGTGAAAGACGGACAAACAAACAGACAGACAGACACACTTTCACATTTATAATATTAGTATGGATTATTATACAATACAATATAGAAAGAAAAATCATTTTTGTGCTGTATAATTATAATGATACGAGTACTATACTATTATTTAATAAAAGCTCAAACTTCGACTTAAATTTTTAACAGTACTTACAAGAACCCTAACCCATTTAGTTCTACATATGGAAAACTATTTATAAAAGTACCCAAACATGATAGAATTTAAAATAACAAAGTACTGAAATGCCGTGTGATGCCGGCTGACTAGAATAGCACCACGCCATCTCTTCCCGCAGGTGTCGTAAGAGGCGACAATGGGAAAAATCGCACGAACGGACAGCAGCGTCCGTCGAAACCCAATCTGCAGCTACTGCGGTCGCCAAACCGCCTGCCAAGCGTGGCGACTATGGCAACTACCCCCAAGATGATACAAGTCATATTTGTGGGAGATCTATGGCAGCAGTAGACTGCATACGGCTGAAATGTATGTATGTAAAGTACTGAAATCAAAATATCGCCGTCAGAGCCGACTTAAATGGCCGAGCGGAGCGAGACCGCAGTTACCGCGAGGCTAGCAGTGTTTGTTTTTATGTGTGTGCCTGCCCGGGGGCTCACCTGCCGTACGCCTGCGAGTCCCGCACGGGCACGTACTTCTCCTGGTACACGTTGTCCAGGTACCACTGGAAGCTCTTGCAGTGCAGCTTCTCGCGCAGGATCTTCCGGTGGGTCACGTCACCGATTTTTGGGTTTTTCTATTTAGGTAGAAAAAAAATATGTTAGTTTCAATATTGTTAGAAAACTTACGGAATGTACATTAAATTAAAAATTAACACGGCTCTACTCACGTTTATTTAGTCACTCGCGCAACATGTTTCGGAGAACATAGGCCTCCATTATCAAGCACTAAGAGTGCTGAGTGTCCGTTCGATTCGGCGTTCGCGTCGTGAGTTCGCGACGGGCCGGCGACGCGATCGCCTAATCGAACGGACACTCAGCACTCTTAGTGTAATTTTTAATTTATCTAATATGTCTCACGAAAGTTTAAATACAAGGAAGTGAAGTGCAAGTGTCAACAATGACTGAAAAGTTATTACTTTATCAATAGTGAAGTTTGATACTTAATAATTAGAACACTGAGCTCTTTTTTGTTTGATTATATTATCTAAAAGAAGATTATAGATTAGCATTACTAGCATAAACTAGAACGTGATAGAAATGTCATTTAGTGTCATATTTTTCTACATATTTGTTCGCGTGTAGGAGTCCATTTCTTTATGTCAGTGGTTGTGATGCATAGTCGTTTAAGTGTGAGGATATATATGACGACCGGTCTGGCCTAGTGGGTAGTGACCCTGCCTATGAAACCGAAGGTCCTGGGTTCGATTCCCAGTCAAGACATTTATTTGTGTGATGAGCACAGATATTTGTTCCTGAGTCATGGGTGTTTTCTATGTATTTAAGTATTTATATGTATCTATCTATTATATATATCGTCGCCTAGTACCTACAACACAAGTCTTATTGAGCTTACCGTGGGACTAGGTGGATTTGTGTAAGAATGTCCCGAAATATTTATTATTTATAATTTATTATTATTATTTAATATATTTATATGACCGACGGGGTCGCCACTGTCGCGCGCTTGTACAGCGGCTGTGTCGACACTGTACCGGAGTAGCGAGCGTGTGTCAGGGGCAGGGACCGGAACCGGTTACCAAATAAGGGGTATTACCCTGGGTTTTTGATAGGGTTGTTTTTAAATACCCTATCAGTTTGGTAAGCGTATCATTGACTTACCCGAATGATAGGCTAACCAATTTAATAGACTTAGTTCGTGTAAGCTTTAATAGCCTTAGTTCGGAATGTGGTATCGAGACAAACCACATCGGTTTAACGATACCATTAAAAAAAAATTGTAACCATTATTGTAATTATCTTTCAATAAAATAAAAAAAAGCGCTTACCAAATTCAAAAACCCGCAATAAGGTTACCCTATCAAGTGTTTTTCAAATGCGTTTAAGCGATTTTAAACTCTATGACCACGACGTGTGGCTTATTATTACGGCACTTAACGAGCGTTTTTAAGACCGTGACGTAGTGACACTGCAGTGACTGCTCTAGTAACTGTTCTAAAATGAATAAAAAATAACGTCGATAACTAAGTATCTTACATTTAAACAATTGCCACCCGCTCCTGTTTAGTTGAAAATGAGAAAGGTAGAACTATCTGTCTACGTGGAAAAGAGACGCCCATAGGGTAACCCTATGAAATGGTAAGCGCTAAGCTATTTTTACCCCATCCGACTCGGTAACCATGTGAAACCCGGGTAAGCCTATCCATAATGGTTTCCATATCGATAGGGTAACCCTATTATAGGCTAACCACATCGTTACGGTAAGACTAATAGGGCAACCCTATCGATATGATTAATCAAATGAAGGGGTTTTCCGGTGTCTGGTCAGTGGGCAGTCGTACCCGCAAGTCGGGCCGGTGCAGGTAGAACAGCTCGGCGTAGTCGTCCATCCAAACCTCTGCCATGCGCGCCGTGTTGATGCCTGCAACGGCACACACAATTACCATATACCGTTTTTGCTACGAAACGGTACGGCAACGGTATAATATTGATAGTTAATTCACATACAATACAACACAAAACAGCGAAATATAAACAATAAATTAACACAGACAATAAGTTATTGACAAACGAAAATCACAAAAAAAAATAAGCAAGTACATTAGGTATAGTCAGCATCATAGTTTGCATCATTCATTAATAGTTCGGTACAATATATCAATTGTATGGTGTAGCATACTTTATGAGTACTTTGGATGCTACCAACTATATGACGCTGACTGTACATATTTATGGGGTCAATAGAAAACGAAAATATTATAAACAAACAAATTTTTAACGAATTGTTTTCGAGTCAAGTGTTGGTCACATTTCGAGAAAAACCAGACTATTTCTAATCAAAATTATAAGCTGAATCCGTTTTAATAGGACACAAAATGTGTCCCAATTTTCTGAAATATATTTACGCTACTTTTCCATAGGCACTTTGCATGTGGGTTTTGACATACTAGCTACTCATTGGGACATTTGGGACCTAAAAAAGGTTTCAGCTTACGATTTTGATTATGAATTTGGGTTTTCTTTAACCCTTTAACGCCCAAAAGTCACTGAGGTTGTGCGTGTTGTCCTAATGATTCTTGTTAAGAAAAAAATACAAAAAGACTATGTTGTTGGGTGGTCATTTTTACATTGCAATTTTGAAGTTGCCCTATAAAGGGTTAAATGCGACCAACACTTGATACAACAACCGTTCGTGAAAACGCCCATTTAACTCCACAGCTTATCAATTATGCCATTTTAAAAATACAACTATGGTTTCATGCTCATTTGTTACTTAACTACTACTCACATACCTACATTAGTTACTTACATAAATAAAAAAAAATTGTCAATTGTCAAATGAGATCTGTTTAGAAAGTCAGTTGTCAGTCAGCCATATTTGTTTAAATTATTATCGTTTTATATTAACCCGGAATATAGTGTTAAGTATAAAGTTTTAAGGTAACATGACTGAAATTACTGAAATTACAACGAATATGTACAATGCATAAACTACACTTTTTTTTTTTATGTTGCCGATACACATAGTCTGTATCATTTCATTTAAAGTTGTACACTGAACATTCTTTTTTTATTTTGGAAATTTCCGTACTACTCATAATCGCCAGTTCTTTCGATCCTAATATGAAATAGTATCGCAACAATTTTACACATTATTTATTACCGACTTCCGTTTCGTTACTGCCTTATAAAATCTATGAAAAATAGCAACGGAATGGAATAAAAAAAAAAACACTTTTTTCTAGTATTAGCACCGATAGAACTCGTGACACTGAGTAGAACACTTGGTTATAAAAAAAAAAATGAATATAAACTTTTAATAAAATGACCAGTAGATTCCCGCGACATTTACTGGGTCGCCGGTGGACCTGACCCTGTTTCACCACAGCGACAATTGTCACGATTCCCGACATATGTAAATTTCTGACGTTGCAGGTGTCCATTGGTTACATTGACCGCTTACCGTGGGATGGGACGTGTGCTTGTTTGCCACCAACCGGTTAGTTTTAATAAAATACCGTAGATTTTTATTATATCATCAATAAATAGGTAGTAGTTAGGTTAGGAGCTATTGACACTTGCTCGGGAATCATGACAATTATCGGTGTGTGAAACATTTTAAACACCACGTTTATATTAATAACTATTTATTATACAACGTTTATTGAATGTGTGAGACATCTCCTGCCGTGCGTGTGCGGCGCCGTGCGTGCGTGCTGTGTGTCTACAGAACTGGGTCCGGAGACGGGCATTGTTCTAAGAACAAGTCATGTCTATTTATCGGATAACCTTTATATATTCTCTTTCCATGAGTCTCCTCAAAAACGCAAGGCTGGAACAACGAGTGCTTAATACCAGAGATCAACAGTTGTCTCTTGTTTAACACGTTGTGGACAGTAAATGACGCAATCTACCATAGACTATATGAAAGAAAAACATACGCGACGCCTATGAGGCTTTTCAGGAAAAAAGTCACCAAATAACGTGTAATTAGGGGGCACCTTTTCTGAACCTAGAAGCGTACTGTCCGGCAGTGTTATGGATTTGAATAGCGTGTACTGCGGCCACTTGCATACATTTTCATTAGTTTGACTTGGCCGCCGCACGCACGCTTCTATGCTAGCCTAGCTCGAATATACGCTCAGGCTTCTTATATGTCGCTCGACTCTAGTGAAATAAAAAATGTTTAAGTATTTATTTACTTAATAATTATTGCATAAAGCAAAATCTATTGCATAAAAGGCGAATTTAATACCATTTAAGTATATGAAAAATTAACTGTGCCCCGCGGTTTATTAGGGAAAAAACGTAGCCTACGTGTTAATCCAGAGTGTCAACTAACTCCATACCAAATTTCATTAAAATCGCTCTAGCCGTTTAGACGTGAAGAACTAACAAACATACACACTCACAAACTTTCGCCTTTATAATATTAATGTAGATATACGATTAACGTTAAAGTACAAGATTATTATTTTTTAACGTTATGAACTAAAATCCTTTTGCAAAAAATATGACGTTTTTAATGTTTATCTAACTAACATAAACTTTACTGAAATCCAAATCTCGCATTGAATCAGTGCCACTGCAGTGTCCGAGCAGTGTCCGAACAGTGCCCGAACAGTGTCCGAACAGTGCCCGCCTCCGTGAAACACGCAACACGAACTCACCGAACGAGTCCGCGTACGGCGGGTCGTACGGGTGGAACGTGCGGAACACGTGTCCGACCCGCGCGCACGGCAGCGCCTCCAGCGGGCCGCCACCTGCAACAGTGGGGGGGGGGCTCACCGTGCGTGTCGCTGTTGGCGGGCAGCCCGTACGGGTGGAAGGCGCGGAACACGTGCCCTACGCGCGAGCAAGGGATCGTCTCTAACGTGCCGCCGCCTGCAATCATAATGCCATTTATACAAAGCTAGGGTGGTGAGGTGGGAGGACGGTTGGTGGCGAGGTGGGAGGACGGTTGGTGGTGAGTTGTGAGGACGGTTGGTGGTGAGGTGTGAGGACGGTTGGTGGCGAGGTGTGAGGACGGTTGGTGGTGAGGTGGGAGGACGGTTGGTGGCGAGGTGGGAGGACGGTTGGTGGTGAGGTGTGAGGACGGTTGGTGGCGAGGTGGGAGGACGGTTGGTGGTGAGGTGGGAGGACGGTTGGTGGCGAGGTGGGAGGACGGTTGGTGGTGAGGTGGGAGGACGGTTGGTAGCGAGGTGTGAGGACGATTGGTGGTGAGGTGTGAGGACGGTTGGTGGCGAGGTGTGAGGACGGTTGGTGGTGAGGTGTGAGGACGGTTGGTGGTGAGGTGTGAGGACGGTTGGTGGCGAGGTGTGAGGACGGTTGGTGGTGAGGTGGGAGGACGGTTGGTGGTGAGGTGTGAGGACGGTTGGTGGCGAGGTGTGAGGACGGTTGGTGTCGAGGTGGTAGAGGCTGTAGGAGTTGCTATTTAACTTTTATGTGCTTTAAAAGTAGTACAGTCAGCAGCAGAAGTGGCTAAGCGTTTGAGGTCTTCAAAATGAGGTCGACATCTCTATTGTCAAGAGAATATGAGCGCGTGTAGGTCATTATGAACACTTCACATTATAGCAACTTCACATAATAGATATTTCTTAAGCGTTGACGCATAAATACCTAAATTCGCGATCTCAATACCACCTTTGCCGTAAAAATTAATTTGGTTAATGTATTATGTAGCACACCTCGTCCGTTTGAAACCCTAGAAAAAATGCTACAAAATCAGCAGAATCGCTTACAGCGCCTTGTGAATTTAGGGCGTTGAGTACGTGGCAGTCGCTTTATGCGTTGGAACATTCTAGATGAATCATTTAAAATTCCATAATATCCTCAACGCTAATGTTGACTTCGTGATCGCCACATCGAAGCTACATTTATTTCAGATGCCCGTCGATACCCGCTCGAACCGCTCCGTATTTCCCGGACACGGAACGGACGCGAGACTCACACTGCCAGATACGGAAGCTCATCTCCAGGTTCTCCCCTCCCCACCCCGCCATCTGCTCGTCGTACGCCCCCAGGTCCCAGTAGTACGAGCGCCGGATCGCGAACAAACCGCCCGCCATCGTCGGCGACCTGCAACATTGACACATTTTAATTGAACTGTTAATCGCTATCATACGATTAAGCGAGCATATTTGGATGATATTGTTTTATTTTATTTTATTTATTCAACAAATTAATAACACAGCATGACAGTTAATACTAAAGCACTGTGGAATTACAGAGGAAATATAGACAATTATTAAACACACAATTTACATACACATGGTAACAGTACTTACTGTCAGACAGAAGAGGGCCGAACATCCATCATCTCACAAAACCTCAGACACTCATCACGCAACACCACCCATCGACTCGCAAACACATCACACTCAGGAGCTGATGCGAGAATTGCATTCAAGCTGTGTAAAGCACGAACTAAAGGCGAGTTCCTGCGTGACACTGTTCGAGACTCAGGAACCGCAAGGAGACAGCGATCACGAGGTCGAAGCTTTAACCTCGTCAATGGAGGGACGAACAAGCGTACTATAAGCTCCGTTAACTCGATGCAGTCTGAGTCACCGCGCAGGATTCTACAAGCTGTAGTTAGAAGCGTAAAACCACGATTATGGACTTTAAAAAGCAATTCAGTCCCAGGTAACTGGAATAGGGACGACGAGCACTACATAATATTAGTTAGTAGCAGAAAACCACGTCATACGTTATGGCGTATATGCAATAAGTTTGACTGATTTTAATGCGTAAGTGGGGTTTTTTTGTATGCATTTTAGCAATGATTGATTTGATGAGCACCAGCTTTTGACTGCCGTAGGTAAAACATGTACCTCTGTATAAAGTATTTAGTCCGAGACAATCACTACAGATAAAAAAAAACATTAATATTACAAAAAAAGGTAAAATTAAACGTGCTTTACAAAATCACAGGAGCATAACTTTCAATAATATTATGTATATATAAGTTTATAAGGTTGCAAATAAGAAAAAACGTGTACAGTACTGACCACGTCGGAGAGATGTCGGAGCCGCGCCGCTTCAGCTCCCGCTCCGGCACGTCGATCCACGTGAAGTGCCCCACGAACGTGAACCCGCCGACCTACGGTTGCGTATGTTATTGTGACAGTTCGCGAGAGTCGACCATTCTCGAACTTTCTGTCTGCGTTTCAACATCAAACAAGAATAATTTGGAATTGTCTTCGGTTGCCACGATAATTACCAGTGATCGGTTATTTGGATTCGACACAGGGTGAACGACCTCAATCATTATGTTAGTATGGATATGCCCCGGGAATCCGGGCTTTATGTTGTTGAAAAACGCAAAAAAATACAATGTGTTTATTTTATTACACTTTAAAATATCGAAGTAGCTGATAGACACGCGTACTTATTCGCCGTTCTTTTCGAAAAAATGAGCACAAGTGTTCACACTGACAACTCATTTGCTGCCACCAAAGCGGCACATTTTGTACCGTTTGGATAAAAGCTCGGCGAGTAAGTAAAAAATCCCTTCCAGATAATTTAAATTGTTTTATTTTTGAACGATTTGTTCGGTATCGCGGGAAAATGTCGTATCTATATTAACTTTTCTACGTTATATCCCGCGAAGGAGAATCCAAATAACCGATTAGTGATAATTACCTATGAAATAAAACAGTTGGACAGGAATTATTTCGTATAAACTAATTTAAACTTCATCCCTTTCGTTTTTGGATGGTCGACGAAGGTAAATGATTTTCCTCAGTCCACCCCATGACCATGAATACTGCTAAAGGATTAGGAACGTCGAGGTGAAGTTGATGGTATAAAACCCAATTTCAGTTGTTTTATTTCTTGAATAATAAATTGCTATTTGTTCTGAGGCGAGCTGGCTTAAGGCCTTTCCGCACTACGTCCGATCCGATTCCGAGAAAGTAAGTTCCGATAACTGTCCAAAGTAGCCGTAAAACTATTTCTTTGGTAAGTTGCGCACTATGACGGAAAGATTTCTTACTACTGCTACTTCGGACAGTTATCGGAACTTACTTTCTCGGATTCGGATCGGACGTAGTGCGGAAAGGCCCTTACAGTATGTGCGCCGTATCCGGTTTCCTTACCGTATCCGGTATCACGTAACTCGTAAGCTGTTACCGTATCCAATGAAATGATAGGACGTGTTCGGATACGTGCGCTGTAACTCTTAACCCTTTTTTTATAAAATAAATATCATTACACACATGTAGGCAATCATGAGGCGTCCGGGTTAAAACATTTGCCAACTTATTCGTGAACCTAGGACGAACGGAGCGAGAGTTTGACGTTGACGGCGCAGACATAAAGTTAAAAATGGCCGACGATATACAATGTTTGGTACGTCAAGGTCAGAGATATCGATACGAACAAAGTGCCAAAATATGCAGTAACTGGCCAATTTTCAATAACTGGCATACTGAAAATGTATTCTGTTTACCTATAAATAGAAAACATTTTGTAATGAGGTTGGTGTTATTGGCCACCCTTCAAGAACTGTCCACCTCACGCGAAAATGAATTCTAACCACATATAAATAGAGTCCATTTTTAGTACAATGTGTCCAGTTATTGGAGTGTGGCCAGTTACTAGCGAAATTACCCTAATCAACATCAAAGCAGAATGGGTTTACCCGAGTTTGAAGTTAAGCGACACACTTATTATGGCACTTTGGCTGTACATATAGATCTTTTACAATTACAGTACCGTAAACTGGGGTTACTTTGATTCACGGGGTAACATTGGTCACCAACTTTTGAACTATAAATGGGCTTAACTATAACAGTGTTTATAATGTATTTTTATTAACGCATTCACTGTCACCGACGCACATGTCCGTTTATTTCCATACATTTTTGGAGGGGGTGGCAGCGAATGTGTTAAGCATGTAACCCACATTACTAAACTTCTAAGTTCGCGTTAATAAACCAACCATATGTAGTAAAAAATAGGTGACCAGAGTTACCCCAATGTACAATAAAAATCAAATAAAAAAAAACTAATTCATCAGAATACATTAGTGCATACACTCAGTTAGTGACCGTACTATCTACAAACTACGTTAGTGACACTACCCGCTACACTACGTGAGTTACCTCAACCGTAAATGCCTTTTAAAAATATGTGTTAGTAAAAAGGGGAGTTTTGTCAGGTAGCGACAATGTCGCCCAATAACAAATCGAGTAAGTAAATAAATAAATATTTGCACCACAAACATAATAAATACGAAGTAAAATATGGCGAGATTAGTCTGGTAGAATTATCATTCCGTCGAAAAGGGAGTTTTGTCAGGTAGCGAAATTATCACTCCGTTGAAAAGGGAGTTTTGTCAGGTAGCGAAATTATCACTCCGTAGGAAAGGGAGTTTTGTTAGGTAGCGAAATTATCACAGCGTAGAAAAGGGAGTTCTGTTAGGTAGCGACAATTCCGCTCTGTAAGAAAAGGGAGTTACAGGTAGTGACAATGTCACCCCGGTAACAAATGGAGTTTAGTCAGGTAGTGACGTCACTCCATAATTGCTTTTAGAGACGAAAATGGATTTAGTCCGACATTTAAAATTTAACTTTGTAATCACGTAATTAATAATATTCTTTGTAGAGGGAATGAAATAGAAACGGTATTTAGGAGAATACTTTCACGTGTACGTATAATTTGATACATTTTGTTTATATTTTATTTATTTAATATTAATTTCTGGGTTGTGGGTTTATCAGGTCAAGACTAGCTGTCGCCACGTCGGTTTTACACTTGTACCTAAGACTCGAATTACCATTTTAAATGAGATTATCATAATGTCCTTACTCATGTAAATAAAAAATAAATAAATATTTTTGGGACAATCTTACACATATCGATCTAGCCCTACGGTAAGCTCAGTAAGGCTTGTGTTTTAGGTACTAGACGACGATATACATAATAGATATATACATATAAATACTCAAATACATAGAAAACACCCATGACTCAGGAAAATGAATCTGTGCTCATCACACAAATAAATGCCCCGATTGGGAATCGAACCCAGGACCATCGGCTTCATAAGCAGGGTAAACCCACTAGGCCAGACCGGTCGTCACTAAATAAAATAATAAAACTTACTTAGGTTGTAGTGATAAATTTTATTATTTTTATTGGATTACTGTTCTCTTATTTCTAGAATCCGCAAAAAATATCCAACGCTGGTTTAATCAAAGTTGAATCACCACACGTATCGTCAATACAACAACAATATAACAAATAAAATCTTCTACAGAAAGAGTCATAGAACACAATCATGGACAATTTCTATACAAAATAGCGTTCCGCTTTCTGGCAAACTCACTAGCGCCATCTTTCACTTTTATACTAGAACTATGTAGATGTCTCTCTGTCAAAATAACTCAACATGAGCCCATAGATGGCGCTGGGCCTAATAGTGTACTGAAAACAGAAAAATAGTACGAATATTGATAGAATTTTTTATACACATTGTCAATAAATAAAAATAAATAAATAAATATTACATTACATCCTCACACAAATTGACTTAGCCCCACGGTAAGCTCAAGGCTTGTGTTGTGGGTACTCAGCCAACGATATACATAATATACAAATACTTAAATACATAGAAAACACCCACGACTCGGGAACAAATACCTGTGTTGATCACACAAATAAATGCCCTTACTGGGATTTGGACCATAGGCAGGGTCACTACCCACTAGACCAGAGCTGTCGTCAAATCAATTATTTCTCTCAATCTACAGCTACATAATTATCATAAATAACTTATATTTAATATCATATCACCATCACCAGATGCATTATCGCCGATTTCGTCATACAACAGTCAGTGCCTGATAAACTAAATCCTCTTTTTTTATTTGCGCTTCAATATATTCCACCATCACCTCATAACATGCTATGTAAATAGATTCTGCAAATTAGTATAATTTTCTCTTGAATATTTTCTGATAGATCTTTACCTATTCCATATATACCATAGCATACTAGTATATATTGCGAAATGACATTCAGATATAAATGTGAAGCTGGTATAAATTAATTTAAATTTTATCTTAGTTCTTATCTTCTCATTAAGTGAAATGTAAATTTATTTTGAGACAATAAATTTCTTTAAACATATGAGTTTTTATCTGTCTTTTGCTGTCAAAATTCAATAATAAAAATGGTAAAGTAACACATCGATTTTCATAGAGTAACAAATACCAACCACGCTCTTCTGGTTTACGTTAAAATATCACCAGCATGCATATTCTGCCATGCGCCATTGTTCATAATGTTAGCTGTTAGTCGACTTCACACCGGGATTAGTCAAGCTTCTATCTCCTTCATGTCATTGGTCCCACAACCGAATTCTTCTCGTAAACTGCATCTCCATCTGTTGTACTTAGAATTTAATCTTTTTAACTTGCAAGTTTATTCCGGATTCATGCATAATACTATTTGGTATAATATCATTTATCATATTCTGTTACTCAGCATGCATCAGTGTGTTAACTGAAGTAGACAGCATATACTAAAAAAAAGTCATGCTCTTCAATCCTTTGAGCTGGAGCTGAACTTGCTTCTGTCCGGTGTCTCTACAACAGCCAAACCAGTCAACTGTTAGCAAGCCAGCAGTCTCTACACCTCGCCACAGACGAGTGTGTCACGAAGTCTCCACACCTGTATAGGATCCTCTCCATCAAGATGGAAGGTGGTCTGGTCGAGCACGTCGATGACGGGCGTGGGCACCGCGTCCCGCTTGTGCGCGACGCGCTGCAGCAGCGGCCGCAGCCAGTCGCGCTGCGCCTCACAGTGCGCATCAAGGAACACCAGGACGTCCCCGCGGGCTGCGCGGGCGCCCGTCACCCTGGCCCTCATCAGACCCTGCCTGATCGTGACGGTGTTGTAGGTTAAGAATTTGGCGAACATCGATTCTGATCGACTGTCATTATCATCATCATAGCCTCCCCAAAACGACCCGCAGTGACCGGTTTTGCGTCATTCGGCATTCCCGCGCTTTACCATGTCGTCGGTCAACCTAGTGGGGGTCTGCCCACGCAGGGCCTTTCGCCTATATTGTTCAGGCAATAAAATGCATGTTCAGATATTTGTGACTACCTCCACAACTCCGATATATCTGATGCCGACTGTACACCGTTACTTAGTGTCATATTTGTCCGATATATATGCATGTCATGAGTCTTAAATGTCCAAATTAAATTATTTTTTAAATAAACATTTGTCCTGTGTCGTAAGGAGAAAAAAAAAGTTTTTTAAATAGATTATGTAAATTGTCAGTAACTGACCACCGTTCAATAACTGTCCGCTAAAAAAGGAATTCTGTTTACCTAAAAATTGAAAACATTTGCAAATGAGGTTTCAACCACTGGCCGCTCCCACTAAAAAAGGTTATATTTATAGTCAAACAGAATTATGCTATTCGTGACCACTTATTGGAAGTTACCCAGTTACTGACAATTTACCCTTAGTCGTTATTCCGTATGAAATATTTTATATAAAATGAAATAATTCAGACATCATCATCAATTTCCCAATTCCACAACAACGTCGATACCTGTATGATTACACCAAATATGTTTACCCAAAAACAAACAAACACTCAAAAACAAAACCGAAACTCACACTCATAACACTCCCAAACAGACAATAGACAGACAACAATTAATATGTATACATTATTGATACAAATGCTATAGTGATGTTTGTATACAGTGATGTAACTGATGTAAGCGTGTACCCTATTGTAATATACAGACAGCAGTGTTTGCAAAAAGGAAAGTATTTACAGAGTTGTAAATACCACTCAGATTCGGTTGAGACCGTCTCAACCAATCTCGCTGAAAGCGTAAACTCAGTAGAAGTATTCCAGTAGTACAAGTCAAGTCTGGTGCGGAAGGGCCCTGGATTTTCCCCAGGCTACCTTCCCCTTACACAGTCCGATCGCTCTAATGTGCCGAAACGGTAATAGAGCCTAGATCTGAGCCCTGAGTGTAAGTTTTTAACGTAACTTTACGTTACGAACGCGTTTACGTTTCCCATATAAATAACATTTTTACTTACGCGTTCGTAAACGTTTTTTTTACGCCAAAAGTAAGAGTAGAGTCTCAGGTCAAATTTTGTAAACAAGTCTTAATTTTAATGGTATAGAAGCGGGTAACTCGCGTTTTTTATGTCGAATATTGCTGGATTCCCTACAATTAATATGGTTCAATAAAAGTCTACATTTCATCATTATTTACACGGGTAACTAACGGCGGCGAGGCGAACGGACACTCGGCACTCTTAGTGCTTGAAAATGGGAGCTATGCTCTCTGAAACATGGCGCGGGATTCACTGTATAAACGTCATTTTCATTCACAAAATATGATATAAATAACTGTCTAAATTGATAGAAATAAACACTGATCAATTTTTGACATTGTATCGATTTTGTTAGGTTACAACCTACTTTTTCTTTGTGGGAACGATTGTCCCCATGTTACGACATATTTGGTCACTATGCGCAAGCGACCAAAATCTTAGCTTACAAATAATCTGCAATAAAATATCCTACCGATTGCGCCAATACGCTTGAAATAATTACAAATATTGTTGATGTATATTAAATTCGTGTTTATAAACCTCCAATATCAACATTTCAGTGAAACGCTGTCAGAAATAGGCAAATGGAGTTTTGCATAGAGCCGCCATTACTGGATAAAAACTGAGACTTTGCTGTACACATACAAAATAATAAAGGTTTATTTCAAAAGTGCCGTAATAGCGAATCGCACGCGCGTCACTCTTATCCTAGAAATACGGGCGTCGGTCGAGAGATGGCGTTGATATCAAAAGTAACAAATTGTTCGTAGGTTGTCGCTGAGGAAGACACTGCATTAGAGATTGAGATAGATCTCATTTAGAAAGAATTAAAGTAATCGAATAGCAGTACTTATATCAAGGTGCAGAACAAAAAACTAAAAAAAAAAACCGTACATTGTGCCGTTTTTAAAAAGTTCCGACGGTGATTCCACAAAGTGCTTACAAAATAGTGTTCTGTGCAATTGTAAAACAGTGATCAACTACATCTACTACACAACTCATGAAGGTGTGGGTGATAAAGTATACTAACTTAAAAAAAAACAATTTCACTATGGATCTATGAAAAATATATGGATAAGCGGTGCGTGAGTAAAAAATCTCATGTTCAACCGATCTTTCTAGGACTGGCAAGACTGTATAAAATGGTATTTAAGGTACGTTCACGACATACGAGTATGTCTGATAATATGAATACAATTAATGTTGCAAAAATCCCTTTGAACGTTTTCGCAACTTCGATTCGCAACCAGTTGCGACTTAAGAATTCTCGCTGTTTTTTCGTAACCAGTTGAATGAAACTTATACAAGTATTAAACAATAAGTAGGTTAAAATGTAAACATTAGGTAGTTTTAAATGCCTGAAGGGCAAATCGATTAGAAATAGGAGCCCCGCCAAGGGGCTCCGCCGTCGTATCTGTCGACTTGTTCGATTAATTATTGGCGAAAACAGAGTGAACGTTTTTAACTCGCAACTGGTTACGAAACTCAGTTGCGAACGGCCAGAGGGGCAAAAACACGGTGACTACTAACTTTTGTGACATTAAACATATTCATATCTTCAGACGTAACTGCACAGTATAGTCGAAGCAGCGCGGTATCCATAGCAATTTCACAGGTTCATAGAAGATTTGATTCAAGTTGCGCATACGGATCCAAAAGCGCCGTGCAGAAACCATAGTGCACATAAAAACACCCGCCAACCTGGAACATGGCCGGGTCCTGTACGCTATAGAGGAAGTCCTTGTGCTCAATAACGTCTATGATCGGCATGACGACGGCCGTGGGCGAGTCTTTGATCCTCTGCAGCATCGGTCTCATCCAGTCTACGACTCCCTCGCAGTGAGCGTCCAGGAATATGAGCACGTCGCCGCTGGCGTAGCGCGCGCCCGCGAGCCGCGCACGCGTCAGCCCTATCCTGGAAATACGGGCGTTGGTCGAGAGATGGCGTTGATATCAATAAGACGAAGCGCTTTCGGTTAGCCGTTGAGGCATACACTGAGCTGGCTGTTTTCAACGCAACATAACATGATATAAGATTTAGAAATGTTCTGCGTTTAACCTTTGCAAAATGTGACGTGTACGCCAACGTCTCGACTAGTGAAGAACGAATATAAACCTTATCTGTCAGCCGGAAAATTACTTTGACAGCGTTCGTCGTCGGTGATGTGGTAAGAACTATATTGGCGGTTCTTGGCGTTTAACGTAAATATTGATAAGTTTAAACGATGTCTATTTATCTATGGTCTATGAATAACTAAGACTATTATTCTTTGAAAAGCTTATTTTGCTGGCAAAGCACCCCAGCACCATGTTTATTTTGCGTCTTAAACTAAGTTGAGCGTCGCAAACTATACGACCCTTACAGCTTAGGACAATTAGGCCAAAAAGCAAGGATAAGTTTTAATTTGTTTTCGTTTCGGTAGTTTACTCAATAGGTATCTATAATTGACATAAGTACCGCTATCCGACAACATGGGGCGCTGTAATAAATTTTCATTTTCAATTTTTTTTTCCCACAGTACCTATGCTGTTGGAATGTTTATATTTTAACGTTCGTTTATTTTAGTAAATTCCTAGTTAATTTAGTAAACACAGCTTATTATGGTCTACATTGCGTAAAGTTAGAGTAGTACGCAAAGCTCTATATAGGTGGCTCCACTAGTACAAGCGAACCAATATGATGCATTATGGCATACCCATATTAATAAGTAATAAGTCCGTCAAGGGGTACGCTAGAAATTATACTCAAATGAATGAGCGTAAAAAATAAGTAGTATTGAATCGAGGACTTTCGTATTGCCTCGTATGTGGAGTTTAAAATTGTTATGCTGCCGGCACACATTCGCGCGAGTAGCGAGGCGAATGCCGAGGCGAAACGCAAGCACGCATGTGTACGCGGACGTCTCGCTTTTCCTCTCGCATCTCGTCTCGCGGTTTTGTATAGGCAAAGTCTAGTCGAACGTTTCGACGAATAGCGAGGCGAGTGACGAGCCAGCATGTCTAAATGCGGAGTTATGTTTGACCTATTAGATAGTTGATTGACAGTGACGCGTGTTCGGAAACTATGTTTTAGACCGGCTGTTAGCTTGGTTAGATAGTCAGTGTCAATGTCAATGTCTTATAATAGGCTTAACCAGAGAGAATATAACTACGTTAAGAGGTTAAACTTATTGCTAGCTGTGTTAGTGCTGCGCTCTAGCGGCAGAACAATGCATTAACACTTCCTATTGAAATGTATTTAGGTCTACGAAAATTAAATAGGTTAATTAGATAAAAGATTAGAAAACATCGTTTGAGACGTCCGTTTACCAACTATTTAAATGCCAACTATATAGTATATTGTCTATATAACTGCCAACAAACGATTTTTTTATGTAGGTATAAAAAGTACTCATATGCTTTTTTTCCCCAATTGGCTATTTGACAATTTTTGGAATAGTATTTAGAAGTGTGTGCATATTCATTGCATATCACTTACATCTAGAGTTTTCTCGAAAATACCTTATTTTTTTAATAAAAACGCATTTTATTGTAATGGTTTTAAAATTACGCGCGTAAACGGGAGGTCACGTGACCGTTGACGTTGATGACGTCACATTATAATAAATGTACAATGACAGTGACAGTACAGTAAAGGAGTCCGGGTAATACGCAACCCAGCAAATGACGACTCATCATTTGCCTACTACTTTTTTGTACGCTACTTGATGAGTCGAGCATTGTTGCCGTTTATAAAACATGGTTTCGGATTGCTGCCCCATAATGCGTTTGTACGGACCGCGAAAGCGCAACCCGAGAATTGACGACCAAGCAATCCGAGTACATCATGGTCGCCAATTGATGGGCTGTACATTCCGGGGTCGAGCATTGTTGGGTTGCTTTTTGAAAGTTGTAAAATGTGACGTCACTCGATGTTCAATCATGGCCGCCTGCGTTCGGGTTTTTATAATCCACAGATAAAAAATACAAAAGTTAATTAGAAAAAATAAAATACTTCTTATTATTATTATTCCAAAACAAATATGTATAATTATCGAAACTAAGAACAAATCAAATTATTTTTTTATGAAATATTTTGATTTGCTTTGAGTTTTAAGTAGTAATACTACTATATAAATTAAAAGTTGAAATAGATAACATAATAAGTTGAAATATATACTTAAACGGTGCCTTAAGCCGTTAAAATAAACAAGATCACATATACTTGATTAATTTCGACGGGTTCCGCTGTGTACGGGTGGCCAAATTGGTTAAGGCGTCAGCCGCGATAGCTGGAGATGCGGGTTCGAATCCCGTCTCGAACACCGGAGGTCCTCGTCGTTTTTTTTTAAGTATGTGTTATCTATTTCAACTTTTAATGTATAATTATTATTTCACTGAAATCCACTTAATGTCAACTGTCAAATAGCCAATTGGCCCAAATAGTTATAAAGTATTACGAGTAACTTAAATATTAATCCAAGGACTGTTCTAATCAATTAACAAAGCGCTATTTAGCTGCTAAAAAACGCAAGAATGTTATGTTTATGCTTGCAGTTTACATTTACATTTGCAAAAGCCAAACTTCAACTTTGCAATCGTCACTAAAAGTTGGCTCTAAAATACTATTTATAATTGCATTGGGCAACTTTGCAAGGCTGATGTTCACCAAATAACAAATTGCAAATATCGACAAATTACTGAAACGGCACCTATTTAAACTAATTTTGATTACCCATAATGGAAACTTCTCAATGTGCCCTATGCGAGTATTGTAGCGGAACTGCCTCGTTCTTGATCGAGTCAATCAATGGCAGGGCCACTGATTTCGGACTGTGTTTGAGTCTATGCAGAAGTGGTCGCAACCAGTAAAACGTTGCATTCGCAGTGCGAGTCCAGGAATATTAGGAGGTCGCCCGCAGCGGCGCGAGCGCCGGCGTGCCGCGCGCGCGTCAGTCTTAACCTGCACGTAGTTACGCTATTTGAACACAGATGGCGCGTAAATCAACTTTCGGACAAATACCGTTGTTATTAAAATGCTGAGTTGTTTAAATAGCTAGTTTTGGTATTGTTCTAGTCTCGTCAATAATTTCTGACCATTTTAAAGTGTAGCAATAAAAAATTAACTCATTGTCACAACTCACAATATTAATACAATGAAGTTAGTTTATCTGCCCCCTTTGATATTTTGTCAGATGGTTTCGTAACCAATTGTAACGTAATATGTAGAATGACTCAACAACTTTCACAACTCCGAATAATCTACAATGAAAAAAAAAACTAATGTGTGATTTAAAAAATAAATGATTTCTAATTAATAAAAAAATACGAAATATACGCGCTAGTGATTGATAAAATGATCACCTCATTCATATATTTTCCGACAGCCCTATACGCGAGATTATGAGTGGCTATTACTTCGATATCCGGAACTAGTACCGACTTCGGACTGTGTCGAACTCTATGCAGGAGTGGTCGCAACCAGTCGGGGCTGCCTTCGCAGTGCGAGTCCAGGAAAACCAGCACGTCGCCGGTAGCGGCGCCGGCACCCGCGTGTCGAGCGCGCGTCAGCCCTACCCTGCCATTGGTTACGCTATTTGAACACAGGTGGAGCTTAAATCAACTAACGGGTGGAAACCGTTATGATTTCAAAGTGGACAACAATGCCTTAAAGTCGTCATTAGAATAACGTTGTATAGGTTATCTCGTATCACTAATATTATGTCAAATTAATTCGTCTAACGTTCGGGTATAGAAACTGCTGCCCGCCCCGCTCAAATATAATGGATACATAGTTCACATAATGGTCCTCGAATCAAAGAGTTTTGAGACCCCAGTATATATAAACATAGCTAAGTAGAACAAATAAGACATGTATCATGTATTTTGATAACCTTGTCACTCGTAAATTATTATAAATACCAATTATATTCAAACCCACGGTACTCAGAAATTGCAAACCCCCGCCCACAAGTAAACCGTCACCTGATAGACATATACGTCGAGAGGGTTATACGCAAGACTATTAATTTCTATCAAGTCGATGACCGGCACCAGCACCGACTGCGGACTGTGCTGTAATCTGTGCAGGAGTGGTCGCAGCCAGTCGGCGTTGCCTTCGCAGTGCGAGTCCAGGAACACCAGCGCGTCGCCTGTGGCGGCGACCGCGCCGGCGTGCCGCGCGCGCGTCAGCCCTAGCCTGCATGTAATAACGCTATTTGAACAGAGATGGCGCTGAAATCAACTTACAGGCGGATACTGTTACCATTTGAAAAAAAAAACCGTGTCATTTATCACAACTTTCGCCTAGTTATTTCTAGATCAATGTCTCAATTCGCTTATTTCTGTATCATGATGTTGAATGAACAGTTTAGACTAGGAAACTTTTAATTAATGGCAACGTCAGTTCAGTTCCGATCTAGGTCCCAAGAACTAAATAAGTATTGCGTAGTTTGCGATTTAAAAACCCAGAAGCTGCCATGAAAGCCTACAATACAACAAATCATAATTTCCGAGTATACGAGTAGCAAGATCATAACCCCAAACGCGTTAGTTCCGCGTAGCATAATCCCCAGTCGCATTTTACCTCACTCGAATTAGGATTTGTATAATATTATATTTGGTACGCGATAATTTCACTATACATGTCGACGGAGCCTCCTATGTCTGGGTATCTGCCCTTCGGGCATCAAAAGCTAACTAATAAACTTAACCTACCAATTTTTGTGATATATTACTTTATTTATTTGTCAGTGACAACATCTGATCAAAAACCCGAATGTGTAGAAACTCGGGTGCGGGAAGTGGGAATGGTGACATGGATGAATGAAAACAAACCCGAGTGGGGAAAAATACGACTGGGAATTATGCTACGAGGAATTAACACGTTTGAGGCTCTGATCGAACGTGTAGAACTGCAAGAAGTTTATTTTCCCCAATAATTTCAATGTACTTGGTAACTATACTAAATATATAAAGTTCCCAACTCCCGAACTACCCGATGGTCCCTCCCACTAGTACCATCACCTGGTATAAGAATCGGTCGGGAATGTTATACGAGAGACTGCTCTTGTGTAACGAGTCGATGAGCGGCACCAGCACCGAGCGCGGACTGTGCCGTAACCTGTCCAGGAGTGGCCGCAGCCAGTCGGCGCTGCCTTCGCAGTGCGAGTCCAGGAACACCAGCGCGTCGCCAGTGGCGGCACCCGCGCCCGCGTGCCGCGCGCGCGTCAGCCCTAACCTGCACGTGGTTACGCTATTTGAACAGAGATGGCGCTGACATCAACTTTCACTCTAAATTCTGTTGCTAACGAACCAATGTCTAATTGACGGATAGGACAATTACTGGCATTCGAAATACTACACTATAGCTGTTTTTATGAGTACAGTTCCAAGTATCGATTCTAACTATAGTGCTAAATTGTTTTAGTCGATGTTTGTTTAAAAAAAAATGATGAGATTTAAGTGAAGTATTATGTTGGGTTAGACCGATTCGATTTGACCTTATCGCTAAAAGACATTATAGCTCAAATGTCTGGATTGTGTTATGTTATGTCTTTGTGACTACATAGACATGAATGCTAAATGCCTCTTTAGCAAAACGTCTGGATCTTAGAACGTTACAATTTAGAATGACGTAGCAGCAAAACATCATAATCATCTTATTCTTTAATACTTAAAAGACATAAACGCTAAATGGCCAGGTAGCAAAACGTTTGTATCTTAGAACGTCTTAATGGCTAAACAAACATGAACGCTAAACAGTCAAGAAGTAAAATGTCCGGACTGTGTGATGTCTTTATTAGTTAATAGATATAAACCGACAAACGACTCGTTAGCAAAACGTCTGGACTTCAAATGTTAATGAAGAATTAAAAACCTTGTCGCTCTATCTATTAGTTACATCCTGGCCTGGCCACTTCAACGTAATAATTATGACACATTAAATTTCCAGACGTTTTGCTACTAACTCGTTCCGTGTTCATGTCAATCAAATAATTTTACTTACGACGAATTAGGAATTCTTTTTTTACTATAATAAAGACTATTTACATTTCATGTCGTTTTGCTATTAACTGGTTCTCTGCTTATTACAATTAACTAATTTCACTTTCGGCTCATTAGATATTGTAATCATATAGACTATTTATATTTTCAGACGTTTGGCTACTTATTCATTCTAATTCTTAGCCATCCAGCTAAACTGTCTTTTTGGTTCACTGAGTATTATACTTTTATGTCGCAGCTGAATTGACTATATGCTGACTGTGTGTTTAAATTTTATGTCATCTAGCTGAAATGGTTGTTTAACGATAAGGTAAATTTGATAGGTACCCATTGTGTTGCCATGTGTTGTGTAGAGTTTAATAATGATTTTAGATTTAGTATAAATGCCGAAACAAACCCCTTAAAGTGATTTACATCACATCTACTGATAGCACCGAATCACCTTGATATCAAAATCGCGGTTAAACATATACTTCAAAGTATGTTTCGCTATACTATCGATCATGGGGACGAGCACCGACGCCGGGCTGTCCCGGAGACGCTGCAGCAGCGGCCGCAGCCAGTCCGTGCTGCCCTCGCAGTGCGCGTCCAGGAAGACGAGCGCGTCGCCGGTGGCGGCGCCGGCGCCGGCGTAGCGGGCGCGCGTCAGGCCCAGCCTGAACAAGTCCAGTCGGTGGTCGATAGGTGGCGTTGTAATCAATATTGTCGGTCAACGGCCGTTACAGAATATTTTTATCCTCTGTGATTTGAAATATAGATAGATATTTTTATCAAATTATAAGTAGAGAGTGTCTTTTTACCGAAAGTCTTTTTAGTCGTAATAATTCTCAGATTTATTTTATGTTCACTAAACAGTCCAGTAATTGTTGTGTTTTATTCATAGTTTTTATGTTATAATTCTTATTATACAGTCAAATATTTATTTTTGTACAAGCTTTTATTGCCGACTGTATTTTTACACAATCAACAACTACTCATTCTAACGACGTAAACACCACGGGTTTATCTTGTCTATTAGTAGTTGCTATGGTTACCTTCTGGCTCCAGCATCAGATCAGAACAGTGGTACCATAATATTGCATTGTCACCGAACTTACATAAGTGTGCTAAATTTCAATCTGTTATAGATATATTCAAAATTGAGTTGAAAGTTTGACTCGAACATACTTATAAATTTACAGCATTTAAATCTTGTAAAATTGTCGAGGTGATTCGTTCATTGCTTTGATTATCGAGGCAAATATTATTTGAAATAGATACCCCGAGTACCGGTACTTGCCAAACTGGCAACTTTTTACTGCTTACTGTCGGAAAACCTGGCATTCGCCATCAGATATATCAGAGCTGTGGAGGTGGTCACAATTATTTTTTTTGACATAAGGTGGCAAACGAGCAGACGGATTGCCTGATGGCAAGCAACCACCGCCGCCCATGGGCACCCGCAACACCAGGGGAGTCACAAGCGCGTTGCCGACCTTTAAGGGGGGTTGGAGCTCTGGGAACCTTACTCACCATCAGGAACACAACACTACATACCTGAAAGGTAGCAGTGCTATTATGGCTGTGGTCTTCCGTGAGGAAGAGGTACTTCCCCAGTTGGGCTTCTCCAGACTCGAGCGTGATGGTACTTCGCTGTGCCCTACCTCTCATAAATATCAGGACAACGTGATTAAGTGCATGTTCAGATATTTTTGAGCACCTCCACAGTTCCGATATATCTGATGGCGACTGTACCGTTGTGTGCGACCTATCTGATAACCTCGCGGCAGCTATATATCGATAGGACTGTTTCTTGCGGCTTCTGAGGCTAGAGAAAATGCGTAATGCATTTCCCATTCCGTCAACAAAAAAGTAATACATAAAAAAATAACTACCTGTCGTCGGGTAACCTCGTATCAGTTGTGTACGACTCAGCCAATTTGTACAGTCGCCATCAGATATATCGGAGCTGTGTAGGTGGTCAGAAATATCTGTACATGCAATTTATTGCCTTGATAATAGAGGTGTTGTTCAGATATTTCTGACCACCTACACAGCTCCGATATATCTGATGGCGACTGTACGACTACCCGTCGATTAACCTGACAACAGCGTACAGTCACCGGCAATGGTATCTTACTATATCAAGACCGTAAAAATATCTGAACGCATCTTACGCCAAGGCCAGATGGTGCTGTCAGATTTTTTTGTGGCCTTAACGTCATAAGATATTATTGCCGGTTAAAGTGGTCCAAAAAAAAATTTTTTTAATGTTGCATCTCCACAAGGATCTTTTGACTGCAAAACTCATAAAAATTACATACACCAATTTTCATAACAATCAAACATTATTTAGAGGTCGCGCAAAATTCATCACTTTCCCTATAGTAAAATGTATGGAACTAATTTAAGCAAAGAAAAAATGTCACCTGGGGACATTTTAATGGTTTAATTTAATTTATTTCTAGATAGATATAACAACATAAATACCAAACAGGCATTTTTATAATTTTAGGATACATTTATTTTTTTGCTATTGTATGAGATATATTTTTTTTTGGGTCATGTTTCGCAACCAGTAAATTACTAGCAACTGAGTTAAGATTTTGCACATACACTTCCACTTGCTAATATAAAAAAAGGAGCCTTGTGGAGATAACATTCAAACATTTTTTTTACTTCATACAAATATGGACCACCCTATTGCCGGTGACTGTACAGGTTAGCTAGTTTAATATGGCTAGCTCGGGTAAACTGCCAGTCGACATTACCTTGCCTATAACCTGGCAATAGTTGCGTATGGCTACCTTTTTTTTTATGACATAGGCGGCAAACGAGCAGACGGATTGCCTGGTGGTAAGCAATTACCGTCGCCCATGGGCACCCGCAACACCAGGGGAGTCACAAGCGCGTTGCCGGCCTTTAAGGGGGATTGGAGCTCTGGGAACCTTACTCACCATCAGGAACACAACACTACATACCTGAAAGGTAGCAGTGCTATTATGGCTGTGGTCTTCTGTAAGGAGGAGGTACTTCCCCAGTTGGGCTGCCCCAGATTCAAGCGTGATGGTCATCGCTGCGCCCTACCTCTCATAAACCTATCGGCTAACCTCGCAGTTCTGTTTGGTCCAGCCAGTCTACAGTTACACACACAATGTCGCTTGTACTTGTTGGAAATTTAACTGACTCTTAAAATAGGCTTCCGATAGCTGCAACGAATTCTGCGATACCATGTCTCAGTCAATGGGACTTTATAAAGGGTTAAGCCAGTCGCCTACAGTTACCTGTCGAGTAACCTGCCAAATTTTCATGGCTACCTGTCGGGTAGCCTGATAGGTAGAAATATATATAAACGGGTCACTCACGTATCTTAAGGTCGAAAACCGCTCGACATATGTTTCGGTCCAATTCGTGAACCATAATCATGAGCTCCGTGCCGCACCGTCGCTGGCGGCGGCCCTTCGAGAACTGCGCGCCAATGCTCTGCTGGCCCGGCTGCTTGTCACTGACGGTGGCGGGGACGAGAAACTACCCTCATTTTCATGATCGCGAGAATTATTGTCAAATGTAGGGTTGCACACAACACTAACTACGTCATTTGCTAAAGCCGCGTCTACACTAGCCATATGCGTAGTATTTAAAACTGTTTTCCAGCTAGGGGGCACTGACCATTTACAATCACGATTAAAGTTCGGGCACCGACTGATTTCAATAGCCTCCCGTACTTTCCGCGTATGCAAACATATGTCGAGCGGTTTTCGACCTTAAGATACGTGAGTGACCTGTTTATATATATTTCTAGTATGTCTGAGTCTCACTGGAGTTTTCTATTAAAATAGCCTCATAGGTGTTGTGCTACCTGGCTACCAGCCAGCTGGGGTTACCTGTCGGGCAGCCTGAGCACGCGCACCATGTCGGGCGGCAGCCGCGTGCGGATGTAGCGCGCCAGCTTGCCGCGCAGCTCCGGCAGCGTCGAGTTGTCGTCCACGAGGATGATCTCCTTCAGGTACACGTGCTCCGAGTCCTCGGGTTGCCCGGGGTAACCTGCACCGATGGTACTGGTTACTTTGAGGGATGGCCTCACTCAAATGATTGCTCAAATGATCAGACAGAAAACATATAAAAGATTGATTGGAATTAACTCCGGTCTGGCCTAGTGGGTAGTGACCCTGCCTATGAAGCCGAAGGTCCTGGGTTCGATTCCCAGTCAGGGCATTTATTTGTGTGATGAGCACAGATATTTGTTCCTGAGTCATGGGTGTTTCTATGTATTTAAGTATTTATATGTATCTATCTATTATATATATCGTCGTCTAGTACCTACAACACAAGCATTACTGAGCTTACCGTAGGACTAGGTCGATTTGTGTAAGATTGTCCCGAAATATTTATTTATTTTATTATTTATAACTCATGAGCCATATAGTCTACAGTGAAGGTAGTTCTACTGAGCGAAGGTTGACAATTGGCGCCGGTGCCAGGGCTGGTCGTGTCCAGCCCGCTCCTGACCCACGACGACGCTGGACTAGTGGACATGGAACGATCCTCACCCAGCTTCATGACGCGGCCCGTCCCCCGCTCCAGGTAGTTGGCGCGCTGGTGCCAGGGCTGGTCGTGTCCAGGCCGCTCCTGACCCACGACGACGCTGGACTAGTGGACATGGAGACGATCCTCACCAGCTTCATGACGCGGCCCGTCCCCCGCTCCAGGTAGTTGGCGCGCTGGTGCCAGGGCTGGTCGTGTCCAGGCCGCTCCTGACCCACGACGACGCTGGACTAGTGGACATGGAGACGATCCTCACCAGCTTCATGACGCGGCCCGTCCCCCGCTCCAGGTAGTTGGCGCGCCGGTGCCAGGGCTGGTCGTGTCCAGGCCGCTCCTGACCCACGACGACGCTGGACTAGTGGACATGGAGACGATCCTCATCCAGCTTCATGACGCGGCCCGTCCCCCGCTCCAGGTAGTTGGCGAGCCGGTGCCAGGGCTGGTCGTGTCCAGCCCGCTCCTGACCCACGACGACGCTGGACTAGTGGACATGAAGACGAGCCTCACCCAGCTTCATGACGCGGCCCATCCCCCGCTCCAGGTAGTTGGCGCGCCGGTGCCAGGGCTGGTCGTGTCCAGCCCGCTCCTGACCCACGACGACGCTGGACTAGTGGACATGAAGACGAGCCTCACCCAGCTTCATGACGCGGCCCGTCCCCCGCTCCAGGTAGTTGGCGCGCCGGTGCCAGGGCTGGTCGTGTCCAGCCCGCCCCTGACCCACGACGACGCTGGACTAGTGGACATGGAGACGATCCTCACCCAGCTTCATGACGCGGCCAGTCCCTCGCTCCAGGTAGTTGGCACGCCGGTGCCAGGGCTGGTCGCGCCGCGCCGTGTTCAGCACGCTCCATATTGTCCTGACAGAAACCGATGATGCATATTAAGATACAGTTGACAAACAGTTCCAAAGCCTGGCTATGTTTCTCCTATTTTTGTTTTTGATGATTTACTAGGCAAAGATCAGTGTGTATTCCCGGAAAGATATAATTTGGGTCTTTTCAAGGCAAGAGTGAATAAGCTGTTACTGAACCAGCGTGCTACACCCTCGACATCGTCGACGCTTACCATTAGGTGTGACAGAGGTAAAACACTGGTCAATCCGGTATTAAAAAAAAGATACATTTTCAGAAACCAAAACATTCGGCTAAATGATGAATTCATTAAATTTTATTCCAAGTGAGGGTAACCCGTGAGGGACAACTATGTCCAGTAGGCTAAAGTTAATGTTTTTTTTTGCCTGGTGAAAAGCACCAGCAACACCAGGGGAGTCACAAGCGCGTTGCCGGCCTTAAAGGGGGGTTGGAGCTCTGGGAACCTTACTCACCATCAGGTACACATACATACCTGAAAGGTAGCAGTGCTATTATGGCCGGGGTCTTGTGTAAGGAGGAGGAACTTCCCCAGTTGGGCTGCTCAAGCATGATGGTCATCGCTGTACCCTATGATGGTAAAATTTTAAGTACCTGACGACGACGGAGTAAGGCTCGTTGTGGAAGATAATGATGACCGAGGTGGAGGGCAGCTCGGCGTCGTAGATGACGCGGTCGCACGCCGGGTTGCGGAAGTCTGCACACAAACACACCAGTCATATAAATATATATATATTTTTTTTTTTTTTTTATTTAGAACACATACAGTCATATAAGTACATAAGTTCAAAAGTGCATACTTGCATAGTACGCACAACAATTAAATTGTTGTAACAAAAAGACCTGGATGTTCATAAAGTATGATTCAATAAATAGGTGAAACAAGCATAAGCATAAGCATTAGGCCCAGAGTAGAAACATACAGTAAATATTATTGTAGCACTATGATTTGAACATAAAAAGTAAAATAATAGGTACTCAAATAACAATGCAAACAAAAGAAGAAAAACACACTTGTTAACCGACTTCAAAAAAAAAAAAAAGGAGGAGGTTATCAATTCGGTTTTTTTTTATTTGATATGACTATTCCTGGATACTAATTATGCACTGGAAGAGACATATGTAGTAATAATAAAATATTTTTTAAATTACATTTAAGATTATTCAGTGAACTGTTAAAGAGGTCAATCCCGCTAAGGTGTTTATTACAATATTTGGGTGCTCGCCTGAAAAACGTATGCTGTGCATATTTTTTACGAGCAAAACTAACGTGAAATATTATATTTTTACATTTATATTTCGGGACAATCTTACACAAATCGACCTAGTCCTACGGTAAGCTCAGTAAGGCTTGTGTTGTAGGTACTAGACGACGATATATTTAATACATAGATATATATACGACATATAAATACTTAAATACATAGAAAACACACAAGACTCAGGAACAAATATCTGTGCTCATCACACAAATAAATGCCCTGACTGAGATTCGAACCCAGGACCATCGGCTTCATAGGCAGAGTCACTACCCACTAGGCCCGACCGGTCGTCAATATTGCGCCTGCGCGGACATTCTGCCGAACATGGCGTGACGAGTGTATCACACTAATATGTATTCAAATAAGAACAAATCAAATATTTTTTTTATTAAATAGGTATGTATTTTGATTATAACACAAAGCTATCGTGAGATTCAAACATATTAATTGTATAGAAGCGAGCGACTCACGTTTTATAAGTCGAATATTGCACGACATGTTTCACTCTGCAACGAGGAGCATTTAATAATGAGCCGTTCGCATGGCTAACCGTTACGAAGTGAAACATGTCGAGGAATATTCGACTTATAAAACGTGAGTTACCCGCTTATATACAATTAATATATTTTGATTTGCTTTTTTTTTTTAGGTAATAATACTACTCTATATAAATTAAAAAAAACACAACTCCAACCCCGTTTTAAGGTCGGCAACGCCCTTGTTACTCCTTGGTGTTGCGAGTGGCCATGGGCGAAGGTAATTGCTTACCATCAGGCAATCCGTCTGCACGTTTGCCACCTTTTTCATAAAAAACTACGCAGACTTAACGTGTACGCTGTGACGTGCCACATACGATAGCCTGTTGGAGCAGCTCAATTTACTGTACGCCTGCGTATTTTGAGTAACGAGTAGAGAAGTTTACGGTCACTGTGTTTTTGTACCGTGTGCGTATGTTGAGTAGCGGTGCAGGGAGTTGAAAAACGGTGCGGGTACGATGCGTTATTGCGATTGCGTACCGTTGGCGTTTTAGCAGCTGTGTGATCGCACCTTTAAACTAAAGGAATTAAAGTAAAAAAAATAGTTAGATGGCGGGACGACCTTGATATATTTTTCAAAGAATGGCGAGAGTGCATTCGATATGACCAAATGGCGAGAATTAGTGGAGGCTTTGCCTAGCAATGGAACACTCTTATAGACTAATAAAAAAAGAATTCAGACATAATTCTAAAACTTCGTTTCAGGGCCGTAAAGCACATTAGACTTTGTGAAACAACATCAGGCTTTGGTCTCTTATGTTGTGCTACACGCGACGTCTGACGTCAGCGTCAACGTTCCTGAACAAAAGACGCCAGCGTCTACATGTGAGAGAGACCACAACAGTACTCTATAGGCATTGTGACGGAGACGCTGTAGCCTGTAGGTGGCCGATGTCGATTATAGAAGACCATAGCCTTACATGCAGAGGTCCATGGCATAACAATTATCAAAGTAATAATATAAGCAGAACTCTTTTACTGATAAAAGGAATTGGAAAGGGACTTCCGCTAATATTACAAGTTGTTAGGTACAACCAGCAGCAGAAGTGGCTAAGCGTTTGAGGTGTTCAAAATGAGGTCAACACATCTCTATTGTCAAGAGCGCGTGTAGGTCATTTTTAACACTTCAAACGCTTAGCCACTATTGCTGCTGACTGTATGCAACGCCCCAAGTTGATAAAAACAAGTAGGTCACAAATAAAACTAAACTAAAAGTAGCTAACAAGTAAATTTTATGGGACAATGTGCATAAAATGTGTATGTAATTGAGTGCAACATTAAGTATTTCCATCTCGCGGCAGTTCCAATGTGCGGCGGCACTCACGCGCACTGATAAGGCCGATTATTGCATGAATGCTACAAGCAATGTTACTATACAGAGGCTTAACTATTTACAAACGTGGCAAACAAGCATGCGGCCCGCTTGATGGTAGCCGGTCACCGCAGCCTATGAACGTTTACAATACCGAGGCATTCACGCGTTGCCAACCGCGTAAAAAACTCTTTAAATCCTTTTTGAAGAACCCCATACTGTAGTCCTTAACTATTATGAGACTCAAACGTATTCATAGGGTAACTCACATTTTCTTAAATCGATAGTAATATTATAAATGCAAAAGTGTGTCTGTTTGTTTGTCCGTCTTTCAAGGCAAAACGGAGCGACGAATTGACGTGATTTTTTAAGTGGAGGTAGTTAAAGGGCTGGAGAGTGACATAGGCAAAATTTTCCAGCGGGAAAAAATGACATTCCCACTGGAATACTCAACATTTTCTTCTAACCATGCAGGAGAAGCCGCAGGCATCATCTAATTATTAATATATAGTCTTTGAGACAAACATTCCTAAACAAAATATGTAGATAAAAAATGCTCCATCAGTCTATTAATGCTCTTAATGATTTGTTCAAATATGAGAAGTTTTAGGAAAAGCCTTTGACATTGGCTAACAGAGGCGCTACCGCCAAAAACGTTATTCGTAAATTTCGGACGATTGTCTCTGTCACTCACATCACGTCTTAATTGGGGTAAAAGAGAAAGATGCCCGAAATTTACAAATATCGTTTTTGGCGGTAGTGCCTCTGGACCCATGAATGGCTCTTGAGAAAGTTCATGATGATACATGTGGAGCAATATTTGAATAATGTCTATTGCAATTAAAAAATTATGATGAAGGACTCTGGAAATTCCAGTGATTTGAACCCACATCGTTTGGATTAACGGTCCAACACGCTTCAAAATATCTGGCTGTATCAGCCCAAACCTCCCATAATCCAGCACAGAAAACTTAGTTATAATGTAATTTTTTTAAATAAGTTTATTTGAATGTAGTTTCCCAAGTAAAGTATCATGGAACAAGTTGTATTGACAATTTCTACAAATCAGTCATGTTCCCACAAGCCAGCCAAAGACGCTAGGCTCAAAAACTAAATATTGTTTGTTTTGAAAATTACCAAAGTCAAAAAATTTCCATCCTAACTTTTTGAGTACACTAATTTGCAAAGACAAAATATATTTACAACACATTTATGTCCTTATGGGTAGTAACCCTATGAAGCTGACAGTCCTGGGTTCAAATCTCAGTAAAGGAATTTATATGTGTGATGAGCACAGACATTTATTCCTGAGTCATGAGTCTTTTCTATATATTTATGTACTTGTATAAATATGTTTTTTTTTATATTATATATATTATTGTCTGTGTACCCGCAACACAAGTTGTTTTGAGCTTACAGTGGGCCTCAGTGAATTTATGTAAGGATGTCTTGTAATATTTATTTATTTTATTTATTTAAAAATAAGTATTTTATTATATTTGTATATTATGTTTAACTTGTTCAACTACACCAGCTTTGACACTTATCTGTTAAAAACAATTTTTTTATGGCAACTCGCCAAGCAACTAAAGGACTCGACAAATGACCGAAGAGCTGGCAGCTTCCTCGCCAAACGAATAAGCTTAGCTATACAGCGGGGAAATGCTGCCAGCATCCTTGGCACTATGCCGAAGGGGCCCAATTTTTTAAATTTATTTTAGTTTTATATAGGTTTAATTTTTGTTTAGTTTCAATTTAATTATAGTAGTTAGTTTTAGATGTAATTTAAAATAAACAATTTAAAATTACAAAGGTATTTTTTAATTAAATGGAGTAAACTGACAGCAATTTTCATACTTAAGTTGTCAAACGACCTGTCAAATGTATGAAAACTGCTGTCAGTTGACTCCATATAATTAAATATTTGGTTATAGTTAGGAGTTACACTACTGCATTGCATTTTCTATACTACTACACCATGTCATTACGAATTATTACTTATTTGATAACAAGGTATTGGTGCTATGCTTACTTAGAAACATGCTTATCTTTCCAGTTTAAATAATAAACAAAATGGAAAATAGTTAATAACACATATCAATGGAATATTTAATATATTAATGAATAGTTAAAACACGAAGTTTTTAATGTTACTATGCTAGTTTTCAAATGTTTATTGGCAATAGTTACAATGTTACAAGTATCTTACACATCAATTGGATAATTACTAGTAATATTATTTATGGTTCCTATAAATATTCCTAGATAGCAAATTCACAGATTTAAGCTAATGAATGACTGTAAGAAACGTCTTTTATCTCAGAAACTCACAGTATTCTCGGTAACACTGCTGTCTCACGCTCTACTTACTAAGTAACGCTTACGTTTCTATAGTTACTATTTTTTTACGTTAATACTATGTAATAATAACGCGCCAGCATATAAGCAATGATATACTGTTCATACTCTAACGGGAATAATGTAAATTAGGCCGGAATTTGCATCGATGTAAGGCTTACCCTTTAAAGTCCTGTTGTATGCTATCCGATCGCTCAAATAAGTGTTGATAGCGTATTTTTTCTCTGATTCATCCCCTAAACGCTTGTCTTCACCGGTGAGGTATGCAGGCCTGCCTCCCTCACCCAAACCGGGCACTATTCGAGCTTCATCTTCTAAAATCTGCCTCTCTAACATTTCTTCATCGGGCTCCACTAATACCGCCCGCGTTGCGCGCTTTCCACCTCGCCAGTATTCAAATAAACTCAAAGTAATTAAAACTAGCACGAACAGAAAACATAGCTTCACTAGGAAATACAATTTCTTTAACGGTAAGTTCAACATTTTAATTCAAAACAAAGTTTCTGTGACCGCCGCTAGCGGCCGAGCGACCGAATTTGACGTTGACGTCTCGCTAGCCATGTTTTGTTTATGCATAAGTTTTTTAAACAGGAAAGGCGTTTGTAAACATGCTATTCGGCCTAATCCTAATGCATTTTTTGGTGTAAAACGGAAATGATTTCTAAAATTATATTATACCCTGGTAAATCTAAATTGTTCGTAACAATAACAATACAAGTAAATACTTATCCCTTTATGCGCTTAGAGTAACAGATAAACAACAGTATACGAAAATTACAGTATTATATTTTTTGGGTGTATCATTATGGTGCTTCCACACAGGGATGCCGTTATGATGGAACAATAATATCATCATTGTTATATTGGGTTTTATAACGTTATATTTATTTAACAGCCAATGTGGGAGCACCAAGCGATTGCATACATTCTCGAATATTCTTGCAATTTTGTGCGACTATTTATATGTATATAAAAAAAAACTATTACTTACTTAGGGTCACCCCACAAACTGACACTATTCTTTAACCCTTATTTTATTGGGTTTTTAACTAATAATAAAACTACAAATGAAATTGATAAAATCTATAATATTTTTTTAATTTATTATTGTTATTAAAACAATATTTTAGACTTAGTGGAGTCAAGACTGCACCTGCACTTAGCAGGTAAAATGAAACACAAACATCAAATAAAACATTTATTATAGTATAAAGTACAAAATACGCACACATTGCAATAATTAGGAATGTTTATAAAAATTTCGTGAATTTTTCTAACATTGTATTTAAACAAAACAGCCGACGTTCATTTATTAGCCACTTGACAGGTTGGACTAAAGCAAAGGGGGCGCAGGACTTAGAAAAAATTCAATGCATGTTGATGTTATTATGACACATATTTTTTATTACTTTATCATAAAGAATAAGCTAAAATAAGCATGTTTTGTAGAAAAACTTTTTTTCTAAAATCAAAAATGGCCGAGATATTTGGCTTCAAAATTCGCCAACTTTTAAGGACTTAGAAAAATTTCGATTGATGATGGTGTCATTAAAACACATATTTTTTGTTGTTTTATCGTAAAGAATACGCTAAAATAAGCATGTTTTGTACGAACAATTTTTGTCTTAAATAAAAAATGGCCGAGATATTTGAAATAAAAGTTTGCTTTTAGCGAGGACTTAAAATATTTCGATGGAAGTCGTATCATGATGACGCCCATTTATTACTATTTTAATGTATAAAATACGCTAAAATAAGCATGTTTTGTACGGAGTACTTTTTTATAAATTCAAAAACGGCTGAGATAATCCAAAATGTACCAAAAACCGAATCAGAGCACCCTACTCCCACGTGGTCTTGTCTGCCCTACCCCTAGAGTGTATATAAAAGAAAGCGAAGGCACGTAGGGGAGCAACCCTCGCCCGCGGTGACGGAGCGCGGGAACGAGGGAGGCGAGCGGCTGAGGCTGGTCAACATAGGCAACAAGCCGAAGCTGCGGAGCCGAGTGAAGTGACCGTGCACCGGCACGCAAGGGCGAAAGGGTTGCTAGCCGAAGTGCCGAAGCCCACAAAAAGCTAGAGTCGCACTAAAAACAATTTTATTTGAGCTGCTCCCGCTACATTACCTGAATCTGATTTTGCGCCCCCTTTGCTTTAGGCGGACCCACTTGACATATTTTGGAGAACTGAGGTCTCCATTCACTGCCTGTCGCTTCGCGTCGACTGTAGTCTGTTATTATGTCAGTGTCACTTTGACAGCCGGCCATAGGCATTGATGGAAACAGAGGCGCTACCGCCAAAAACGATATTAGTAAATTTCGGGCATCTTTCTCTTTTACCCTAATTAAGACGTCATGGGAGTGACAGTGATAATCGTCCGAAATTTACGAATATCGTTTTTGGCGGTAGCGCCGCAGGAGCGGTACCACGAACATCGAAGTTCGTATATTTCGGGCATTTTTCTCTTTTACTCCAATTAAGGTGTCATGAGAGTGACAGAGACAATCGTCCGAAATTAACGAATATCGTTGTTTACGGTAGCGCCGCAGTATTCATAAGTAGGAGGAATAATGAATGGAGAAGGAGAACGCATCCGCGAGCGCAAGTAAGGGGCAAAGATATTTTGGCTTTAGCAGCCCAAAATGTAACAATTCACTATAGTTTTGCTTTACAGGACACTCTTTATAACAAAAATATTATATTAGAAATCACAAGAAAACTCCAATTGTATTTGTTTGCATCCCTCCAACTTTGACAGTTCTGAAAGGTTCAGTTTGAAGGGGAACAAAAATATGTGAGACTATATGACAAGGACGGACGAAAATAGCGCCGTCTCTGCCATATGTATGGAAAGTTACATAAGACCATCCCTTACGATCGTGGTATTATTATTAGCACTCCATGTCTATGGTATGTCTATGGATTGCAGTAAGATGAACACTAAATTAGATCGTGAAAGTTGCTCAATAAAGTTAAATATTAATGGAGATAATAATGAGAAGTAATAAGGAGAAAAAAAATGAAAAACTCGGCGCGGCACTCTTAGTGCTTGTAATTGGAGACCTAGATTCTCCAAAATATGTAAACCGGCGACTAAATAAATATGAGAAAAGCCGTTGTGATCAATAATAAAAGGTGACTTTACCAAACTCACCAATATCTATTCAATGTTATCCTAGAAAAAAATCACAATAAAGGTGTATTGGGGTAATTCTGAATAAATAAACTGCCAGATAATTCCGAAAGTTAGAAATCACCACTACAGTTGTGCAATAAAAGTATTTTCCATGGGGAAAACTCGTATTTCGATTAAAACGCTAATGCACTTGAGTTCTCAATCAATAATTATATTAAATGAGTGACATTTTCATATAACTTATTCATATTTGACATTAAACAATAAAGTTCCATATCAAAGTGTCATTAATTGACAGTTCGGGTGCCGTCGTATTTCCATCGAGATACGAGTTTTCCTGATGGAAATAGTAGTTTATGTATCTGTGCATAATGAAGGACAATCGTGTGATATTAAACCCACACTCTTGTTGTAATGGCTAATTATGTATAGCTGCATACGCTACTTTATCTACACACATATCATATGTGTTTTAAGATTTCAGGAACCGTAGGGACATGACCTGCATTATTACTAGTGTTACTTGAAACATTAAAAAGTCAACGAACAAAACAAATGACAGCTTGGAATGGCGGCGTTGCGTATTTCGTATCTCAGTCAAATTTTTTTTTAAACCATAGACAAGCGAATGAACTCCCTATTCTATTGTCACTCGAGTTCAAGTGTCGTTCGATTTATATTAAAAAAACATAACGAATTGGCGTTTCGTATCAATGGCTGTTTTAATATCTATAGATACTAGAATAGACACCCCACTTGAATTTGACAGCTGTTCCAAATTCAAACTCACAACTTACTGTTTTCAGGAGGTAATGTTAACATTACATCTCCATTAATTTCTGATGGTTGGTAATGCTGGTCATTGCCCACGGTTTTTGGACGCATTTTAGAGCACTTATGATATGTACGTAGATAAATAGTTTTGCACTACATCTGTATTCCATTATAATCCATTTAAAATGTATAATGGTCCATTATACATTTTAACAAATATGGAATTACCCAAATACAACTTTTTACAATCACTTAATAACTTAATATTTGCATAAATAATTAAAATACTGCACTTAATTTAAAATAATTATATAAAACATCAATATAATTAAATGACTTATGAGTTCTGTTAGTATGTACTACTCACTTACAAACGGATGAACTCCCGTGTAATTATATCGCACTACGCGAGATATTTCGGGTAAGCTCTGTAATGTTCAATCCGAGTCAGGGCATAGTCAGTCGTCGCTCACTCGGCCTGTACGATTACCGTGAGTTGTGACATTGACGTTTTCGATATCGAGTATCGAGTTTACTATCTGTGCATCTCGTTCGCACTAAAATAGTACAAGCAAGATGCAAAGATAGTAAACTCGATACTCGTTATCGAAAACGTCAATGTCACAACTCATGGTAAGGGTACAGACTGTGTCAATAGTGCGTTATAAGTACACCCCGTTATCTTATGCTCAGTTTAGGGGCAAGTGATTGGATAGTTACGATAATCTAAGTCGATAAAAATGACGTTGATATACTAAATAACATGTTACTAGATCTTGGGTTCGATTTTTGAAATACTCACCAAGTGATTTCCATAGAAAATGAATGAGAATCTCTATGAAGATTACTCGGTGACTATTTCAAAAATCGGACCCCAAATTGACGATATTCGATATTTATAATTGTTGCCCTCCGGTCTGACTATAGAGAGGAATGAATGTGTTATCTCTATAGCTTTCACTAAATAAGAATTTTAGTTTGACAAATAACTTTTATACATAAATATGAACCGACTAATTATGTGAAGCAACATCACTATTTTAGATTGCCCCCAAAATGAGCGTTAGATAACGGGGTGTACTTATAAGTTCAGTAATATAATGTGCTGCATTCGTTTCATAATTTGATGTCTTGCTGTTTAATATTGTACAGTCGCCATCAGATATATCGGAGCTGTGGTGGTCACAAATATCTGAACATGCACTTTATCGCCTTGACAATAGAGGTGTTGTTCAGATATTTGTGACTCCTACAGCTCCGATATATCTGATGGCGACTGTGCCTACTGACATTTATAATCACTCAATTCTTACATTTCGTAGAATTGAAGCAGATTTTTTCGCAGACATGATGGTATTGCAAAACTGCAGTTATCTTGAGATATATGGCGTTACCGCCGAAATCGATATTCGAACATTTCGAACGATGGTCTCTGTCACTCTCATGTCTTCATTGGAGTAAAAGAGGAAGATGCTCGAAATTTATAAACTTCGATGTGCAAGGCTTGGCCTGGTACAGTCGGCGTCGTATAGTTAGTTACAGTCAGTATGGACAAATATATACATTCACATCTTCACTGTTATATAAATCTGTGTTGATAATCGATATATTAATTATATGACGCTGATTGCACCGCGAACACCGAAGTTGGTATATTTCGAGCATATTTCTCTTTTACTCCAAATTAGGCGCCACGAGAGTGACAGAGATAATGTTCGAAATTCACGAATATCGTTTATCGCGATAGCGCCGCTGATCAAGACGGATCGATTCAACCATTTTTGCAAATAAATGAATCTGAATATTCTTTACACGAAAATGCTTAAGTTTAAGGTCTCCCATTTTATGCTACACGCCACGTCTGACGTCAGCGTCATCGTTCTTGAACTAAAAAGACGCCAACGTCGACGTGTGAAATAAGAGTACATTTATATAGGAAACATCGTGACTCAGACAAGCGTCCGACGGCGGTTATAGGAGACCATAGCCTAAGTTATAGGGCTTCAGTGGGCATGCAGCACACCGCCGAGCACCCGCAGCCGGAACGCCGGCCGCCCGTCAGCCGGTACAGCAGACCGGGCGCTGGCCGGCACAGGCGAGCGCTGCACAGCTGGCCGGGCGCTGGTTAGCACAGCCGCCGCGGCCGGCACGTCAGCCGGCACAGCCGCCGCGGCCGGCCCGTCAGCCGGCACAGCCGCCGCGGCCGGCCCGTCAGCCGGCACAGCCGCCGTGGCCGGCCCGTCAGCCGGCACAGCCGCCGCGGCCGGCCCGTCAGCCGGCACAGCCGCCGTGGCCGGCCCGCCAGCCGGCACAGCAGGCCGGGCGGCCGGGCGGTCAGCCCCCGTCGCTGCGCGCGGCGCGGCGGAACTGCGCGTCCAGCGCCGCCAGCTGCGCCTTGCCGAGCCGCGCGCCCTTCATGTCCAGCACCTGCCCGCCAGTTATATAAATATTTCACTATTGCCGACCAGTCCGGCCTACCTACCTAGTACCTACTATAGTACAGCCAGCAGCAGAAGTAGCTAAGCATTTGAGGTGTTCAAAATGAGGTCAACACGTCTCTATTGTCAAGAGAATAAGAGCGCGTGTCGGTCATTTTGAACATTTCAAACGCTTAGCAACTTTTGCTGCTGACTGTACCTAGGAAAATTATTTTGAATTTGATCTAGGGCTCGCGGTCGTGTCCGTGATTCGTGAACCCGTAGCCGTGCGCCCGGTTTCGTGAATCACGGCAACGGTTTTCTGGTCCGTTCCGCACGTGACATTCGGTTACGTGAAATTAGGGTACGTGAATCCGTGTAGACCCGTGTAGGCGTGATCACGCCTTCACGTATCTTAAGAATAAAACTTAGTCCTTATTTATTATATTCCCGGGCGTGGCGAAATTACGAAACGTGCGATAAGTATCCAACGGAATCGAGCCCGAAACGCCACACACGGACGCAGGTACGGGCTACGTGTCACGGCGTGTCACGGCGTGTCACGTGAATCTGGGTGCGAACGTAGGTACGTGACACGTACCTGGCCGTGTTCGTGAAATTCGTGATCTTAGTACCGGCGGTGTTAAGAACACGTAGCTACGGGTCGGCGTACATCACGGATACCAGGAGCCCTGATTTGATCGGTTGGACTGTTTTTGAGTTGCAACTAAGGAAGCCTACACTGAGCACTGCCCGACATGCTCTCGGCCAAATTTAAATATGTATATATCGCAACAGTGGCAAACAAGCATACGGCCCACCTGATGGCAAGCAGTTCTTCACTTCAATAATTCCTGACATGTAGAAAAAATCTGTCTCGTCGCCAGCCCCGCGGCTGCACCCACCTTGTGGAAGTCCTGCAGCGTGGCGTCCTGCAGCAGCTGCACGAACTGCGCCACGAAGGCCTCCCCGCCGGCCCCCCCGCCGTCCAGCGGCGCCATCACCAGCTTGAGCACCATCTCCGCCTTCGTCATGAGCTTGATCACCACCTTGGTGTACGTCGCCGGCGCTGGTCGCTTCACTTCCGAGCCTGGACAGGGTATATTAATAATAAATAAGATACTGATTTAAACTTTCACGGTTTTTATTTTCATCTACGTACATGTCATAAGTGCTCTAAAATGCGTCCAGAAACCGTAGGCAATGACCAGCATTACCAACCATCAGAAAGATTTCAGTAGGTAATGTTAACATTACCTACTGAAATCAGTAGGTTATGAATTTAAATTTGGAACAGCTGTCAAATTCAAGTGGGGTGTCTAATCTAGTATCTATAGATATTAAAACAGCCATTGATACGAAACGCCAATTCATTATGTTTTTTTAATAGAAATCGAACAACATTTGAACTCGAGTGACAGTAGAATAGGGAGTTCATTCGCTTGTCTATGGTTTAAAAAAAATTGACTGAGATACGAAATACGCAACGCCGCCATTCCAAGCTGTCATTTGTTTTGTTCGTTGACTTTTTAATGTTTACAAGTAACCCTAGTAATTAGTCATTTCCCTACGGTTTCTGAACCCATCTTAAAACACTTAATGATATGTGTGTAGATAAAGAGTGTGGGTTTATGAAACGAGCCGAAGGCGATTTTCATAATAATATCACACGATATATCTTCATTATGCACAGATACATAAACTACTATTACACATTATTATACATAAACGGGACTTAACCGCGTATATTAACTATAAAATTTACCTCCGACGTTTCGAAGAAGACGTTGTCCTCGTGGTCTCGGATTAAGACAGTCAGACAGTTTAAGACAGAATTTAGTTTATTCCAATTAAGGCGTCATGAGAGTGACAGAGACAAACGTTCGAAATGTACGAAGATCAATTAGACCAGGGGAGTCACAAGCGCGTTGCCGGCCTTTATGATGGGAGTACGCTCTTTTCTTGAAGGTACGAGGGTCGCATTTTTCCGGATACCGCTGACGGCAAATCATTCCACAGTTTTTATGTGCGAGGCAGGAAGTTTTTAGGGAAACGCACAGTAGAAGATCTACAACTATCCAGGTGGTGGGGGTGGAAATATCACGATCCAAGATATATTACGATTCATCACCAAATATCACCAAGGGGGAGGGGGGCGTGGTCAAAATAAGGCCAAAAACGATTACATGATTTTTGAATGAGCCCTATGTCCAGCAGTGGCTAGCATACGGCTGAAATGTATGTATGTATGGTGTGGACCAGTGTGGAGGCTCACCTATGGAGGGCAGCTCCAGCAGCGCCGTCTTCAGCATGTGCGTGTCCAGCAGCAGCTGCTCGGCGCCCGCCGTGGAGATCGGTTTGCACTTGTAGATGTTCTGGATGAACTTCGGGATGAACGAGTTCGCGAATCTGTAGAGAATTCTTTAGATTCAGTTTTGATGTACCCCGAAAAAACTTCAAATCAATCCACCAGGACACTAAGATATGTAATGCACAAACATAATTATAAAATATACAGTGATCTTCTGAAATATCGCAAAAATTTGACAATATTTATGTAGGCTGCAAGCTGTAAATGGGAGTCTTCAGAATAACATGTCCCCAATCAGCTTGACATGTAGAAAATTTGTGACGAGAATTAAGCATTCAATTTCTATAATTACTTAATTTATTGAAAAAGAAGTGAATCATTATATGATTTTACACAATTTCTAATTACTAATTGAAATACAGATAAATACTTACATCTGGTTCATTTCATAAACTTTAAGCAGTAATACAATACAAAAAAATATATATTTCCATACAAAGATCATGCTTAAATCGTCACAAAACTAATATAATTAAACTTTTTTCTAAAAACTTTTTTTAAACAGTCAGACATTTTTTTATTAATCGGCTCTACTCACGTTTATTTATCTCTACTCATGTTTCGGGGAACATAGGCCTCCATATTCAAACTCTAAGAGTGCTGAGTGCCCGTTGGCCTCGCCGGCGCGTCGCACTACCCGCGCGTCAAAACCGGTGGAGGGCGGTCCGAGACCGGACATACCTGATGCAGAACTGCGTGAAGTACTTCCTGCAGCCGGCCAGGTGGTCCCGGAGCGCGGGCACGGCGTTCCGGAAGTGCATGACGACCTGAGTCACGTACGAGCTCTGGTCGCCCACCGTCTGCACGTGCAGCCAGGGCGCGCGGACCATGGCCTGGTCAAAAAGAAAAAAAAAAACACGAAATGAGGTCATTGGAAAGGGTCCATATTGGCTCATATACAATTTGTTCGAATATTTATAATAATACCGCTTTGTAGTTATAATCATCATTTCTCCGAAAATTGTTTCTCATATATTTTTTTCATCGTTATTTGTACTACTACCTTCATTATTCATAACGATTCATATTCCGTTTTTTTTTACTAATAATGTTATCACTGAGAATGTATCTGTGCCCATAATGTTATCTGTAAGAATTTCTTTATTTATAAACTTATTTCATACAATCATTTGTACTCATATGATCAGAAGAGTTATATTACATGTTTTATTTATGTTTTCGTCGTCGTACCTAACGGTGACTCTGGCACTGTATTTCGTTTTTGACAGCGAGTCGGGTGTGTTGTGATCGCAAGATACCTAACACTCCTCCTCGCTTCGCTCGTCGTCGTACCTATCGTTGACTCTGGCACTGTATTTCGTTTTTGACAGCGAGTCGGGTGTGTTGTGATCGCAAGATACCTAACACTCCTCCTCGCTTCGCTCGTCGTCGTACCTATCGGTGACTCTGGCACTGTATTTCGTTTTTGACAGCGAGTCAGGTGTGTTGTGAACGCAAGATACCTAACACTCCTCCTCGCTTCGCTCGTCGCAATTGCAGTTTTAATGTTTGTGTATGACCTACGTAAAAAATAACCTTAATATTATTTACCCAAATATTATTGCTTAAAATCGATATTTCGTCTAATGATATATGCATAAATTTTAGTAATAGAGATATTTATGTAGAATGACATTATGGATATAATAAATTCGAAGTTCCAATGAGTATTGTTTAAAATGAAAATGTATAATGATCATTAGGATGTAAAATTGTATGAGATACATTTTCGGAGTTTCAATAATCGAATTCACAATTTTATATGAACTTTGGCGCACCCCATTGGAAAGCTTTGACCTACACACCACGACGAAACCCAATATACAGCTGCGGTCACCAACCCGCCTGCCAAGCGTGGCGACTGTGGCAACTAACACCCAAGCTGATACAAGTCATATTTACGGGCGCAATAATGATGATGAGATACAGTGTCATGTTGACATGGAAGACACAGATTTTGGTAAGAGTTAATGAGACTAAAGAGTATAACAGCTTGTAAGTTGGTTTCTCATATCCTACTCATATGTTAGTACTGAAAAGGGGAAAATAGCAATACCGACCCCATATTACAGCCACGGTGCCCATATTATGAGGTCGGTATTGTCATGTACCAGTTCAATAGCCCTTGTACACCATAAAATATATCGGAGCTTTGGAGGAGGTCACAAATAGCTGATCAACGCCTCTATTGTCAAGGCGATAACGTGCATGTTCAAATATCTGTGAGCGCCGATATATCTGATCGCGACTCCCTGGTTACCACCCCTGGAGGCTCGTATGGTATACCTGCAGGGCAGGCTCGCAGGCCGCCTCCAGCTCGCCCACCAGCGCGGCGATGCAATCGCCGATCAGCGCATGGAACAGCTCCTGCTCTGGAGTCAGGTCGATGCGCTCTGCGAGGCGGGGCACCACCTGCCAGAATAGAATAGAAAAAAAAAACTGTTAAGACGATTCTAGTTGTTATTGTTTGAATGAACCATCTTTTTAGTGAGTGAATGATGATGAGACTATAGCCGGGCAGGGTCACCTTCTCCTTGAGCTTCTGCTGCAGATGCACGGTGGTCTCCAGGCAGTACTCCGCCGTGGTGATGACGGACGTCACGCGCGCTATCTCCGCCGCGCTGTAACGCGTGCTGATGGACAGAAAACAAAACTGTTTATTGCATTATATGACAAATGAATACAACTAAGATTCTTAATCTAGATGAATAAATAGAGACTATCTTACACAGATCATTCAATTAATCTGATTAGATATCATATGAATACGCTTGTACAGTATTTATACTGGGTTTTATTTGATTTGAAGATAAAATTGATAGCAAAATTTTTAACCAGAAAAATTTGCTTTACGAAACCTTGCAGGAAGCGTCAAATACTATTCGCATGCGATTGGCTTGGTTATCTTTGTGGATTATTGCATGATGTGGCATGTAGAAACGAACCTTGCAGGAAGCGTCAAATACTATTCGCATGCGATTGGCTTGGTTATCTTTGCAGATTATTGCATGATGTGGCATGTAGAAACGAACCTTGCAGGAAGCGTCAAATACTATTTGCATGCGATTGGCTTGGTTATCTTTGCAGATTATTGCATGATGTGGCATGTAGAAACGAACCTTGCAGGAAGCGTCCAATACTATTCGCATGCGATTGGCTTGGTTATCTTTGCAGATTATTGCATGATGTGGCATGTAGAAACGAACCTTGCAGGAAGCGTCAAATACTATTTGCATGCGATTGGCTTGGTTATCTTTGCAGATTATTGCATGATGTGGCATGTAGAAACGAACCTTGCAGGAAGCGTCAAATACTATTTGCATGCGATTGGCTTGGTTATCTTTGCAGATTATTGCATGATGTGGCATGTAGAAACGAACCTTGCAGGAAGCGTCCAATACTATTCGCAAACGTGAAGTCTCCTTATCCTCGCTTGTTATCAACATCGATAGTTTATTTATTTAACTTTCATCAGTAAAAATGGTGACATGGTTATAAACATTCCACGCGAGTGACTAACGTAATGTACTAGTACTTGGATTGAAATCGGATGGTATCTTATTCTATTATCTATCTCCCAGAGCCCAGGAAAAAATGTCGAACTTTTCAGGAGTTAGTCAAGTCGACGGGAATAGGCTTGCAGTTGTCACCTGGCGGGCTGGCTGCCGGCGAGCGTGTGCAGGTTGGCGACGAGCGCCAGCGCGGAGGGCGCGGCGCGCGGCAGCGCAGCGCGCAGCACGGCGCCGGCGTACTCGCGCAGGTACTTCTGGAACACGCCCGCCAGCTCTGCGAGGGGGCCGCGACACTTCAACTAGGACTCAGTATGACTGTCATTAGGGCGCAAAAGCGGCCGTTGTGGGTAGCTTTGGGGAGGCCTACGTCCAGCATTTTTATGAGAGATAGGGCACAGCGATGACCATCACGCTTGAATCTGGGGCAGCCCAACTGGGGAAGTACCTCCTCCTTACAGAAGACCACAGCCATAATAGCACTGCTACCTTTCAGGTATATATTGCTGTGTTCCTGATGGTGAGTAAGGTTCCCAGAGCTCCAACCCCCCTTAAAGGCCGGCAACGCGCTTGTGACTCATCTGATGTTGCGGGTGTCCATGGGCGACGGTAATTGCTTACCACCAGGCAATCCGTCTGCTCGTTTGCCGCCTATGTCATAAAAAAAAAGCAGTAGACGTCTTCCGGCTGATATGATGATGATGATTTTGGTATATATTGTATGAACATTTTTATTTTAACTCGTGCCTTGAAGTGTGCCAAATTGTGTTTAAGTCACGTCTTTTGCGACGACTGTTAACCAGCTGTTACCATACACTGCTTTATCTACAAACAATATAAGCTCTCAATAATAATGGCTGGAATGAAAAGTCAAACGAACGTTTGTAATGGCGGCGAATGAAAACTTTTCCAAGCAATAATAGTTTTTTGAACCCAGAGATTAACTAGAGTCAAACCCAATTCTTATATCGTTTTTATAGTAAGTAACCAATTGCTTTGTTTTTCAGAGTCGTTCTTAATTTAAATGTCATTATTATTTCGACTTTGATATACTAATTAAGCAATTATAACATTTATACAGGAAATAAATATGTTGTAATAAAAAAGTCTTCTGTGTGTCGTTATTTGCTGTTTTGATCGCATCATAGAGGGGTTGTGTTATGTAAGTAGATTAACTTGTAGAAAAACGATTAGTTGCCAAGCGGCCTAGGGCCCTCAAGCCGAGGCACCTGGGGCCTATTTCTCAAACACTTGTAACTTGTAATACAAGCGGGAGTCTCATTCTATACTATCCGCAAAACTATCTGGCCGATGGGGCAATAAAACTTGGGAATCGTGCTATCTCTTTCGCACCTGCACGGCTTATGGAGCGGGCCGAGCAGCAATAGGGCAGGTAGCGTTACGCATAAAAAGGAATGTCGATAAAGTAATGACACATGGTGTTTTATATAACAGTAATTTATATCGCCATATAAATAGGTATATTGAACAACTGACATAAAATATTACAATACAATAATAAGGAGGTATTACAAATAAATAAACAAGGAAAATACTTCTTAATAAATAAATCTAAGTAAATCTAATTTATTCTTCGTCTTCAGTGTCACTATCGTCTTGTAAGTTAATAACAAGTCGGTTGGTGTCAATAATAAGTGCTTTGGCTAAGTCTTCGTTCTGGAGATTTTCAGCGTGGCGAACACACTTGACCCAGTCGTCGGTTGTAACATGATCGATCGCTTCATTTAACAATTTCTCAACATCGACCATTTTAAACGTGGTATTTTTCATCGCAACTTCTCCTTTAACTTGAGCCCATATCAACTCTATGGGGTTATACTGACAGTGATAAGGTGGAAGCCGAATTACCTCGTGACCATGTTCATTTGCCAGTTGGTCCACTGCGTATATTTTTTTTGGATGACTTGCTTCCACTCTCATTAATAGTTGCTCTATTATATCCGTTGGCAGGTATGGTATGTTATTTTTGGTCAGCCACCCTTGGATATCTTTTTTTAACCAATGTGTAGTAGGAATCGGATTTAATACCTTAGTATGATAACTAGCATTATCTATAATTATTAGTGATGGTTCTTCTAATGATATTAAAAATTGTTCAAACCACTTCAAATAAACTTCTGCGTTCATTTCCGAATGGTAATCGGCATTCGTGGATTTAACGGCTCTGAATATTAATTTTGCCTCTGGAACGAATCCTGTTTTTGCTGAGCCACCGTGACAAATTATTAGCCTGGCACCTTTTCCCACTGGGGTTTTAAACCCTCCGTTATCTTCACTGTCCAACCACATTCGTTTACGTGAATGATTTTGATTTACCCAAGTCTCATCTAAATAAAAACGTGGTCTTTTGTCCCCAGAGACTCGTAACTGATCCATTTTTTGTAAAAAGTCCACCCTCGCAGCAACTATATCTTTTCGCTCCATTAACGACTTTCTTCCGTCCATTGTTTTCTTGAATTTATACCCTAAGCGTTTAATAATAGTTCTCATAGATGATTCCGAACACTTTAGATTGGGTAGTTTTTCCTTGGCTGCATCTAATATGTTCTGCACAGTCGGGTACTCTCCATTTGCATACATCGACGTTACAATTCTTTTTATAACTGATTTATCAAAGTCGTCAAGGTCGATAACCGTAGAAGGTTTCTTGTATGTCTGTCTAGGTGAATTCGGCACCCCTGCTTCCGACACGTCCTTCTGAATACGATATAGAGTTCGTTCGCTCGTTCCGCAAACCAATGATGTCAGTTTTTTTGCTTGTTGAAAATCAATCTTCTTTATGACATCAGGGTCTTCTTTCAACTCTTGAAACCATTTATAAACGTTTAAAATAACCTGCCGAGCTTGCTGGTTTACATCACCCGTTAACTTGGTCAAATTAGTTTTGCAAAAATCTTCCATTACGACGTAGGTTCACTGACAAAGTTCGTATAACGAATGAGTTATGTAGTGTGATGTTTACCCTTTTATTGTATACATAGTATATTTTGTTATCAATTAATCTTAATTAATCCTAATGACCTGAATAGAACTATCAATCATACGTATTATAATTACTAATACATTTCTCATTATCTCCTTACCTAATCGCATATTTAGCTAATTATTATAGAAATCTTAAACATTTAACTATCTTAAACATTTAGTATTCATTAGATAATTTAATAATAGTATCAATTATGATATAAGATTTCATTTGAAAATATAATAAGGATATCGACGTTTACATTATAAGTTATCGACATGTTACATCCCTAACGCTAGCGAGCGTTTATGGCCCCATCGGCCAGATAGTTTTGCGGATAGTATAACAACAGGTTGACACCTGTTGTTAGTGACTTCCGCTTGTATAACAAGTTACAAGTGTTAAGTTAGTATATCAAGTTACAGGTGTGTTAGCTTACCGAGCATGGGCTCGCCGGTGGTGAGGTGCGCGCACTGCACGAGGCACTTCTTGTAGAACAGGAACAGGTCGGCGCACGACGACAGCACCGCGCCGGCCTCCCCGCCGCCGCCACCGCGGGCGCCGCCGGGGTCTTGGCATCCTGACATTCAACATTTACATTATTATAAACTTCTAAAAACTAAGGTTCCAAATTCGACTGGGTGTGTTGAATCTGAAATTGATTAATAGCATCTATTCGAGAATACTTAATTGACTTAATAACTACCGATGTTAAGTTAGTGGTGACGATCTTTACATGGCGACCCTGCCTCGTAAGACACGAAGTTAATGTGCTTTTTAGACTGTTATATTATATAGCTTGCTACAGAAAAGTTTGAAACGTTAAATATTACACAGCGTTAGGCTCTGTAGGCGTATCTATATATATACCTATCAATACTCGTAACTAAGAACAAATCAAATTATTTTTTTATGAAATATTTTTGATTTGCTTTGATTTTTAAGTAGTAGTACTACTATATAAATTAAAAGTTGATATAGATAACATATACTTAAGAAAAAGGAGGTCCTCGTCGTTTTTTTCTTAAGTATATGTTATCTATTTCAACTTTTAATACTCGTAACATTAACAGTTCAAATACATTTCCATCTATCTAAAGAACCTTCATTTAACCTTTGGCCGCCAAAAATGGCTATGGCCTTCTTCAGAAAATCGTACCACGGACGCCAACGGCGGCTACGGACGTCATCTTTCATAATGCAATATGGACCTATGGAGGATTCCGAAAAGTTCATTTCGCTTAACAAAATGATGTCACGTCATGGCACAGCATATTTCTTTGTCGTCTGGCGTTTCAAAAGATGACAGAATTATGTCAAAAATATCTACAGTACTAACCTGTATGAACCGCTCCATGAGCGAGGCCAGGTTGGCGTCGAGGCTGCTGATGTAGATGGACAGGTAGGGCTCGAAGCAGGAGCCGATGATGCCCACCCATGGGCCTCCTGGGCGCGTGGCACCCATGGTCCCTGGCTATGCCCACAAGTAATAAAAAAAACAAGTTAGGTACAGTCAACCAATTGGATTTCTAGGCCACTTCGAACCTTGTCACAGTGACATTAATAAGAGATTCTTTGCGTCTTTCATATAGATTTACACTGTGACAAGGAATGAAGTGGCCTATAAATCAAATTGGTTGACTGTACATTACAAATTACAATGCACATATAAACGTCAACATTCTACCATATGTTCTAACCCTAAGAGGCTTGAGAACATTATCACCGGCAAGAAACTCTGCGAATTTTTTTTTTTAAACAGTAATACATCAAATCTTAAAGTAAGTAGTAAAACATATCAACATCAAAAGAATGAATACAGATGCAGAGTCAGAATAAACTGAAGCATACAGCTATCCGTCACTATCGCGCTCATATGCTTGTTGGAGCGTGACAAATGATAAAAACCCGACCATATTAGACTAGCAGGTAGCTGGGAGTCGAAAACAGTGGCTGAGGATGTGGCCTAGAGGACTAACATAGTGATTATATTTGGCATTATCTATGAAAAGGGACCTTATGATCGATGGCACTTACGTCGAACCGCGTTACATTTGTATCGCGCAATCTTGAACAACGACATAAGCGCCATTGACATTAAGGTCCCTTTTCATAAATAATGTCACATTTTTGGTTATACTTTTGGTCTCACATGGCGGGTGTAGTATTTGTTGTATTTAAGAAAGAAAGAAAAACATTTATTTGTGACAATTAAAACAATACAGAAGAAGCGAGTAACATACAAAACAAAAATTGTCACGAAATGGTCGCAACTCAGCGTTGATGCTAGCAGGGTCAGCGCTGATCTTCCCTTGCCACCATTTGTCGACGACACGCCACAATGACACCACGATCACGCACGATCTCAAACACAACTAAACTATACAGATACAAACAACAATAAAGAAAATAAATTGGATAATAAAAATAAAAAGTAGTAACTGCACATACTATTCAAATAGAAAGCAGAAACGTCTTTAGTATTTGGTTAAGTATAAACTTTTTCTGGTGTTCCTACCAGACCACACAATATCGGCTCCTTGCTTTCCCACACGATCACACGTTCCTCCTCAGCATCTACATCCGACTGTTGGACTGCACGCGCTTAGCGTCCGTGTTCGTGCGTAGGAGGCGACAAATATATGGTTCTCATTCACGCATATACTACAGCGGGTATTAGCTCGACTAAATATACGAATATCTCACGTCTTTAGCATCGGCGTCGAAGACGGCCTGCGGGTCCACGTTCAGCTCCGTACTGTCGGGGAGCGCCGCCCCTGGATAGGGAGATTAAAAAGATTTAGTATCTGGATTATTGAATAAATTATCATGTTCAGCATCTCAGGATGCTTCGTGGAAACAAAACAAGTGTTGAATTTTAGTATTATTGGTTTTGTGGTAAGGAAAACATCGTAAGGATACCGCAGTAATTCCAATAAGGTCTGGTTTACCCTTTGGTCAGATGCTAGTGGGTTTCGTCAAACTAGTGGCTAATCCCTGGTATTAGTTGGCAAACGAACCCCATCCCAAACTGCCAGGGTAACGCGAGGAAGATAATAGGTGTTTAATATATTTTTTTTTATGACATAGGCGGCAAACGAGCAGACGGATTGCCTGGTGGTAAGCAATTACCGTCGCCCATGGACACCCGTAACACCAGGGGAGTCACAAGCGCGTTGCCGGCCTTTAAGGGTGGTTGGAGCTCTGGGAACCTTACTCACCATCAGGAACACAACACTACATACCTGAAAGGTAGCAGTGCTATTATGGCTGTGGTCTTCTGTAAGGAGGAGGTACTTCCCCAGTTGGGCTGCCCCAGATTCAAGCGTGATGGTCATCGGTGTTTCATATTTATTTGGGTATTCATGCATTCAAAAAAGCTAAGTACAGTCGCCATCAGCTAAATAGGAGCTGTGGAGGTGGTCACAAATATCGGAACATGCATTTTATTGCATCGCCTCTATCAAAGCAATAAAATGCATGTTCCGATATTTTTGTGACCGCCTCCACAACTCTTATTTCGGCTAACTCTTACTTTGAAAGTCGAATATCACTCTACATGTCACACGTCGTAACGAGGAGCTTAATCAAGAGCTGAGTCAATAAACATTTGACAGGCTAAACCCTTTCGAACAGTTAATTAGCCAAGCAGTGGTGTCTCACCGTCGTCCTGGAACCTCTTGTGCAGCAGCAGCTCGAAGGCGTACGTCTTCTGTATGGCGTACAGCAGCAGCTTCACGTCCAGCTCGCCGCGCCGCGCCGCCAGCAGCGCCGTCAGCTGCGCGCGCGTCACCTGCCCGAGGGGACTCTATTACCAGCGCGTAAGGGCGACATTACATTACTTCTGTAAGACATAGAGACGTCACTTGATGCGCTGCTTTAGTTCCGGCAACGCTGTTACCTCAAAATCGACACCTTAAAATATTAGTTACCTCAAACTCAAAAGTGTTACCATAAAATCGTCAACTCAAAAGTCTTACCTAACAAAGATGCGTCGTCATCCTCTGAGCCTCACACATTGCCTGCTCCGTCCTCGGACGCCAGAGGATGATAAATCGCTACCATAAACGTACAAGTTAAATCAGACTCTTCACTACAAAATGTCACCTCAAAATACCTTACCTACCTTACTCCATAAAAATATGTTGTAATCCTCAAACGTTGAAGGTGTCGTCTTTGAACGCCAGAAGATGACGCATGACGCAACGCGTACCGGCGTTCTACGTGCATGAGCAACGTCCTCTTTCATCGCTACATTACTACCCTGTCTATCAGGCGGAGTTCGAGGAGTTACCTCAAAATCTTCACCTAAGAACTATCACTTACCTCAAAATCGCAACTTCAAATGTGTAAGTTACCTCAAAATTCTCACGTCAAAGTGTTACCTCAAAATCGTCACCTCAAAACTGTTACCTCAAAATCATCACCTCAATAATGTTACCTCACAAAAATGCGTCGTGATCCTCTCGCTGAGCCGCCACGACCTCGGGAACACGTTGCCGGCGCCGTCCTCGAAGGCCAGCAGGTGGCGCTTGAGCCACGCGTACCGGCGCTCCACGTGTGTCAGCCACGCGCACTCCTGCTCCGCCGAGAACAGGTGCTCGTACTCCTGGGACCAACGAACACAACCTCGTATCGCCCCGTGTGCCATGTAATGTACAGTCAAGGTCAGAGATATCGATAGGAAGAAAGTTCCAAAATATGTATACATGTATACCTTACCTTGGAAGGTATACCTTATCGTCAATATTAAAGAATATGTAACAATGGTGTGAGAAACAAATCAAATATGTTTTTAAGTATTAATGCTACTATTTTTTTCAAACTACGCAGAACTATGGCCCACTTGATGGGCAGCAGTCACCGTAGCCTGAGGACGCCTGTAACTTCAGAGGATTCACACGCGCGTTGCTAACCTTTCAAGGCTCTCAGCTCTGGCGAATTTACTGACCGGCAGGAACACAATACAATGAGTAGGGTCTAGTGATATTTGCCTGTGGTTTTCTGTAAAGAGGTCTTCCCCAGTCGGGAAGTACCTCTACCTAAGTCTTCACATACATTATGAAGCGATAGCTTCAACTGAACTGTATTGCCACATTGCAACTGCATCGCAACAGTTCTGCAACTATATTACAACTGTATTGTAACTAATTTGTGTATCGCAACTGACTTGCAACTGTATCGCAACTGACGTGCTACTGTATCGCAACTGATGTGCTACTGTATCGCAACTGACTTGGAACTGTATCACAACTGTATTGCAACTGTATCGCAACTGACCTGCAACTGCATGGCCGTGAACCAGGTGAGCAGCTCCCGCTTGACCTTGGGCTCCAGCGCGTCCACCACGCCGCACGCCTCGCTCAGCGTCTTCGCGGACACCGTGCTCGCCTTGCCGGCTGCAACAATGTTGCACACTCCACGTCAAAAATATGTCTACACTTTTGCACCTTATTACAACAGAGTAAGGTGAAATAGTATATTACGTACCCAGGGCGATAAAACAAAGAATGGCTCAGATCGCGGATATTTGTAACCCGAACCGGAGGTGAGGGCCATAAACAAGCGATCTAAGGCCTTCTTTATTACCGCCCGTGGCGCGTACATAGTTTTACGTCGTCACCTGGGTGTAAAGTCGTCGGGGCTACAATACTTTTTTGTGCGTGTTGTGTTATTAGAAAGCCTCGGATTTTCTATCGCACGGTAAGATAAAAAAAACTATATTCGATTAAAATTATTGATTTCACATATAATTTACTTTCGGTATTAATTTAAATGAATCAGTATGAGTATGAATATAAGTAACATTTTAGTTTTAATATCGACTCCATAGTTTTCTTTCATCTTATCGTACGATCGAAAATCCGAGGCTTGCTTATTAGTTTAAACAACCAGCGCAACGTGTAGCATACTGATGAGTTCGTATTCAGTATAGTTTTATTCATTCTTGCCATTATTTCTGAAAACAATTAATAACATATCATCATCATCATTTATTTAAGAGCCATGCTTTTGTCGGTGGAGTAATTTCCAATCTACTCTTTTTTGAGCCAGTCTTTTGATTTCTTCAATAACATATAAGATGATAAAACGAACCTCAACATAATAATTAAACATCCATCGATTGATGTGCGTTTTGTCCAGACCACATCTGAAATGGGTCAGGATGAGGACACAGGACGGATGCTACGTATCCCATGGACAGCCAAGAGAACGAACGTCTCCATCCTTCAGCAGCTTGGAATCCGGATAAGGCTATCTACCACTTGCTACCAAAGGATTCTTGGCTATTTTGGACATATTGCCCGCCGTGAACCTGACAACTTAGAGAAACTTGTGGTTGTTGGGAAAATAGACGGCAAGCGGCGACGTGGCAGGTCTCCTACGCGATGGTCAGATCAGGTTTCTGCTCTTGCAGGCCTCACAGTGACGACCGCCATGAAGAAAGCCGAGGACAGGGTGGGGTGGAAGCGATTGGTGACAGAGGTCATCAGAAATCTTTTTTTTTACTTTTATCTTAAGTCAACGACTAGAGAGAGAGGACACAGAAGAGTGAGAGATGGCATATTACGAGTTGCCGGTACTAAACTTTTCGAGTCACAGGGTGGGTACTTGTTCTTGACATTCACAAGTGCATTGTAATATGTGCCTAATTTATAAATAAGGATTTTATTTTTTTACCGGTGAAGGCCTCCTTGAAGTCGGCGAGGATCTGCGCGGCGAGCGAGTGGCGCAGCGCGGTGACGTCGTCGCGCAGCGCGCCCAGCGAGCGGATGTCGCGGTAGCGCTCGAAGTGCTCCAGCACCTGGCGGGACCACGATATATTGGATATATATTCCTCTCTCCAGTACCTTCGACCACAGGTAAGGCCTCGTAAGCCTGCCTATGAGGCCGACGGTGCTGGGTGCGAAAAAGTAATCATTCTAGGAGGAATAATGACTGGAGAACCCATCCGCGTACAGGAAGCGTAAGGGATAGATATAGAAAGATATTCTGGCTTTTGCAGACCAAAATGTTACAATTCACTATAGTTTTGCTTTACAGGACATTCTTTATAACAAAAATATTAGTATATTCTGCATTAATTACCGCAACTTTGGTGAAAACCCAATAAAACTAACTCCAATTGTATTTGTTTGTTCCCCTCCAACTTTGACAGTTCTGAAGGGTCCAGTTTGGAAGGGAACAAAAATGTGTAAGACTATGACAAGGACAGACGAAAATTGCGCCGTCTCTGCCTTACCTATGGAAAGTTACATAATACCATCCCTTTCGATCGTGGTATTATTAATAGCACTCCATGTCTAATTATATGGTATGTCTATGTACTCATTCCAGTTATTTCTGTGATGAGCAACAGATATTTGTTGCCGAGTCATGGGTGTTTCCTACGTATCTAAGTATGTTATTATATATCGTTGGCTGAGTACACACAACACAAGCCTTCTTGAACTTACCCTGAGACTCAGATTTGTGTAAGGACATCCTTTTGTAATAGTTATTAATTTATTTCTCCTAGAAAATGAAATGTACAAAAGAATGAAACATGTGCTTAATTATTTAAGAAAATATTATTTGAAATCGCATTTTTGTCATAATTTGCGGGTATCGTTAGCATATACAGCAAAATAATAAAATATAATTACTGCCTCTGCGCGGCCATGGCCCGCAGCGAGGCCGCGGCGCCGCACAGCATGTGGTAGTGGTCGAGGGGGGGAGGTGCTCCCGGTGACAGTTGTATACTGACCTGCATGACAGCCTGCAGCGGCGGCAGCAGCGCACTGTACTGTCTCTGCGCGGCCATGGCCCGCAGCGAGGCCGCGGCGCCGCACAGCATGTGGTTGTGGTCGAGGGGGGGAGGTGCCCCCGGTGACAGTTGTATACTGACCTGCATGACAGCCTGCAGCGGCGGCAGCAGCGCACTGTACTGTCTCTGCGCGGCCATGGCCCGCAGCGAGGCCGCGGCGCCGCACAGCATGTGGTAGTGGTCGAGGGGGGGAGGTGCTCCCGGTGACAGTTGTATACTGACCTGCATGACAGCCTGCAGCGGCGGCAGCAGCGCACTGTACTGTCTCTGCGCGGCCATGGCCCGCAGCGAGGCCGCGGCGCCGCACAGCATGTGGTTGTGGTCGAGGGGGGGAGGTGCCCCCGGTGACAGTTGTATACTGACCTGCATGACAGCCTGCAGCGGCGGCAGCAGCGCACTGTACTGCCTCTGCGCGGCCATGGCCCGCAGCGAGGCCGCGGCGCCGCACAGCATGTGGTAGTGGTCGAGGGGGGGAGGTGCTCCCGGTGACAGTTGTATACTGACCTGCATGACAGCCTGCAGCGGCGGCAGCAGCGCACTGTACTGCCTCTGCGCGGCCATGGCCCGCAGCGAGGCCGCGGCGCCGCACAGCATGTGGTAGTGGTCGAGGGGGGGAGGTGCTCCCGGTGACAGTTGTATACTGACCTGCATGACAGCCTGCAGCGGCGGCAGCAGCGCACTGTACTGCCTCTGCGCGGCCATGGCCCGCAGCGAGGCCGCGGCGCCGCACAGCATGTGGTAGTGGTCGAGGGGGGGAGGTGCTCCCGGTGACAGTTGTATACTGACCTGCATGACAGCCTGCAGCGGCGGCAGCAGCGCACTGTACTGCCTCTGCGCGGCCATGGCCCGCAGCGAGGCCGCGGCGCCGCACAGCATGTGGTAGTGGTCGAGGGGGGGAGGTGCTCCCGGTGACAGTTGTATACTGACCTGCATGACAGCCTGCAGCGGCGGCAGCAGCGCACTGTACTGCCTCTGCGCGGCCATGGCCCGCAGCGAGGCCGCGGCGCCGCACAGCATGTGGTAGTGGTCGAGGGGGGAGGTGCTCCCGGTGACAGTTGTATACTGACCTGCATGACAGCCTGCAGCGGCGGCAGCAGCGCACTGTACTGCCTCTGCGCGGCCATGGCCCGCAGCGAGGCCGCGGCGCCGCACAGCATGTGGTAGTGGTCGAGGGGGGGAGGTGCTCCCGGTGACAGTTGTATACTGACCTGCATGACAGCCTGCAGCGGCGGCAGCAGCGCACTGTACTGCCTCTGCGCGGCCATGGCCCGCAGCGAGGCCGCGGCGCCGCACAGCATGTGGTAGTGGTCGAGGGGGGGAGGTGCTCCCGGTGACAGTTGTATACTGACCTGCATGACAGCCTGCAGCGGCGGCAGCAGCGCACTGTACTGCCTCTGCGCGGCCATGGCCCGCAGCGAGGCCGCGGCGCCGCACAGCATGTGGTAGTGGTCGGGGGGAGGTGCTCCCGGTGACAGTTGTATACTGACCTGCATGACAGCCTGCAGCGGCGGCAGCAGCGCACTGTACTGCCTCTGCGCGGCCATGGCCCGCAGCGAGGCCGCGGCGCCGCACAGCATGTGGTAGTGGTCGAGGGGGGGAGGTGCTCCCGGTGACAGTTGTATACTGACCTGCATGACAGCCTGCAGCGGCGGCAGCAGCGCACTGTACTGCCTCTGCGCGGCCATGGCCCGCAGCGAGGCCGCGGCGCCGCACAGCATGTGGTAGTGGTCGAGGGGGGGAGGTGCTCCCGGTGACAGTTGTATACTGACCTGCATGACAGCCTGCAGCGGCGGCAGCAGCGCACTGTACTGCCTCTGCGCGGCCATGGCCCGCAGCGAGGCCGCGGCGCCGCACAGCATGTGGTAGTGGTCGAGGGGGGGAGGTGCTCCCGGTGACAGTTGTATACTGACCTGCATGACAGCCTGCAGCGGCGGCAGCAGCGCACTGTACTGCCTCTGCGCGGCCATGGCCCGCAGCGAGGCCGCGGCGCCGCACAGCATGTGGTAGTGGTCGAGGGGGGGAGGTGCTCCCGGTGACAGTTGTATACTGACCTGCATGACAGCCTGCAGCGGCGGCAGCAGCGCACTGTACTGCCTCTGCGCGGCCATGGCCCGCAGCGAGGCCGCGGCGCCGCACAGCATGTGGTAGTGGTCGAGGGGGGGAGGTGCTCCCGGTGACAGTTGTATACTGACCTGCATGACAGCCTGCAGCGGCGGCAGCAGCGCACTGTACTGCCTCTGCGCGGCCATGGCCCGCAGCGAGGCCGCGGCGCCGCACAGCATGTGGTAGTAGTCGAGGGGGGGAGGTGCTCCCGGTGACAGTTGTATACTGACCTGCATGACAGCCTGCAGCGGCGGCAGCAGCGCACTGTACTGCCTCTGCGCGGCCATGGCCCGCAGCGAGGCCGCGGCGCCGCACAGCATGTGGTAGTGGTCGAGGGGGGAGGTGCTCCCGGTGACAGTTGTACACTGACCTGCATGACAGCCTGCAGCGGCGGCAGCAGCGCACTGTACTGCCTCTGCGCGGCCATGGCCCGCAGCGAGGCCGCGGCGCCGCACAGCATGTGGTAGTGGTCGAGGGGAGGTGCTCCCGGTGACAGTTGTATACTGACCTGCATGACAGCCTGCAGCGGCGGCAGCAGCGCACTGTACTGCCTCTGCGCGGCCATGGCCCGCAGCGAGGCCGCGGCGCCGCACAGCATGTGGTAGTGGTCGAGGGGGGGGGGGGCTCCCGGCGGGAGATGTGTACTGCCCTGGTTGGAAGCCCGGAGCCGCGGCCGCAGCGCGCAGTACTGCCTCTGCGCGGCCATGGCCCGCAGCGAGGCCGCGGCGCCGCACAGCATGTGGTAGTGGTTGAGCGCGGTGATGGCCGCGGTCAGGTTGCTCTTGGCGCGGTCCAGCTGCTTGATCTCCGCTGTGATCTCGCGGACCATGCTCTCGCTTCTGCCCGCTTTCTTGTTTATGTCTGTTACCTGGTTTTTATTGAGTTAGAGACACATTAAGACAGTTTTTTATTTAATTTTTTTTTTGTTTGTTCAGTGGTGTTGTCCACTAGTGGTTGCATCTGTAGTGTTAATATAGGTATGTATGGTCAACTCCAAAAATATGTTATACAATTTCGATCCTTATAAGAGCTGAGTGTACCTGTAAAGCTAAATCAGCAATGAACTGCTGCGCCTGCAGGAGCGCCTCGTGCCCGTCCTCCCGCTGGCGCGCCTGCTCCCGCACGAGCCGGCGGATGTCCGCGTCCACGCCGGCCAGCCGCAGCTCGCAGCGGGCGGCGGCGCTGTCCACGCCCGCCAGCGACTGCTCCGTCGGGAACACTCGGTTGATGTAGGCCACTGCATCGAACTGTAACGAGGAGATAATTTATTTAACGTATACATCTGCATGTAATAGGCATGACTACACATGTTACAAATAGGGACCGGACAACCCTTTCCGCGGCAAAAGCCATTAAAAGGGCGTCCCTAACCCATTGAAAGACTTACCAGTTTGAACTGCTAGCCCATATATTTAACTATCCCTTACCGTACGACTAAGCCAAAAATAAAACTAGCCCTTTACAATCACTAACTGCTATCCTTTATGCCGTGCTATCCCTTAAAAAGGGTTACCATTATTACTTAGCGGTTTTTATAAAGCTTTCCCTTTAGTAATGTCGTAGTTAATCCTTGCGTGAAAGAGACAGGTTTAGTATATGTCTGTGCTAGTGTTCAAAAAGCGCGCGTACATCAAATCAAAGAAGTCAAAGAAAACGCCAGATCAGAGCAATGTGTGCTTTATGAACAAGGCAGACGATTTCAATTAGCACGCTTGTATGTAAAAGGGAAGCCCTCTTATAAAGCTAACCTGTATAAGCAATATGTAAGGTTTCGGTGAGCGGATGATTAGGGTTTTGTTAGGGTATTGGGATAGCGCTTAGTTATAAGGGTTAGCGCTTATATAAGAGATTTAAAAGTTATATGAAAGGGTATTGTCGAATAAGGGTATGGTGAGTAAAGCCTTATGTAAAACCCATACAAAACCCTTTATAAGGGATAGCGGGCCGGTCCCTGGTTACAAATTCCAACAAAATTATGTTAAATAATTATTTTTTGTTTTAATGTTTCAGTGAGAGCTGTTAAGGGAATAATTGATTGTTTTTATTATGTACTAGAAACCTTAACTCCTGCTCACTTATTGTTGTTAGCTTTCCAATAAAATAAAATAAGAGCAATTTGTCTTAATAACAACAATATTGAATAAAATTACTGGAATGTTTCTAAGATAATTGAACCTAAAATGATAAACTTTATGATCTAAAAAATTGAGAAATTAAGAAAAACAATGATATTCAGTAGGTTCCTTACTTTTTTCTGAAAAATTAAATGTGTGGTAACTTGATACATAAATGCATTAATTTAAAAATATTTGTCTCGCATATTCATTTATGTATTGCTAAATGGGAAATTGTAATGATTTTGAAAATCACTTTATTGCCTGAATTTTATATTTAGGATAAAACTGCGATAATAGGGTACATTATCGTAGTTTTATCCTAAATATAAAATTAAGGAGGAAAAAGATAGATTTAAGTATTATGAAAAAAAAAAAAAAAAAAAGAAAAAAAAAATTGATGATTGATTAGTTGAATGAATCACAAGTTGAATCACAAATGAAACATACACTATAAGATGAGATCGACCTAGAAGAAGAAAACAGGATATAGGCTATAACAGTTGCCATCAACTGCCTGCCTGAATTATAGATAAATAAATAAAAAAATTGAATAATTCCCCATAGTAAATAACTAATGCCTGATTGGGCTGTCTTGTTACAAAATTAAGAAATCACGGGAATTTTATTAAGTACGAAATTAAAGCAGATTCTACTGATTTACGCGGTTAAGTCCTGTTCATGTTTAATAATAAAGCAGATTCTGTCTCCACAAATCACACCCTGAAAGGTAGGTAGGTAGGAAAATATTAATCTGAATATCCAATCCCTGGTCTTAATGTGAACATTACATCTGTATACATACTAGGGTAAATAAAAGTGTTGAATACCTGATAAGAAAGTAGTTTTACACATTGTAACTTTTGTACAATGGTATATATTTGGAGGAGTTCATGAATAAAAAACATGACATAGGAACAAATATACCCATGCTAATCACACAAGTAAATGACATGACTGGGATTTGAACCCAGGACCTCGGCTAATATGTCATTGAAAATTCTGTTTGTTTACCTCCTCACTATCGAACTGCTCCGTGCCGCCCATCAGCTCCTCGATGCGGTTCGTCACGGACTCGGGGAAGCTAATCTGCACCTCCGGCCCCCCGTCCTTGTCGTCCAAGCCGTTGGACTCCATATTTCACCAGAAACCATTCGTCTCCAACTCCTCAAATCCAAATTCAATAGGACTAGCTGTCGCTGTCACTGTCAGATAACTGTAAACGTCACTTTTTAATGCGTTTAGAAGATATAAATGTATCAATACGTCTCTAAATTATAATAAATTATTTATATCTAAAGCAAAGCATTCTAAGTTCAGTTTTTTTTTATATATTGTAAAGCATTTTTTAGTAACAGAAGTCTTTAAAGTACATTCCATTTTTACGCATTTTGGCAAAACTGCTTTCGCAACTTTGATAACAAAACGCACGTATGACAGTTTTGAGGCGTTTTGCATCAACGTTTTACTTCAGTCGAGCGGAGTAAGGCGAAAGTTTTTTCAGTTCGGTTAAACGTGTAAAATACGATTCATCAAACTGACGGATGGCGACCGACCGTCACGAACGTGTATTGTTTTCAGTTTTTATTCGCACTTGCTTGGATGTTGCCGTGACCCGGAGCGCCATGCCTCACCTCGCGCCGATCTAAACGATCCCTTGTTTTGTATTAAGTTTGTTATTGTCTGGACCAGTGAAGTGCTGTGAGTGACCATGGCTCGCTTGACAGAGGAGATGGTGATAGCTCGTTCGAAGCAGTCGGATTTGTCGTCTATAAAGAAGCTGAACTGCTGGTGAGTGTTATTATGGTGTTATTAAGGGCACGGCGTGGATAATTGGCGTTCCGGTTACCGAGCATTTGCATTGTGGCTCGGTTGTCGTGAGAGCTGTTCATGAACCTACGTTTTGCGGAACTTGTACTAACAGCTGTTTTCTTTCAAGCTGAAACATACTCAGTAGACGTAAAGCGAGTATGTATTGTAAATTAAAAGGGTTAAAATTAACTTATTTGAGATGGTTGAAGGTCTGAATTATTAGGATATGGGTTCTTATTAGTATCTTATTGGAATATGACGTTTCTGACATGATTCACCGTTTAGCGTTTATCTGATATTAGCAATTAGAGTAAGGCTATTTTTCATCTGCCTCATTCTAGATGTATGAAATTTAACAATACATTTCATTAGGTTAAATATTTAGAAGCTAAAACACATACTTTATAAAATGAAAAAAAAAAAACTTTTTTTTTTTTTTAATTTTTTATAACAACATTTTTATTGTGGTCTTTCAGAATGAAAAACATTGAATGACTTATTATAAAGGAATTTAATGAATATTAAGACAAAGGAGATGTGAGAAAGATGAAAAAACATCAAAAGCTTTAACACAATTACTCATAATAACCAATTAGAGCTCATAAACTAAAACTTGAAAAGATAAAAATGATTTACAACTTATTACAAGGACATAAGAATTAAAATTGCTTGATTACTTTTTGAACACCTAAAATGACTTTTGTGTCTTTAAAAACAAGGTGCATAATGCCTCACTCACCTTTTAGATATTTTTTTGTGAATCATTATTACTATTATTAGTTGAATAATATAATGTTAACATGTGAATGTGTGGATATCAAATATTGTGTAATACTTTCACTTTCTGATCAAAGTCTGAGCTTTACATAATTATGACTGATTGAATAAACATAACTTTAACAAACCTACTTAATATAAATTACTTATTATTGTGGATTAAATTATATCTGTGGCCCTAGTGAAAAAGGGTATAAGTCAAATTAGCACAGCAAATAAGGGTACAGTCAGCAGCAGAAGTGGCTAAGCAGTTGAGGTGTTCAAAATGAGGACAACACATCTCTATTGACAAGAGAATAGGAGCGCGTGTAGGTCATTTTGAACACTTCAAACGCTTAGCTACTTTTGCTGCTGACTGTACAAGCGCCATAGATTTTACAATTTGGGGCATTTTTTATACATCCTTACACAAATTACCTGAGCCCCACAGTCAAGGTTTGTGTTGTGGGTACTCAGCCAACAATATATGTATATAATATACAAATACTGAAATACATAAAAGACATGTGACTCAGGAACAAATACCTGTTGTTTGTCACACAAATAAATGCCCTCACTGGGAGTTGAACCCAGGACTGTTATCATTTTAAATCTATACCTTAGTCTGCAATCATACTTATTATTATTATTAAAGTTAAAAATATTGATACAACTTAAGTACCAAAATTGGTATTGTCTTGATATTAAAGTACAAATATACATATTTGGCACCTTGGTTATACAGTCAGCAGCAGAAGTGGCGAAGCAGTTGTGTTTAAAATGAGGTCAACACACCTCTATTATCAAGAGAATAAAAGTATGTGTAGGTCATTTTGAACACTTCACCCACTCAGCCGCTTTTGCTGCTGACTGTACCTATGTATATTGTTCACCTTGAATGTAGTAATTTTAGACTATCACACATGGCTCATAACCAGTGATTGGTTATTTGTATTAGACACAGGGTGAACAACCTCAATCAATATGTTAGTATGGTTATGCCTCGGGAATTCGGGTCTTTTTTTATACAACACTGACCAGCGTTTGACCTCAGTCGCACCTGATGGTAAGTGACGACGAGTCGAGGGTGTAGCACGCTGGTTCAGTAACATTACACAACTATTCACTCTTGCCTTGAAAAGACCCAAATTATATCTTTCATTTTATGTTGTTAGGAAAGGCAAAAAATACAATGTGTTTATTTTATTACACTTTAAAACATCTAACAATGTCCGTGAAAATGGCCGCCCCATTTTTTTTTTCAAAAAAGGCAAGATGGCCGGCCGCCTCATTTTGTGTTTAAAAAAAATCTAACTCAGAGTCGGGTCCTTACGATTTACTATACTGAACTAGCGGGAACTAACGATGAACTAACGTATGCGGAGTGAAATTTGGACAAAGTTCAATATTACTTTAAATAAAAAAAACACCATTCTTTTTTTTTGTAATTATGTTTTTATAACAATGTATATATCTAAGCTTAATGTAAAAAATAGTTTACTCCCATGCGAGATGCTTTACGGCAGTTCTGTGGTACTTTGTCCATCGCTGTCGAAAACATGGATGTCGGCATTTTATTCAGCTCCAATTTTATTTTTCGAATCAAACTCTGTACATTTTTAGGCCGAAAGTTATTGTAATATACTCGCCTCTTTAGATTTGCCCAAAAATCTTCAATAGGGCGAAGTTGCGGAACATTAGGTGGATTTGATGTCTTCGGTACGTATGGGATATTTAACTCCGCCATTTTGCTAAGGGTTTTTTTGGCATAATGGCTTGAGGCTAAGTCTGGCCAAAACACTACATTTTCTCCTCTATGACTCGTATTTATGAAATCCCGCACTAATGGCAAACAACGCTATATGTAGCGGTCGGCGTTCACAGCTAAACCTGACTCAAAGAATACAGGCTTGGATATTCCGCGTCGACTGATGGCAAGCCATAGCAAAACTTTTTTAGGAAATTTCGTATGCTCAACATATTTCACGTTCTCATCGGTTGGGCCATTGGTGTTCTCGAAATAGTAATTCCCTTGCCACTCGTTTCCATCTAATGTGAAATATGACTCGTCATCCATGACGCAAGTGACATTGTTTTTAGCGTAAAATATTTCTTTGACTAATTTACGCAGCCGTAATTTTGAGTGAATTCTTGGTTTTAGAGACAGTGGGCTTAACTTTTCTACATCGCTTATCGATGCCCATCTCTTGAAGATATTTCTTAACAGTTTTGCCGTCACTTTTAAATTTTCTTCCCAGCTCTCTATAAGATTTTGCGACACGGCCGGCTGTAATTTTCTTTAACCGAGCTCTCTCAGAAAACTTGCTCAAGCTGGAATAGTTTCCAGAACCAGGCTTTCTAGCAGTGGTTTTCTTCAAGGCAAAGGACGCCAAAATATTGTAAATAGTGCTTCGACTCTCACCCATTTTCACAAAATGTTCTACCACCTTTGATTTCGGCCATAGGGGATGGCTACTATAGAAATTACATACTGTTTGACGACGGCGTTCTTGTTGATTTACCATAATTACAAAATAAAACATCCAATCTTTATGAAACTTACCAAACTGATTGACAGATATATTGACTTTACATTGACATACACATATTTTTTATTTAGACTTTTGTTTTTTATATTTTATATATACAAACTTTGTCCAAATTTCACTCCGCATACGTTAAAGATATAGCTATGCCTTTTTTGGAAAAATAAAAATGGGGCGGCCATCTTCACGGACATCATCTAACACACAGAGTGTTGCAAAACATCCATGATCTTGACCGACTGATACCCCATGTTGACAGCGTGGCTGCTCGAGCCAGAAATATCGGTGATCGCATATTCCCAGCTTTTCTTATCGCCCGTTCACGCGACGGTCGCAACGCGATAATCGCGTATTCACGTTCCATTACGACACCCAGTTTTTCTAAGAGCGTGGGCACACTTAACGTTTGTATCCCGCGTTTACTCGACGTTTTCATATAAAACTGCACGCTGCGGAGACGCTGCGTTCTCACGGTGTGCCGATTAGACTAAGGTATCCTATTAACGTCATCGTCTGCGTCACAATGTTTACTATAGAAATGTATTGCTGTGGTCTCTCGCACACGTCGACGTTGGCGTCTTTTTTGTTCAGGAACGTTGACGTCAGTCTGACATCGCGTATAAAATAGGAGACCCAAGCCTTAATATGGAATCGAACTATTAATTCTTAATATATTCTTCGGGTTAATCCCAGCTGCTTCCTTCTGCCAGCGCTCTACACGACAACACTTTCATCATCACCACTTGGATGGTAGGCAGTCTTCAACTGTGCGTTTTTCCAGAAACATCCTACACAGGATAACTGAGGAATAAATTGTCGTGTACAGTATTTCCGGACCGATATGACCTCCAAACCTTCAAGAAAAGAGCGTATAGAGACCTTAAAGGCTTGGATACATAGGCGCGTTTTGTGAGCGTGGCACAGCGGGGCGCGACGCTGCCGTCCGAATGTGTGCCTTATTTCGTTACACCAGCCACACCGGTGTCGCGCCTCACAAAACGCGCCAATCTGCCCGAGCCTTTAAGGTCGGCAACGTACTTGTGACTCCTCTGGTGTTGCGAGTGTCCATGGGCGGCGGTAGTTGCTTACCGCTCGTTTTCCTCCTATATCATAAAAAAAAACGTCGAATAGTCCCCGCTAGTGTGTCCGGGCTCTTACTCGCGACCCGTCGACCGTGAGTCACCGTCGCGTGCGCGCCGCCCTAATACGGTAACATGCATCGCGAGTCATGTTGCAATGCAACTGCAGCGTGCAACGCCGATGCACTATTGGACACATAGATTTGATTTAAAGAGGAGAGTTAAAAGGTAAAGATTTTTTTTTTGTGAAATTTATACTAACATGGTGGCAAACATGCATAGTAGTGGAAATGGTACACGACAAAAAAACGAAGAATACGGCTTTTGCTGAACCAAAGATTTCCTTTGGCAGGATTGATCTTTGGATCCCTAAGATAGGTTTACGAAGTGGATCCACCTGATTTTTTCATGCAGGTGGGGGGAGGGGGGGTTTTTAGCCTTAACAAAGTCTTAGGTTAATAAATGCGCAGGGTTTAGGTATATAGTCAAGTTTGGTATCATTTTCGATTAAATCGAATGTCTAAATGTCAGTTCTGGAATAATATTTAGGTCATCATCATCATCATCATCATCATGTCAGCTGAAATACGTCTACTGCTGGACATAGGCCTCCCCCAGGACGACCCAAGAAGACCGATCCTGCGCCTTCCACATCCAGCGGTATCCCGCGACTCTAACTAGGTCGACGGTCCACCTTGTGGGAGGCCTACCCACGCTGCGTCTTCCAGTTCGTGGTCGCCACTCCAGAACCTTTCCGCCCCAACGGCCATCGGTTCTGCTCGCAATGTGCCCCTTAAGTTTGGCGATCCGGAGAGCTATATCGGTAACCTTGGTTCTACTGCGGATGAAATCATTCCTGATGCGATCACGCAGGGACACTCCCAACATAGCCCTCTCCATTGCTCTTTGGGTGACTTTGAGCCTTCTTATGAGGCCTTTAGTAAGCGACCACGTTTCAGCACCATATGTCATCACTGGCAACACACACTGGTCGAAGACCTTCGTCTTGAGACACTGCGGGATATTGGAAGAAAAGACGTGTTGTAGCTTCCCGAACGCTGCCCAGCCGAGTCGGATTCGACGATTGACCTCTTTCTCGAAGTTGGATCTTCCTAACTGGATAGTTTGACCTAGGTATAATATACTCACCTACAACTTCGAGTGTAACGTCTCTGATTACAGTAGAAGTTGGTACGACATGGGCATTCGACATGATTTTTGTCTTGTCCATGTTCATCCTTAGACCAACTCGCTCAGAGGCATTACTGAGGTCATCTAGCATTATGCTCAAATCCTCCATGGTCTCAGCCAAGACTACGATATCGTCGGCAAATCGAAGGTGAGTGATGTACTCGCCGTTGATGTTGATGCCTTTCCTCCTCCAGTCCAGAGTCTTGAAAACATCCTCCAGTGCAGCAGTGAACAGCTTTGGAGAGATAACATCTCCTTGTCTGACCCCACGCTGCAGTGGAATAGGTTTCGAGCTCCGGTTCTGAAGTCGGACTGACATGGTGGCGTTCTCGTACAAACACTTCAGCACTCCGATATAGCGGTAGTCCACTTGGCACCGTTCGTTGGAGGGATTGTAGTACAGCCCAAGTTTCGATCGAATCAAAGGCTTTCTCGTAGTCCACAAACGCCGAACAGAGGGGCAAGTTATACTCCTCAGTCTTCTGTATAACTTGACGTAGCGTATGTATGTGGTCTACGGTACTAAAGCCTCTTCGGAGGGCTTGTTCGGGAGGCTGGAAGTCATCTAACTTGCGTGCGAGACGATTCGTAATGACTCTTAAAAACAGCTTGTAGACATGGCTCAAAAGTGAGATGGGTCGATAGTTCTTCAATAAAGCGTTGTCGCCTTTTTTGAAGAACAACACCACCACACTTCTGTGCCATGCCTTTGGCGTTCTCCCTTCCAGTAGGACAGAATTGAACAGCTTCTGAAGGGCCGTTAGGACCGGTGTACCACCCGCCTTCAGAAGTTCAGCTGTTATTCCGTCCTCACCTGGCGCCTTGTTGTTTTTGAGCTGTTTAAGAGCCATTCTAATCTCGTACAAGCAGATGTCCGGGATATCTTCAGTATAGTGCCGGGTTAGTCTGGCTCTAGGGAATTCCGCCAGATCAACTACGGGTCTGCTAGTTGATGTGTAAAGCTGTCCGTAAAAGCGCTCTATCTCATTCAGAAGCTCAGGTATGGATGAAACGACCCTACCATCATCAGTTTTCAATCTGGCGAGCTGGCTTTGCCCAATAGACAGGTCCTTCGCGAAAACCTTAGAGCCTTTGTTATGTTCAATGGCCTCTTTAATACGATCAGTATTAAATTGGCGCATATCACGGGTAAGGGGCTTAGAGATCTGTCTATTGAGCTGCCTGTATAATGTCGCATCAACTGAAGATTGTAGGATCATCTCGCTCCTTTCCTTAATGAGCCTCGGAGTAGAGCTAGAGAGCCTTTAAGTTCTACTGCTCCGTTGGGCCTTGAAGAACTTAGACCCGGAGCTGTGGACAGCTTCTACAAACCAGTCGTTGAGTTCGTCCACCTCGCTTCCTAGACAATCGAAACGGTTCCGGAGCTCTAACTGAAAGCTCTCGGGGTTTTGGATTTGGATAGGTGCTGGCCGGAGTGTAAACTTCATCAGTCGCGAACGTTCTAGCTTAACACTTATATTCAAAGTGCCCCTAATCAGACGGTGATCACTACCGGTCTTAACCGTATTGATCACAGAGACATCATTAAATATATGTTTCTTCGTCGACATGATGAAGTCAATCTCGTTTTTTGTTGCACCATCCGGACTCATCCAGGTCCATTTTCTGTGCTTACGTTTTTGAAGAAAGAGTTCATCATATAGAGTCCCTCTTTCTCCAAGAAACCAGCCAGTAGATGGCCAGCACTCATCGAAGATGATTAGAATTGGATCCAGAGGTATTGGGGGACGAGGGCTAGGAATCATTGTGACATATTTTTTTTATTTTTTGTATTAGATTTTTTTTTGATAAATACTCTTATGTTATTTTTTTATTTTATTTTACGTAGTTTAACATATTTATCGTGCAAATATGAGTCCTAAAATGAATTTGGCATCCTTAAGTCATACGAATATGGTACAAAACTTGGAATAGTAGCACAATTAATGCCTTTATAAAGATTGAAACCCTATTTTCCTCCAGAGCAGAAGCTGCCAAAACCTCAAAAAACTAACATCAAAAATCGCGGTGGCTCCACTTCTTAAATCCATCCTTAGGCCTTAAGGACCAATCCTACCAAAGGAAATCTTTGGTTCAGCAATAGCCGTATAATTTACCGTACAGACGCAACTATAGCGCCCGCCTGACAGTAAGCAGTCACCTTATCCTATGGACGCCTGTAACTACAGATGATCTACACGGGCGTCTGGAGCTCTGTCGATATTCGTAAATTTAGAACGATTGTCTCTGTACAGTCAGCATCATATAGTTGGTAGCATCCAAAGTACTCATAAAGTTCGGTACACTATAGAATTTGTATGGTGTACCGAACTATTTGACTACTTTGAATGCTACCATCTATATGACGCTGACTGTACCATAGTTAGAGTAAAAGATAAATATGCTTGAAATTTTCGAATTTCGATGTTCGCGGTATGCCTACTCGCGACCTTACTCGCCGGCAGGAAATTTTCGGGCATCTTTCTCCTTTACTCTAATAAAGGCGTCCTTAGAGTGATAGAAACAATCGTTCAACTTACGAATATCTATTATTTACGCGGTAGCGCCTATGATTATTAAATGTGCGTGTATTTATTTAAGTGGAATGCAGAAACCAAGGACCACCTAAAGTAACAATTCAAATAAATTCTAGTTACTTTATTCCATTGACATAGAGTTCAATTTGATACTTATGCTTACGATAACATCGTAGTCTGACCAGCCGTACTTAGTTTAATTGTTGTAAGGTACTCGTATGTAACATCCCACGCGCGTTTGTCCTCTCTCTGCTGACTAGGACCATTCTTTGCAACTTGGATTCACATTGGTTTCATTTTTAAAATAGTTTGTTTATACTACGAAGCTAACGGCACGACAGATGATAAGTAGTCAGCGTAATCATATAATAATAAAGCGCCTCCGCTTTAAGGGTTCTGACTGAGCCCTCTGACGAGCTTAAAGTTTGGACACATAGTTCGGACCCGGGTATGTCCTTAAACTACGTCCAACAATGAGAGGTAGGGCACAGCGATGACCATCACGCTTGAATCTGGAGTAGCCCAACTGGGGAAGTACCTCCTCCTTACAGAAGACCACAGCCATAATAGCACTGCTACCTTTCAGGTATGTAGTGTTGTGTTCCTGATGGTGAGTAAGGTTCCCAGAGCTCCAACCCCCCTTGAAGGCCGGTAACGCGCTTGTGACTCCCCTGGTGTTGCGGGTGCCCATGGGCGACGGTAATTGCTTACCACCAGGCAATCCGTCTGCTCGTTTGCCGCCTATGTCATAAAAAAAAAACATAGGCGCGTTTTGTGAGCGTGGCGGTAGCGCAGCGTGACACCGGTGTGGCTAATGTAACGAAATAAGGCACACATTCGGACGGCAGCGTCGCGCCCCTCAGCATCACGGTCACAAAACGCGCCTATGTGCCCAAGCCTTTAATCGCCTATAGAAACACACTACGAGTAGGGTATAGTGCTGTCTATAAAGCCACAAGCTTGAGGTATTTATGCAGTCGGTTTCCGCTCCAGATTTGTGCGAGATGTCATTTGCTGAACGTGGGACTGAAACTTACTTCTTTTGGATTCTCGGTCTAATGTTTCTAATCAATGTATCAGTTTCTAACTTCACTAATACAAATATGTGCATTCGTTTTAAGGGATAATTTTACTACTAACATTTACTTTTTGTGCGAAGGCATTGAGCATAAATTGAATACCCGGCCTAAAATTCCACTTATTTTTTCCAAATTAAGTTATTTTGAAAATATGCCATGTCAGAACGCAATGTTAAGTCCGTAACTGGCAACACATTTGCAAACAAAGAAAGTGTAATCTCTGCTGGATCGCGTACGGTTGAGTCAGGCAGGTTAGGCGAAGTACACACGGAGGGGAGCGGCACCGCTTGTCGCGGCGGCTTGCGGTCCAACCTTTCCTTTCTAGGGCCCACATTATGGCCACCAGCCGCTGCCACGAAGGGCCAGTACAGACGGACAGCATTTCAACTGCAATCCAGCTCAAAAGTGGCAGTTCCAGGGCAGTTCTGATGCAGTGGGTGCAACTGTATCAAAACTGCAAACCCATTATCCAGTCCGCTTGCAGGTATTGAGTCAGAGTTCGACGTCCTGTCAACCGCACATCAACTGCAAGCTGCACTTTCGTAATGCAGTCGTATTGCAGTTGAAGCAACTGCTATACTCAGAAGCGCATTGAGGAGTGATAACGCGCGCGGGAGCGGTGAGTTTGCTCGCGATATCGCGCGTGCTGCCGGTATTGCTAACAGTGGGTATACATAATACATTGCTGCTTGTCCGCATGCCGCCGCGGCGTGTGGTGCCACTCCGCGTGTGTGTTTCGCCTTAGCTTGCAATTTCCTTTCGAGTAGCCGTGGGCGGCGGTGGGCGCTTGTACCAAAGTAATCTTTGAATATACTGAATCGTATAAGGAGTTGCCTTGTTTATGTTATTTATTCCACTGTTTCATCATGTACAGACAAGGCCATAGATATCGATACGAACAAACTGCCAAAATATGTATACATGCACCGTAATTGTAAGACAATAATATACAAATGTTGGCACTTTAAACGCATCTATATTTATGGCCTTGACTGTATCTATTTATGTAGAATGTTTATGGTTACTTATTCGGGTCTCAATAAACACAATTATACAACCATTTTAACTGTTCGCATTATATTACGAGTAAGTACAGTCAGCAGCAGAAGTTAGCATGGCAGCACCATCTATCTAGCTATATCAGAATCCCGAAAGGGGTTAAAGGAGGCGCAAGCACGTAGTGTTTCGCCTTAGAGTTGGTAAACGGTTCCCAAAAACCGTTAAAAATAAACAAGATTACATATACTTGATAAACGACGGGTTTCGTGTTCTGGTGGCCCAATTGGTTAAGACGTCAGTCGCAATAGCTGGAGATGCGGGTTCAAGTCATGTCTCGGATGCTGGAGTTCCCTGACACTTTAAATTTTGAAAAGGTCAATTTTAAGACCTTGCTCGCTTAGTAACTTCTGCTGCCGACTGTACCTAGTACCTAATAAACGCTATTACAACTGTACAAAAGTGATTGTAATAATGTATTTATAATGCGTCGTAGAACACTATTGTTCCATTAGCATAATCGTGACCACACACACAACGCGTCCATCCGCACGGAATCACTATACTGTTTAACATTCCTCGCGCGCGTCTATCTGTCATGACCTGCGCACGCGCCGCGCATATGTTTATCTACATCGTTACAAAGAGCTACCGCGAAATTTTACGCAATCGAACGGTTGTCTCGGTCACTCTAATTAGACCTTAATTAAGATGCATGAATGATTTTTTTTAAAGTTCAAACATCGGAGTTGTACATTTTGTGCATTTTTCTATTTTACCTATTATTTGAATACCCTTCTATTTTAATAAGGGGAATAGGAATCAGTGCCCCAAACGCGTTAGTTCCACGTAGCATAATTCCCAGTCGCATTTTTATCATAGTGTTTGTTTTTTCTCATAGATGTCACCATTCAGATTTGCCACCCGAATTTGCATGGTTGAATATATAAGCCACATGACGGAGGCTCCTATTCCTAGGTGGTCTGCCCTTCGTGGCATCTAAAGCTACTTAACAAACATTGCTTATTCATTTTGTGCGATATATACTTTATTTATACATATACAGTGACAACATCTGGCGTGGGGAAAAATGCGAATGCTCCAACCCCCCTTAAAGGTCGGCAACGCGCTTGTGACTCCCCTGGTGTTGCGGGTGCCCATGGGCGACGGTAATTCTTTACCATCAGGCAATCCGTCTGCTCGTTTGCCACCTTATGTCATAAAAAAAAAATGCATGAATGAAAATCGACTATTTAGAGTGAAACGTAGCAAATAATATTTTTAGAAAAATAATAACTCTTTTTATAGTTCCTCTAAGAGTATGTCGCCATCGTGCAGTGGCGTTTCAGCCATCCCATGGCCACCACGCCCAGCACAGCCATTAGAATCTTTACAGTCGCGGAGAAGCCAGGACAAAAAAAATGTTAATGGAAAAATCGATAGCAGTATGACATGTAAAATTTGGGAAATAAAGGAACCTGTGGCGCTACCGCGAACAACGATATTCGTGAATTTCGGGCGATTATCTCTGTCACTCATGACACCTTAATTGGAATACAAGAAAAAGATGCCCGAAATATACGAACTTCGATGTTCGCGGTACCGCTCCTGAGGCTGCTGAGGCTTGAAGATTTGTCATGTTTGACAATGACATTGCGGCACGGGTCATTGATATCTGCAAGGTCGTATCTCGTCACCAGAGGCACCTATCTATTGTTATCTGAGCCACTTATCTGCGCGACGTACGACAAACTTGGTCTTATCAGTGGTATTTGGTAATCCATTCTAATAAATGTTTGTTTGTCCGTCTTTCACGGCAAAACGGAGCGACGAATTTACGTGATTTTTCAAGTGGAGGTAGTTGAAGGGATGGAGAGTGACATAGGCTACTTTTTCCAGCGGGAACACATCTCATTCCCACGGGAAGACTCAATATTTTACATTTTCCTCTAACCATGCGGGCGAAGCAGCGGGCATCGTCTAGTAGCTGAAACTAAATCATCATGTCTATGTGAGAATCGATATGGAACTTACGTCAACATTTGAATATAGAACGCCGACATGCGTGTACACACGTTACTACTACATATGCCGGGTGCTTTAGCTAAGTTTTTCACCTATACTGTATTATTATCGTACAGTCGCCATCAGATATATCAGAGCTGTGGAGGTGGTCACAAATCTCTAAACAACGCCTCTATTGTCAAGGCGATAATGTGCATGTTCAGATATTTGTGACCACCTCCACAGCTCCGTTGATAGTTGTTGCCAATCCGTTTGCCAGTGGACAGCGGCCATTGATGTTCTAGCATGCATTTCCTTATAGCGTAATCCGTGTAAGAAAGTAATGCAATATCACCGAATAACCAAGTGGCATTACGCCATAGTTTCAATAAACTCAAGTTCTGTATATTTGATCTGACTGTTGTAAAGTTTACGAGCATAGATAACTGATAAGATAATAAAGAATTTATTATTAAATAGAATAGTTTATTGCTGATCTATAAAATTTCTGTAATATCCATAATTATTCAATTTTACTTAACAATAAAAGAAGTGGATGTTTCTGATGTAACTCGAGTTGATCACGATTCAGTTATGTTATCTTTGCGTGACGAAAACTAAATTATTTGTAGTAGTTGGGGACGTCTACAATTGACGTGAGGGCTGGGGAAGATTGAGGCTAGTCTTACTGTCTCACATGAGAGGGGAGAGTTGTATTATCTTATGGACTTGTGGTCGTATTTTGGTCAATGCAACAATTATTATTCATATTTAAACAATTAAAATAATCTTAAACTAACCAAACCTTAGTCACCCTATGCCTTTTGAGACTTTGACACGCAGAATGGGTAGCTACAAGACATCACATGGTAGGGTGACCAAATAGTAAGCAAATATTTTTTTCCACTTATGATCTGAAAAATAATTATAATATTTGGTGTAAAATAATGTTCAACGTAGTTAGCTTCATCTATGAATTCTCATGCCTTATTTTATTGCTTGCACATTATATAGACTCAATAGAGGGGAAAAGGTGGGAGTGGGCCATAATGGACGTCCCCAATAAATCTACGTTGTTTCTATTAGTTCATTGAACATTTAATTGACTTTTCGACGACATTGCCGCGAATTATGCTCGTCAGCTAATAGTCTTAATAGAGTTAACTGTTATCTACTACGAGATAAAGGCCATGGTTCACCTTGTTTAGGCATAACTTGTTTTGTAATAATTTTGATTCGCATACCCAGTGTTGGCATAATTGTATATAAGCAGAAACTGATCTCGCATAATTCTTTTCCGTCGAATTCTATTACGCAGAATTGATTTAATAAATAAGCCGAATGGCTAGTACGCATGATTTGGAAAGACCGAATGGTGTTATTACGATTTCTTTCCCAGGAAGTGCGTTTTTGTCGTAGTCGCTGTTCTAACCTAATCTAACCCACCTCGTTTTTCTTTTGTGGTCACAGTTCTAACCTAACCTAACCCACTTCGGACATTCGGCCTCAATAATAGTATGTCAATATATTTTCGGACAAAGTAGTATTAGGCTAATACAGGATTATGCTAAATAAAAATTCGGCAACATTAATATAAGGCGTAAATAAATTATGCGAAACTTGGTATTCGTATTAAGATTCGGACAAAACAAATTATGCCAAATAAAGGGAACCCAAAGGCCTTCCCTAATGTTCTCCACAACGTCCGGTCCAGAAATCCTACCGGGAAAAATCGATATTCGTTACTTTCGAACGATCATCTCATGACTGATTGGAGTAAAAGAGAAAGATGTTCGAAATTTTCGAACTTCGAAGTTCGCGGTACATGGCCAGTATGGTGGATGTTGGTGTAAAGACCGAGGGTCGTATTCCACCCATGCCGGGTCGATGTCGCGAGTGTCGTGATATGAGCGCGTGAGTCAGCGCGCGCCGGCGCCTGCGCACGCTTCACTGCGCCTTATTAATTTAACGTGAATCATGATCAATAAATTATTTATCATCATCATCTCAGTTCCAAGCGGTCCACTGCTGGACATAGGCCTCCCCCAAATAACTAAGACTTGTATCATCTTGATAGTTATAGTCGTCAGTGTCGTCACGCTTGGCAGGCGGGTTGGCGACCGCAGTAGCTGTGCATTGGGTGTCGACGCACGCTGCTGCCCGTCCGTCGGTTTATTTTAAATTGAAAATTTTGATGTCGGGTTTGTATCACTTGTACAGTCAGCAGCAAAAGTCGCTGAGCGGGTGAAGTGTTCAAAATGAGCTACACGCGCTCTTATACTATTGACAATAGAGATGTGTTGACCTCATTTTGAACACCTCAACCGCTTAGTCACTTCTGCGGCTGACTGTATGTAGATTGACTTCTGTACGTATCTGTTTTGTGGTAATAGTGTGAATATACTGACCTATTTAGTTTTGCCATGTCACATACCGCATTATGACGAACTAACGCGTATGTCTGAACTAAACACAAGGTCTTGTTACTACTTACTCCAAGAGGCCTTCAAACTTGACTCAAGGGGATCGGACTGTCTGGGAGTAAGGTAGCCTGGGGAGAATACAGGACCGTTCCTACCATTTAACTAGACGGACCGTGCTAATAATAATACCACGATCAAAAGGGTCTTATGTAACTTTCCATAGGTATGGCAGGGACGGCACTATTTTCGTCCGTCCTTGTCATAGTTTCACACATTTTTGTTCCCCTCCAAACTGGATCCTTCAGAACTGTCAAAGTTGGAGGGGAACAAACAAATACATTTGAGATTTTCTTGGGTTTTCGACGTAATGAATACAGAATAAGCTTTTGCGGTAATAAATACAGAATAAGCTAATATTTTTGTTATAAAGAATGTCCTGTAAAGCAAAACTATAGTGAATTGTTACATTTTGGGCTACAAAAGCTAGAATATCCTTTGTCCCTTACTGGCGCACGCGGTTCGTTCTCCAGTCATTATTCCTCCTAGTACTTGGAATACTCGAGTAATCTAGATACTGGAGAAATAGTGGGACAGAAACGTTAGTGTGCCCACGCTCTAAAGGTGCGGGTTGAAATCCTGCCTCGGACCTCAGTCTCAGACACCATCGGGCTTGGTGACTTCATTTTAGAAAACGATTATTTACATACATACATTTCAGCCGTATGCAGTCCACTGCTGGACATAGGCCTCCCACAAATATGACTTGTATCATCTTGGGGGTAGTCGCCATAGTCACCACGCCTGGCAGGCGGGTTGGCGACCGCAGTAGCTGTAGATTGGGTTTCGACGGACGCTGCCCGTCCGTAGGATTTTTCTCTTTACGACACCCGCGGGAGGAGATGGAGTGGTGCTATTCTAGTCAGCCGGCATCACACGACAAGAAACGATATTGACCACAAAAACTATTTGCCTCAAGTTATTTACGCCGCACAATGGCTAACCGTTTATTTGTGAACCGTTCAATAATTACTTGACAATGAAAGCCGAAAGGAAAGCAGAATTGGAGTCGCTATTGTCCATCAGGAAAGCGGCTTCCACAACAATCGGTACTCAATAATCGTTAGGCGACGAATACACTCATATGACGACCGGTCTGGGCTAGTGGGTAGTGAGTAGTGACCCTGCCAATGAAGCCGAAGGTCCTGGGTTCGAATCCCAGTCGGGGCATTTATTTGTGTGATGAGCACAGATATTTGTTCCTGAGTCATGGGTGTTTTCTATGTATTTAAGTATTTATATGTATCTATTTATTATATATATCGTCGTCTAGTACCTGCAACACACAAGCCTTATTGAGCTTACCGTGGGACTAGGTCGATTTGTGTAAGAATGTCCGAAATATTTATTTTATTTTATTATATACTCATAATATGCCTTGTACCTATACAGACTTGGCTACAATTATTGAGCACATATTTTCTTCTAACTATAAAAAACAATGTCTCTCTAAATACAGTTAAACAATTTTCAGATATGTCAAGCCTTAATTTATTTGCTTGTACACAACGAGAGAACATCAGCGGCGCTACCGCGAAACACGATATTCGTTTTCGGACGATTGTCTCTGTTACTCTCATGACGCCTTAATTGGAGTAAAAGAGAAAGATGCTCGAAATATACGAACTTTGATGTTTGCGGTGGCCTGTTAATAATACTTAAAAGTTGTCGACGATTGGTTTGGCCTAAGTGGGTATATTGTGACCCTGCCTATGAAGCCGATGGTCCTGGGTTCAAATCCCAGTCAGAGCATTTATTTGTGTGATTAGCACAGATATTTGTTCCTGAGTTATGGGTGTTTTCTATTTATTTAAGTAATTTATATGTATCTATCGAATCATCGTCTAGTTACCTACAACACCAGGCAATCCGTCTGCTCGTTTGCCGCCTATGTCATAAAAAAAAAAAAAAACATCTGATAGTAGTGTTGCTTAAAGTGAAACTCTGGTGAACACATTCTGCTTTAAGGATGATTATCTAAATAAATGTATAATTATATGATAACTAATCGTAATCAACCTTAATGCACAATGGATTTCCCTGAGCTTGAAGTTATGGGACAGAATTTTGCGTTGTGACCAGACCTCGGGCAGGGTGAGCTGTTTGCACAGTATGGACATACCTACGTAGTCATTCAATGGTAGATATGATGTAATTGAACAACGAATGAAATTATTCTATTTAGATCTTTACATAACTAGCAAAACAAATCAATTGTATAGCAAATGAATCTCTTTAAATGATAAGCATATCCATATGAAAGTAAAATAACTGATATGACATCATACCTCTTTAGATAGACAATAACTCTATTTAACGATGCCATATTTAACATTGAAATATCATTAATGTCATTATTCTAATGTTCTGTTGTGTTATTTTAATGTGTGAGCAATTTGAGTTTGCTAATAAAAAATAAATAATTAAGAAGACAGATTATTCCGAATTTGAGTATGCCATAAATATAAAGCAAAAACAGTTCTTAAGTGGATTGAAAATGAACCTGACATGACATATGACGGTAATAAAAGTATTTTTTGTGCAACATGTAAAACCAAAGTGACAACAATAAAAAGTAATTTCGGAAGGAACAGATGTGGACGGTATTTTAAAGTTTTCTATTACAATAACCAATAACAAAGAAATTAGAATAAATAAATAATACTCGTTTTGTACATAATGCACTGTCATTTTAGTTTAATTATAATTCATGAACTCTTTTTAATATTTTATCTTGAGGTATATCTATATTAACATCTACACTTGACATTAATGACGTAAAAATGGCTCACTCTGTCCGAGGTCTGGTTGTGACACAAAACAATAAAAAATTCCTCCATGTTTTTTTACTTCCTGACCTACATCTCTCAGTTGGCACGGACTCGCTTCCTCCTCCAGCGTGCGCGGGCGCAACTGTATGCCAACGAGGTCGTTGTCTCGTGTCTAAATAAATCAGTAAACAAAAGAGCATGAACGACCAACTTTTGTAACGGTGTCGTAGAGAGTGTACATTTTTTTTTTACAATCTTACAATTGTCGACCTGGGGCCTATTGCATAACACTTGTAACTTGTAATACAAGCGGAAGTCTCTTTCTAACCACAATTTTTTTTATTATTTTGGGACAATCTTACACAAATTGACCTAGCCCTACGGTAAGCTCAGTAAGGCTTGTGTTGTAGGTACTAGACGACGATATATATAATAGATAGATACATACATATAAATACTTAAATACATAGAAAATACCCATGACTCAGGAACATGAGTCTGTGCTCATCACACAAATAAATGCCCCGACTGGGAATCGACCCCAGGACCATCGGCTTCATAGGCAGGGTCACTACCCACTAGGCCAGACCGGTCGTCAAACATAGGCGGCAAACGAGCAGACGGATTGCCTGGTGGTAAGCAATTACCGTGGCCATGGGCACCCGCAACACCAGGGGACTCAGAAGCGCGTTGCCGGCCTTTAAGGGGGGTTGGAGCTGTGGAAACCTTACTCACCATCAGGAACACAACACTACATACCTGAAAGGCTTGTATTACAAATTACAAGTGTTCAAGAAATAGGCCTCTATAGTCCTAAGCTTGTAAGTCCTGGTAAATACCGGGTGTGGCCTGTAATAGGAGCAAAAATTTTAGGGATCGCTTCTACACCACAAACGAAACAACATTAGTTCTACAACTTTAAATAATTGGGTAATTTATTACTTGTGATTTTTTCGAACAAAGTAAATAGTATTTTCAATGAACAGCATCCAATAGTCTAGTTGACGTTCACTGTCACCTTACAAACTTCATAGTTTTTGCAATACATTGCTTGCTTGGAAAATCTTGTTTTATTAATATTTATTAAACTAGAAGTTATTTTCAAAAGTCGTAGAACAAATGTTGCTACGTTTTTGGTGTAGAAACGATGCCTAAAGTTAAAGCTCCTATTACAGGCCACACCCGGTATATCAATCTTTAATAGACGACAATAATATATTATAAGTAAAATATAATGAACATAAAACAGCGTCCCTTAAAACGGTGGAACATAATATGCAATCGCCAACCCACCTGGCGATAATGGCATTAAACCCCAATGCAGCTTTTTGCAGTCTATGGTAATCAATTAATCATCATAAAAATATGTGCTTGAACCCAGGACTAGGCTTCATAGGCAGGGTCACTACCCATTAGGCCAGACCTGTCATCAAATATGTGTCGTCAGAAATATTCGTGATGCTGATGAACAAATGCCAATGCCAGGATTTGAACACCGGACCTCCTGCAGGCTTACCGCCAAAATAGAAATTTTGCTTTCTAACTTGAATTTCGATTGTCTCTGTCACGCCTAGAGACAGAGGCGCTACCGCCAAAAACGATATTCGTAAATTTCGGGCATCTTACTCTTTTATCCCAACTAAGACGTCATTGGAGTGACAGTGACAATCGTCCGAAATTTACAAAACGATATCGTTTTTGGAGGTAGCGCCTCAGATAATCGAAATTTTCGAACTTTAATTTTACCCTAGGGACTTTTTAAATAATCGGGCACATTTTTTTAAAATCGGGGCGATTATTTCTAATCTGTATTGATAAGTATGGAAATATTTTTTATATCTCGTTCTTGGCACAGCTACACAACGCTAAACACGTGTTTATTGATTTATAAGCGAAATACTTTCCAACGCCCTCGCAATAAAATGAAATGTCAAACATACATTTACAATTTTGATTCTTACTCCAATTGTAATAATGTTCAAAATTGTAGTCTTGACGTGTGCAGTTCTAATCTTCAGTTCGCTTGCGCAACAGGTCGCGATCGGTCACGCGCATTGTGCATCCTACCGCCGCATAAAAACGCTAACTATAATTAACAAATATTATTCATATTTATTTAAGTAAACAGTGTCTTCTCGTTTTCCGTCATGGTTAAGTGTTCAGAGTGTAGTAAAGTGGTGTCAAAAAAGGAACCCGGATTGCAGTGCAATACGTGTAGCAAATGGTGGCATGGAAATTGTGTGTCTATAACAAATGACCAGCTGACTGTGTTACAATCAACAGAAGCTGCATGGAAATGCCGGAAATGTTCTGGTCCTGCAAAAAAGAAACGCATTTCCATAATAACACCAGATCCCGAGGACGATGACAACACCAGTGTTGACATGGAATGGACGACAAACGACCAATTCATCAAGGAAATACGTCTACAAATAAAAACCGTTATGAAAGACGAATTAACACGACAAATACGAGAAACACTTGAAGCAGAACTACGTCGTAGCCTACAGTTTTACTCAGACAAAATTGATGATTATCAAGTCTCTTTAGACGACATGAAAGAAAAAACAAAGAGGGTAGAAAACGAGAACGCGGACTTGAAAAACAAGCTCACTAATATGAAGAATAAAGTAGAACTACTTGAACAAAAAGTATGTACAATGGAACAAAATCAAATGGGAAATTACCTGGAAATCTGTGGAGTACAAAAGTGGAAGGAGAAAACCTAAAGGAAATAGTACAAAATGTCGCTAAAAAAATAAACCAGGACCCGGATGACGTCATACAAACATACAGAAAAGCTAGTAAAGCACCCGATGGACAGAAAAGGAACATGTCCACAGTGGTGGCCGTCCTCCGTGAAGGCCGCCGGGACCAGTGGCTGGATCAAGCCAAAACCGTTACCATCACCGGGACAGATATCGGCAGGCCGGACGACTCCAGAATCTTCATGCGCGAGGCCTTATCACCCACGACCGCCTATCTGCTCTGGAGAGCTAAGGCAGAACTAAAGGAATCCAATCTGTATAAGTTTGTATGGTGCAAAGAGGATGTATACTCATCAAGAAGGACGAGCAAGGTAAAACATACCCAATCCGATCGGTAAGTGATATCGACTATTGGGCATCAAAAACGATCTAAATGTAACGACACCGAAATATGCACCATAATCGAAATAATTGAATGTCGAATTCTCTCAACCACGACGAAGGGACCTACGACAGTTGGAACGACTACATAAACGCAATTCCAACAGAATACCGTTATCTTATTACATTGCATGTAAATATTAGATCAATATCACTGTATTTTTCGAACTTAGAATATATAGTCTCAAATAGCAATCGCGTCATTGACTTGATTGTAATAACGGAAGCTAACATAACCGAATCATGTGAAAAACTGTTTAATTTATATGATTACAACATGTACACTAAGCTTAGAAAAACCGCAAGGGCGGTGGAATTATATTATACGTGCGCAAAACCATCTCATTTACCCTAATATCTAATTCTTCACTATACTTTGAATCGCTGTGCGGGTGCCTAGAGGTACATAACAAAGAAAAAATCAGCATCTGCGCGGTGTACCGGCCACCCGATAAAAGTAAACAACTCTTTATAGACGAGTTATACACTACTATAAATAACATACCACATAGTAACAAACTAATAATTATAGGAGACATGAATATCGACCTAACAAATCAAAATAATATTAGATCTACGTATTTAAACAAACTTTCTGAATTAGGACTAGACTCTGGCATAAACCAAGTTACACGGGAGGAGAGCAAAGGAAACATTATCACGAAATCCTGTATAGACCATATTTTTACGAAATCGGCAAATTCCATTCAAGTGCATACAGGGGTCATTAACATATCTATAGCTGATCATTACATAACGGGCTGCGCCTTAGAGATTAGCGCTGCCGGCCCGCAGGCGCCCGCTCCGCGATTACTAACCGTACTCGATAATGATAAGATCGACAATGCCTTGCAGCAGGTTGAATGGGATGAAGCGCTCACATACGATTGTCCGAAAAAAATATTTAAATTTATTAAGAAAAAAATACAAGATGTGTATAACAAATGTAAAAAAACATTAATGTGCAAAACATAAAAACAAAGAAATGTAGATGGGTAAAAAAAAAAATGTTAAACATGTGTAACCAAAGAGATAAATTGTATAAAATTTGGAAAAAAGCACCGAACAAGATAGAAATCCGGATATTGTACAATAAGTATCGCAATAAAACAAATAAGTATATTAACTATATTAAAAATAGATATATTATGAGGGAAATATGTAAAACTTCAAAGATTCCAAAAAATATGGCGAATAATTAATGAACTATGTGGTAAAACAAACAATTCAATTGATGATGTAATCTTAAAGCATTTTAAAATGAGTGAAAAGACTTATGTAATAATTTTGCTCAGGAATTCCAGACCAATGTGCAAAAAATATCAATAAAATGTAAAACACAAATTCTAGACCACTCAAAGTTCGCCGCAGGCACAGAGGTGGCAATGAGAGTACGAAAAGCGTCAAGTAGCAATATTTTAAAAATAATAAAATCTTTAAATGACAGAAAAAGCCCCGGATACGATAAAATTAGAGCCATAGATATAAAAAAAAATTGCCTTAAAATTACACCGGTTATTACACACTTAATTAATACCTGTATTGCCACCTCTGTGTACCCCGACGAACTTAAAATAGGTGTAATACGCCCTATTTACAAAAAAGGTACACACACAGACTATAACAATTATAGACCTATAACTATCCTATCATGTATCGATAAGGTCGCTGAGAGATACTTCGGCAATGAAATCAACAACTTTTTGTCGCAAAATAAAATAATCAATAAAAAACAATACGGTTTCCAAAAAAACCGAAGTACCTCTCAACTACTATGTGAATTTAACAATGAAATTAACAAGCACATGAATGAAAAAAAGCATGTGCTTGTTATTTTCATTGATTTTAGTAAAGCATTTGAAATGTTAAATTACGAAACATTGTATCACAAATTGGAGCAGAGCGGTATACAGGGCCCCCTTCTAGCACTGCTTAAAAACTACCACGCAAATAGACACACACGAGTAAAAATCAATAACATGTATAGTAACGAGATTAAAACTGAAAAAGGCACGGCCCAGGGGTCAATAATCGGCCCCACCGAGTACTTGTTGTATGTCAATGACATGTGCAATTTAATATCCGAAGGCTCTGTGTACCAGTTCGCAGACGACACGTGCATTATTACAGCAGACCGCGACATCGCCGCGGCCGAGCGCGCCATGCAGACTAACTTCAATACCATATGCAAGTGGGCCCACGATGTGGGATTAGTGATTAACGCGCAAAAAACTAAAGTAATGCACATTCGTACGGCTCACAATAAAACTAATTATAATGTTTCAGTTGTTGCACACCAACATACATGTCTACATCAGTCCAATAGTAAAACGTGTAAGTGTGAAAGGGTCGAAGCGGTCACGGAGCATATGTACCTAGGACTAATAATTGATCACAGATTTAACTGGGGGCCACACATTAATTACGTGTGCGATAAACTGAGAGCCATACTTAGTAAACTGTCAATACTAAAGTACAAACTACCATACAGAACCCTGCGTATGCTATACCTAGCCCTAGCTGACTCTGTGATCGGTTACGCGTTAAGTACGTACGGTCGAACATTTAAAACCTATTTAGAGAAAATATTCAACCTACAAATAAGATTGTTGAAGACAATTGTACCTAAAAACATCAAAAATAAGTATGAAACAGATTACACTCAACTGTTTAAATATTGCAATTTACTACCCGTACAAAACAAGGCAAAACTAGCCATCTTAACTGATGAATACCCTAATGTCAAAAAACTTGCAATTAATGTGAGATGTTCAAGACTGAGAATGTTACACAACAACAAATACATAGTACCTAAATATAATAATATACATGGCGCCAGACTGCACTCATATGTAATACCTAAAATAATAAATAGTCTGCCAGAAGAAATTAGAGAAAAATATCTAGAAGGTAAAAATGTAAAAAATGTATTAAAAAGTAACTTGTTGAAATCAAGTGATTTAAGCTTCATTCTTTAAAATACTTAGTAGATATGTTTAATTATGATTATATGTCAGAAAATGCATGTGAAACCATTCTTAGAAAAAGTATGTGAAATAATTTATGTTGAACTCCCCATCGGCACACAAACCGCACCGGTTTTGCCAACGATGGGTCTTGTACAAAACATGTGTATATAATTTTTCTTGTTATTCAATAAATAAAAAAAAAAAAAAAAAAAAAAACGTAACCTCGCGGGTCGGGTGTGGGACACGTCGGTTACGTCACACAGCATCACTTTCGATGTTTACGTCCTACAACCCATGGATTGTAATCTCTGTTCTCTGCCATATGCTTCATCATCATCATGTCAGCCTAAAGACGTCCACTGCTGGACATAGGTCTACCCCAAAACGACCCAAAAAGACCGGTCCCGCGCCTTCCACATACACATGGTTGTTTGCTATCAAAGTGAAATTTATATGACCTAGTGGGTAGTGAAGCCCGTAGTCCTGGGTTCAAATGCCAGTGAGGGTATTTATATTTGTGATGATTAATTGATTACCACAGACTGCAAAAAGCTGCATTGGGGTTTAATGTCATTATCGCCAGGTGGGTTGGCGATCGCATATTATGTTGCACCGTTTTAAGGGACGCTTTTTATGTTCATTATATTTTACTTATAATATATTATTGTCGTCTAGTAGAGATTGATATACCAAGACTTACAAGCTTAGGACTATAGAGGCCTATTTCTCGAACCCTTGTAACTTGTAATACAAGCCTTTCAGCCTTTGTATATCTATAAATAAGTAATAAGTTCATATACTATTATTGACTAGCCGTCCGTCGAAGCTTCGCATGGGTAGATATAAAATTTTACAGCATATCCTTACGCAAATTGCCTGAGCCCCACGGTAAACTCAAGAAGGCTTATGTTGTAGGTACTAAGTATACAAATACTTAAATACATATATAAAGCACCCATGACTGGAGATCAAATATCTGTGCTCATCACACAAATAAATGCCTTTACTAGGATTTGAACCCAGGACCATCGGCTACATAGGCAGGGCAGGCCTGTCCTCAAAACTACACTATAATAATAATAGCTGGCGTGTGCCAAGTGTCTAGTAATGTAGGCCATTGCAGAGTTCATCGATCAGGTTGGCTGCGGCCCAGGGGAGGTGAGCGCCCGGCCTTCGCAGACGGCACGGCGTCTTACGACACCTGATCAGACCAGACTAAAACTCTATAGCTTTAGGCCTAATTGGGATTGGCCCATAATGAGAAAAGTGGCTTCTCACCAGGATATACATGTTACTAGATTTGTTAATTGATAGAGCCTGCCAGCCTGAACATGTCGTGCTCACTTACTACATCCCTAATTATATATTTTTTATTGATTAATATACTGATTCTGACGCATAGAGACATCTCCAGCTCTATATGCCTTTTATTATAAAGTTTGTAATGGACCAGCACAGAATGTTTTGCTTCTCACCACGATACATGTCACTAGTTTTGTTAATTAATAGAGCCTGCCAGCCTGAACATGTCATGCTCACTTAAAAGTCTTTGCTTACGGTGGCGTTGTTGATCGGGTCGCCACTTTCCCGAAGAAAGGTTGAGGGAGGCGATGGCTGAGATACGCGTCGTACTCGTGAAAGGGTGCTGTTTGTGGAGACCGGTCTGTTTTGGCTATTTGGGGCCATGTTTTAGTAATTTTGTTTTGATTGCATTTCTTTTTGTTTATTTACGTGATACACTTCAATCGGTGCTTGTTTATCTTTAAAAGTGTTAGTGTATTTGGATTATGACACCTGGAGACATTATACATCTCTAAGGTTAATTTGTAATAAGCATATTTTTATAATTTTGTGTATATTTTGAAACCAAAATAACTAAATTAGAGTAAAAGACACAGTTCAGATAAAAAAGCATATAAAACGTTACTATGTTAACTTCGTTCTTAGCAGCCAGATTTGGACTTATAAGTAATTAATTTTATTTTTTCTTTGGTAGTCAATTTTTATAATTGTTGGATATGCCTTTTTATAGAATAACGCATTTTTATGTAATATGTTTAAGATCTTGTGTAATACTGTTTTGAAAAAATAAGTCCCGCCGAGTTTCTTGCCGGTCATAAAAGTCAAAATGCTTCTCGGGTCAGGTGTAGGGTTAGAACCGGTGTAGTTTTTGTATACTCGACGTGTATGTAGAGGTCTAACGGAGTGCATTGGAAATATAGTAATGTGCCTAAATTAAAACAAAAATATTGTGATCCTTATGTCTAAATTAAAAAATAAAGATCTTCTATACTTTTATGCCTTTAATAGACACTAATTGGGTACACATTTTTTGGTAACTGCCGTCTAATAAGGCTGTACGAACGGGGCGAGGTCGAATGGTTTGCGCAGGCGCACCTTATTACAATCTGTGCTGACTTGGAATGTAACGCCATATGTGGCGAGGTTTACACATGACGCCAGAATCCTTGAATACTTAGATTGACCAATAATATACAGAATAATGAACAATTATCACGTTTGTTTAGTCACTCGCGTGACTGTTTCGGGAAACACAGGCCTCCATTTTCAAGCACTAAGAGTGCTGGGTGTCCGTTCGGTTCGCCGCTCGCGTCGCCGGCCCGTCGCGGCGAGGCCTATGTTTTCCGAAATATTTCGCGCGAGTGACTAAATAAACGTGAGTAGAACAGTGTTAATTGTTTATTATTAAATTATTATACTATGTCTTACGAAAGTTTAAATAAAAATATACAGAATCGTGATTTTCCAAATTTTCCAAAATGATGAAGGTGGCAAACGAGCAGACGGATTGCCTGACGGTAAGCAATCAACACCACCTGCTTGGATTCGGAGGTTAAATAATTTGTCAAAGTTGACAACCCTTGCCCAGTCGCCATCAGATATATCGGAGTTGTGGAGGTGGTCAAAAATATCGGAACAACGCCTCTATTGTCAAGGCGGTAAAGTGCATGTTCAGATATCTGTGACCACTTCCACAGCTCCGAAATATCTGATGCCGAATGTCCACTTACAATTATTTCTCAAGCATTTGTTGTCATATAATAATAATACTTGTGACAGTACTTAGACTTGGCTCACGAGGTAACCGCCATGTGGGAAGTTGATTCGGCGATCATTGTACCGATAGTTGTACCGCGAACGGTCTCATAGCGAAGAGTCTCGACCAACATCTTGAGAGACTCTCGCTACGTGGTTGTGGTTGGATCAAGGGTCAGATTCAGAAGGCGGTAATCCTGGACACGGCGCGCATAGTCCGACGGTTCCTCTCTGCAGCCCTAACCACCGGCAGCCTGGGCCCTGCCCCGTTGCCGGCGGCACCCTAGGTTAGGTTTTTTATAATATTATTAACATTTTGATATGTTTTAGATCTATTTTATATTTTACTTTAATAAAAATATTGTGTAAAACCTAGCATCAGATTTAAAATTAATCTATATATATATATAAACGTGCAAGTCCTGACTGACTGATCAACGCACAGCCCAAACCGCTTAACCTACATAGCTGATTTTTTCACAATAGGTAGTTTGTATACCGTAAACACTACTAAGAAGGGATGTTTGGAAATTCCACCATTAAGGAAGTAAAAAAGGGGTTGAAAGTGTGTATTGCGATTGTGTAAAATTTAAAGCTAGAGACTTGAAATTTTGTGTAAACACTCCTTATACAAATACAAGAAAAGTAATTTTAGCGTTATTTGAAATTCATCCTCTAAGGGGTCAAAAAGGGGGTTCTTCTGCGCGTGCGAAGCCGCGGGCAAAAGCTAGTAAAGAAATATTAGTGACCACTAGTTTGATGGCGACTAATACCTCGGGCAGTAAGTGGCGCTCGAGTGCCGTCCTTGTCTAAGAAATATCGATCGTGTATGTTGACTGAGCTATTTCGGCTTTTGACGCATCACGCCCGCTCGATACGGGTCAAGTCCGGGTCAGGTTTCATTAAGAAAGTAGCGGTATTTTTTCATATTACGACGGTGGCAAACAAGCATACATTGTAATAAGCATACATTTCCGGGTATGTCCTTAAACTACGTCCAACAATGAGAGGCAGGGCACAGCGATGACCATCACGCTTGAATCTGGCGCAGCCCAACTGGGGAAGTACCTCCTCCTTACAGAAGACCGCAGACATAAATAGCACTGCTTTCAGGTATGTAGTGCTGTGTTCCTGATGGCGAGTAAGGTTCCCAGAGCTCCAACCCCCCTTATCCAACGCGCATGTGACTCATCTGGTGTTGCGGGTGCCCATGGGCGACGGTAATTGCTTACCACCAGGCAATCCGTCTGCTCGTTTGCCGCCTATGTCATAAAAAAATAAAAAATAAAGATAGTAAGCAATCGCCGTAGCCTGTGGCCGCCTGTAACTCCAGAAGATTCACACTCCCTTTACCTTTAAGACACTGAGCCCTTTGGCGTCCATAGGCTTATCATCTGGCCCCTATATCACCACAACGACATTTGTCACGATTCCCGACATATGTAAATTTCTGACGTTGCAGGCGTCCATTCGTTACAATGACCGCTTACCATCGGGTGGGACTTGCGCTTGTTTGCCACCAACACGTTTTAATAACATGCTGTTATTTTTTATTATATTGTCAATAAATAGGTAGTAGTTTGGTGAAGAGCTCTTGACAATAGTAGGTATGTAAAAAACACATACACCTTTCACCTTATTGTAATTTTTTAAGTATTTATTTAATTATAAAATGCAATAACATTGCAATAACTACTCTAGTTTCAAATTTTCAATCTACTTAAAAAGGTCCTTGAGCCATTGTACCGAGGATGCTGGCGGCATTTCCTCGTTGTATCGCAATGCTGATACGTTATTGTCATTTACCTTCATTCACACTCCACTGAAGCGTACAGTGTCCATAGGCGGCGGTAGTTGCTTATTACCATCAGGCAATCCGTCTGCTCGTTTGCCTCCTGTATCATAAAAAGAAGTGTAAGTTTCTTTTGACGTAAAAAAACGTCTCGAACGCGTAAGTGATACTGATAATGTTATATGGGTAACTCTAACGCGATGGTGACGTTTTGTCACGTTAAAAACTTACACTCAGTACCCTTACCATGAGTTGTGACTTTGAGGTTTTCGATAACGAGTTTCGAGTTTACTATGTATGCATCTCGTCGCACTAAAATAGTACAAGCGAGAATCACAGATAGTAAACTCGATACTCGTTATCGAAAACGTCAATGTCACAACTCATGGTAAGGGTACAGTCAAGTGCAAAAATATGTACCGAAAGAATCCTTTCATAAATACGTCCTACAACTAAATAAGCTGGACAATAGAGTTGCTCGGTACATATTTTTTGAGACTTTGGCAGTGAACGAATTTTTACACTTGACTGTGCAACAATTTAGAGTACCTTATTCATTTCAAACTCGATAAAACCTGTTGCTATTTCAAACTTATTAAAGTACCATTAATTTGAGGAGCGCCTCGCAAAACTCATAACTCACGGGCACCCCACACCTGACGGCTGACACGCACCCTCCAGAACAACCAACTCGAACAATTGTTCTATTCTGTCTAACTACGCCCGAGTAAAAGAGAAATATGCACGAAATTATCGAACTTCGACGTTCGCGGTAAGCCCACATATGTGGTAGTCCACATGGAAAGGTAGCTTATGGCGCTTGGCGCTTACGCTATTGTTAATGACGGTTCAATACTACCGACCTTTTTTGACGAACGGTCTGGCCTAGTGGGTAGTGACCCTGCCTTTGAAGCCGAAGGTCCTGGGTTCGATTCCCAGTCAGGACATTTATTTTTGTGATGAGCACAGATATTTGTTCCTGAGTCATGGGTGTTTTCTATGTATTTAAGTATTTATATGTATCTATTTATTATATATATCGTCGCCTAGTACCTGCAACACAAGCCTTATTGAGCTTACCGTGGGGCTAGGTCGATTTGTGTAAAAAAAAATAAAAAATACTAATGTGACACTTTGCAACGTAAGCGCCAAGCGCCATAAGGTACCTTTCCATGTGGACTACCACGTACTCAAATGTTGACGTAAGTTCCATATTATTTGTCTAACCTAACTACATAGACATGGTACTTCAGTTAAGTTTTTCACTTATATCGCCATAAGGTTGAAAGTCTGTTGAATATATGTAGGGTTCTTAATGCGTTTTGGACTGGGTAGAGGTGTTGGGTGGGAATGAAATTTGAGTGTTATTGATTGCGGTTTAGAGTTGTATTTGCGGTGGGCGCGGTGGACTGTCACGCGACGCCGGGGCGAGGCTATCGACCAAATATGTAGGGCCTGTCTACTTCGTTAAGTGAATGTAATTAGATGTACTTCATTAACTCGAGAAAAATATTATCAAGTACAGTCAAGGTCAAAGATATGTACACGAACAAACTGCCAAAATATACTGATTTAAACTTTCACGGTTTGTACACATTATTAAACATGAACGGAACTTAACCGCGTATATTAATCCGAGACCACGAGGACAACGTCTTCGAAACGTCGGAGGTAAATTTTAAAGTTAATATACGCTGTTAAGTCCCGTTCATGTTTAATAATCTGCCAAAATATGTCTTGCACCTTAAGTCCCTGGTGTCCCAGGCCAAAACTTAAAGGTGCAGGTAACATAACATGTGTTGGCTCTTTTGTCGCATCGGGCAGTTTTCCTGAATACTCCCATAAATTATTTGTTATACAAGGGGGCAAAGTTAGTGTTTACCTTCTCGTGTTAATATTGAGACCCGAGCTAGCGAAAGATTTCAAGATTGAACAATGAGCATAGCGAATGATTCGAAGAGTGGAGTCTTGAGCATTGGGATGGTCTCAAAGCACGAGAGGGGAACACACTTTACTACTGAGTGAAACACATAATTTTTCACCTATAACTGCCGCGAGGAAAAAAATTACTCAAAAACTTTTAAAAAGAAATTTAAAATTATTCATCATTCAAAAACATTTAATAAAAGAACATCCGATCAGATAATATCAAAAAAACACTCGATTAGTAATAAACAATTTGTATGAAATTAGAATTACTTTGCACTCTCACTAACAGGGACCGGACAACCCTTTCCGCGGCAAAAGCCATTAAAAGGGCGTCCCTTAAACACGGCTAACACATTGAAAGTCTTACCAGTTTGAACTGCTAGCCCATATTATATTTGACTATCCCTTACCGTACGACTAAGCCAAAAATAAAACTAGCCCTTTACAATCACTAACTGCTCTCCTATATGCCTTGTTATCCCTTAAAAAGCGTTACCCTTATTACTTAGCGCTTTTATAAAGCTTTCCCTTTAGCAATGTCGTAGTTAAGCCTTGCGTGAAAGAGACAGGTTTAATATGTCTACGCTAGTGTTCGAAAAGCGCGCGTACATCAAATCAAAAAAGGCAGAGAAAACGCCGCGCCATCGACGATAGCTTACTATTGGATCAGAGCAATGTGTGCTTTATAAACAAGGCAGACGATTTCAATTAGCACGCTTGTATGCTAAAAGGGAAGCCCTCTATAAGGCTAACCCTTATAAGCGATATGTAAGGTTTTGGTGAGCGGATGATTAGGGTTTGGTTAGGGTATTGGGTTAAAAACAGATAGCACAGTCGCATTTTATCCCGAATTGGGTTAGCGCTTTTATAAGGGCTTTAAAAGTAAAATGAAAGGGTATGGTCGAATAAGGGTATGGTGAGTAAAGCCTTATGTAAAAGCCGTATAAACTCTTTATAAGGGATAGCGGGCCGGTCCCTGGTGACTAAAATGCGACTGTGCTATCTGTTTTTAAAGAACAAAACAGTTTGTTCCGAGCTAGTGAGGTGAAAACATATTTATTATAGAATATATGTGGTTAAATGACATTGTTTTTAATGTAATTGATCAATAAACGATAATTAAGTTTTTGTTTGTTTTATCAGGTCCTGTAGGTCTTTCCGGTGGCGAATGCACTAGTCCCAAAACGCACTATTAGTCAATATACTCTAATTTCGAAAGCCCCTCTTCTCATAAGAAACTAAGCCCAAAATACCATATTTCCAAAAAGGCTCATTCTCGATTTACACGAGAACCATTGAGCACTAGTCCCAAAATACACTTTTCCCAAAATACCCCAAATTGTGTTCACCTGTAAGTATCGTAATACTTTATTCTCATAATGCATAGCTCTCAAAACACTCTACTTCCAAAATACCCTATTTTTTTAGAATAACTCTTTATTGTGATTGCTTTCATTCGAAACTATTACCCGTTTGAAGCCATGTTTATACAATAATAAGTTAGCTGACCCGACGAACTTCGTACCGCCTAAAAAAACGACAAAAGTAGTGATAGCTTTTAATTAGCTAAAACATATATGATTTTAATTAAGGTAATTAAATAATACACAAAAATTTAGGACCTTATGATATACAATTGAGGTCATATTTATTTTTAGAAATCACTGGATTTTGGGACTTTTTAATACTTATAATGTCTCAATCAGGGCTGTGACGATTCTAAAAAATCATTTGAATCGGTTCAGCCTTTCTCGAGTTATAAGCGGTTGAACAAACCCCACTTTCTTTTATATTATGTAGATGACAGTAAAATTATTTTTATATTAAGCAGAAACGTCTGCTAGCATATCAAAGATATTTAAGTCGAAAGAAAAATAGAAAAATTTGACTCGCAGCGGGACTCAGACCCACAACCACTGGATCCAGTGGTTGTGGGTTCGAGTCCCGCTGCGAGTCAAATTTTTCTATTTTTCTTTCGACTTAAATATCTTTGATGATGATGACTGTACTAATGTAATCAATTATACCTACTCACGTGGCTGTAGTGAATTATTAACTAATAATATTTGCATAATTATTAAAATATCGTGGGAAATTCTTCCTAAAGTGTGCGCGGACGCATATTGAATATTTTATCTGTAGCATAGCGCGCTGTTTAAATTTGAACTTTATCTCAATACTAATAAAGTATATATTTGAAGTATTCATACAATTTCAGATGCTCCATTGTTTTAACGTCCATTGTACTCATTGCTATTGATGTTATAACATCGAACCAATTCTATATATGTGGCATTACATTATCTATGAAAAGAAACCTTATTGTCGATGGCGCTTATGTCCTTGTTCAAGACGACACAATACAAACGCAACGCGATTCGACGTAAGTGCCATCGACAATAAGGTCCCTTTTCCTAGATAATGACACTTTTCTATGTTATTAGAATTCACGCCTTATGTCGTTTGTAATAGGGGTTGAATTTGATTGGTTAGTGTCCATATGGGAGATTTATTTGAATCATTTGTTTCTTGACCTTGACTTACAATCAGTGATTTGTCTTGACTGTTTCCGTGTTCGGTCGTATGCTCCAAAACACGACTGTACAGTCGCCATCAGATATAGCAGAGCTATGGAGGTGGTCATAAATATCGGAACATGCACCGCCTTGATGTTAGAAACGTTGTTCCGATATTTGTGACCACCTCAACAGCTCCGATATATATGATGGCGACTGTACAGTCAGTTAAGGTCGTGTTAACTGCCCGTGACCTTTTAATTATAAAAAAAATACTCAGTAGAGCGGACACATGTCTACGGTACAGCACCGGTCACAGTACGGCGCAGTGCCGTCACCGTGACGCGGCACGGCGTCTTGCCGGACACGTGACGGCGCGGTACCTTGTGCAGTCAACATAACGGCCAAAGTGTCAGAATTTGTATGGACAGATTCGTTGCGTCTTCCATTTCCAAAAACTTTTGTCTGGCGACGAACAATTATTCCATGACGCGGCAGGCGTGCCTTACGCCATAGAATGTGATGACACTCCTCACACACCCCTGCACACACACGCACACACACGCACACATACACAAACACACACAGGCACACACACACACACTTTTATTGATTAAGTTTAGCTAAATAATTTTCTATAAAAATTGTTGTTGTTTTCTTGGATGTCGGTGTCGTCTAGTTCTAGTTTTTAGTAGTAGTAGTTTTTTTTTTTTAGTTTTAGCAGGCTTCACTGAAAATCAGCGTCTCGCAGTGTGTCCTAGGACGGACTTTGGGACAACAAGCTGAGTGAGGACCTATTAGCTCAATATACTGTTGTGTTGTAAATATTAATCTTCATTATATGTACTTACCTACTTTTGTGCTAATAAAATATTTCTTATCTTATCTTATCTCGTGTCATACGCCACACGTTAAAAACATTGATGACTCGTCTGTCGTGCCATCCGCACTGAATCTGTTAATTGATTACGTATGCTAACGGAACCATAACGTTTAGAAATAAAGGAATAATTAAAAAATCTGAATCCGGCTGAATCGAACCCGCGACTCCGGGATACATGCCCGTCGCTCTGCCATCTGAGCTACCAACTACACGCGTTGGCTACGAATTTATCCATGACGCTGACTGTACCGGTTTTTTAATACAACGACACGGACAACAAACATACGGCCCGCCTGATGGTAAGCAGTTACCATAGCCGATGCCTGCAACTCCAGAGGATTCACATGCGCGTTGCCTACCCTAAAAGGTGTTGGAGCACAACACTACATACCTGAAAGGTAGCAGTGCTATTATGGCTGTGGTCTTCTGTAAGGAGGAGGTACTTCTCCAGTTGGGCTGCCCCAGATTCAAGCGTGATGGTCATCGCTGTGCCCTACCTCTCATTGTTGGACGTAGTTTAAGGACATACCCGGGTCTACTGTTATTTATAAAGTGACTTATATATCTGTTTATTTGTTACAGGGGTGCGGAGCTGGGGGACGTAAGTCTCCTGCGACGGATGCCAAACGTCGAGGTGCTTGCTTTCAGGTGGGTTTTTTGCATATCAATAACTAAAAAAAATATATTTTTTAACATTACAAATGTTATTTACAATAATTACAATATTACATACATTTTACATTTCAGCCGTATGCAGTCCACTGCTGGACATAGGCCTCCCACAAATATGATTTGTATCATCTTGGGGGTAGTTGCCATAGTCGCCACGCTTGGCAGCCGGGTTGGCGACCGCAGCAAATATAACTTAATACATCCTTACTGCTCCAAATAAAGATGTGTTTTTTTATCCTCTAGTCGCCCGGAGACCTATAAAAAGGTCTCCCATTGAATGCCATTTTGAATTTTAATTATGACAAACCATAGTTGCATTTGGCCTAGCAAGTATTTGTTCTGTGGGCGGCTAGAGGACAATAGAGGACTATACAAGAGTCTTGTAACAAGACTGACCAGTTACACCTGATGGTAAAGGCTTGGTCACATAGGGCGCGTTTTGTGGCGTGGCGCAGCGGGGCGCGACGCTGCCGTCCGAATATGTGCCTTATTTCGTTACATTAGCCACACCGCTGTCACGCTCCGCTGCGCCACGCTCTCAGAACGCGCCTATCTGCCCAAGCCTTAAGTGTCGACGAGGTCGAGGGTGTAGCACGCTGGTTCAGTAACCTATTCACTCTTGCCTTGAAGACCCAAATTATATCTTTCCGGGAATACAGACGAATGGAGCGAATTTCATTCCTTAGCAGTCCGCATTAGGAAGGTAGAACGATTTATTTGGCTACTTTGGTTGCTACTAACGGCCCGGTCAGGACATTGCGCGAATTGCGGCGCGGCAAGCGTTTTATCTGTTCATTGCGTGTGATCCCAACTAACCGAACTGCATTGCGCGTCTCGACCGCGCAACAGCGGCGCTACCGCGAACAACGATATTCGTAAATTTCGGATAATTGTCTCTGTCACTCTCGTGACACCTTAATTAGAGTAAAAGAGAAAGATGCCCGAAATATACGAACTTCGATGTTCGCGGTACCGCTCCAGACAAAACGCTTGACGCAAGGCGCGCATTGTCGTGGGCGGGCCGTAACTATACGACGCTGACTATACCTACAACATGCCTTATTGAGCGTACTGTAGACCTAGTAGGTATGTGTAAAGTTCCGAAACATTTATTTATTCACATGTGTGACGTCACGTCCGGAACACGTCCAAGTTTCGAATCCGCGAGCACTGTTGACCAAGAGCCTGTGATTGGGTAACTTTCGGCGCCACGCTCCAGATGGCTCAGCCTTGCTGCACATTCAAAGATATCGGCATTGCTAAAGTTTCAAAATATGTATACGTGGCACAGTCACTACATATCTTAAATCAATCATTATCATCTTCCTGGCATTGTCCCGGCATTTTGCCACGGCTTATGCAAGCCTGAGGCCGTTTGGAAAGTAATCCCAGGATTTGGCGTAGGCACTAGTTTTACGAAAGCGACTGGCTTCCAACTCTGACCTTCCAACCTAGAGGGTAAACTATAGGCCTCATTGGGATTATTCCGGTTTCCTCACGATGTTTTCTTTCACCGAAAAGTGACTTATAAATATCAAATATTTCGTACATAAGTTCCGAAAAACTCATTGGTACAAGCCGGGGTTCGAACCTGCGACCTCCGGATTGCAAGTCGCACGCTCTTTACCACTAGGCCACCAGCGCTCTACATGTCTTAAATAAATAAATATTATAAGACATCTTTAAGCATGCAATCTGTACGGAAATATTTATTTGCCTTTTTTTGCATTAATATGTTACTTGTAGGTTGTGAAACGATCACCAAATCTAAATATTTATAAAATTTTAATACCCTCCTAAAAATACGAGACTTTCCCATACTAGCTGCTATCTAGCTTTAGTTGTTCGCATGGGCAGGTCATTTTTGTAACTGATTTTTCAGTTATGGCTCCATAGTAAAAGTTTATCGTAATCATGCATAGATTCAGTAAATATAACTTTGCCAATCACCATGTTGATTTCACCTAGTGTGCTACGCTGAAGGTCTAACGCTGGTTGACAGAAAGGACCCTGTATGTATTTATCATGGTACGAGGACATTATTTCACCTATAAATTTGGGATTTAGGATAGCCCTGTCTCGTGGGGTCAATTGAAACACATACTATATTAACAGCTTCAATATTTAGAACCGTCTGCTAGCGAATATCATCGATATTAAAATCGAAAGAAAAATAGAAAAATTAGACTCGAAGCGGGACTCGAATCCATAACTACTGGATCACTAGCCCACCCGAAATGTCGTACACCAGGAAGGATAAAATAGATAGATTTGACAAGTCCAAGCGGTACTCGTATAGCACAATTAAGAGCTTCGCTCTATTTAATTTTCATTCTCCATTTTTCCAGCATCAACAAAATCCGCAGCCTCCAGGACTTCGCTGGCTGCCGGCTACTGCGCGAGCTGTACGTCCGCAAGAACGAAATCCGGGACCTCAGAGAGATCAGGCACCTCAGACACCTGCCCTCGCTGACGTCGCTGTGGCTGGACGAGAACCCTTGCACACACCACCCACAGTGAGTTGCAATGTCCTGTCAGGCTACGTTCACACCCGTTTTTGGACCCGGGTATGTCCTTAAACTACGTCCAACAATGAGAGGTAGGGCACAGCGAAGTACCATCACGCTTGAGTTTGGAGAAGCCCAACTGGGGAAGTACCTCCTCCTTACAGAAGACCACAGCCATAATAGCACTACCTTTCAGGTATGTAGTGTTGTGTTGTTGATGGTGAGTAATGTTCCCAGAGCTCCAACCCCCTTTAAAGTTCTGCAACGCGCTTGTGACTCCCCTGGTGTTGCGGGTGCCCATGGACGACGGTAATTAATTGCTTACCATCAGGCAATCCCTCTGCTAGTTTGCCACCTTATGTCATAAAAAAAAAACTACTATCCGATATGACAAATGTATGATATCTGAGACCAAAAGATGGACAGACGACCTCATTAAGGTCGCCGGAAGACGCTGGGTGCAGGTCGCTTCCAACCGGTACATGTGGAGGTTCAAGGGGGAGGCTTGTGTTCACCATTGGACGTCTTATGGCTGAGATGATGGCACTGGCAGCCATAATAGCACTGCTACCTTTCAGGTATGTAGTATTGTATTCCTGATGATGAGTAAGTTTCCCAGAGCTCCAAAAGGCCGCCGGCAACGCGTCTGTGACTCCCCTGGTGTTGCAGGCGCTCATGGGCGACGGAAATTGCTTACCATCAGGCAATCCGTCTGCTCGTTTGCCAGCTTTGTCATAAAAAAAGTCCCAGTCAGTACAGTTTAATTTCTGCACGAGGAATCTGTGACCTCGGAGAGATCAGGCACCTGAGGGATCTGCCCGCCCTGACGCCGATATCATGACCCGCAGTGAATTGCAAATTCCTATATATGTAACTACAAAAGTCACGTTTTCATTTCTGTAAGCGTCCACTGCTGGACACAGGCCTACCTGAAATATGACAAATTGCCATAGTCACGACGCTTCGCAGGCGGGTTGGCGACTGCAGTAGCTGTTCGGTTTCGACTGACGCTGCTGTCCATCCGGATTTTCCTCTTCATCTCAAACTCATTAGTTAATGGTATTCCAGGTATCGACTAACAGTTCTTCGCAACCTGCCTCGCTTGGAGAAGTTGGACAACATGGTGGTGCAAGAAGACGAGCTCGAGGAGGCGCAGCGGCGCGGCTCGCTCATCGACTCCGACGACGAGGGCTACCCGCAGCAGCAGGTGACCCTGACTTCCACCTATAGCCGCTAACGTCTGCAGGCCCCTATTTCACCACAGCGACAATTGTCACGATTCCCGATATATGTAAATTTCTGATCTGAATCAATAGATAGATAGTAGTTAGATGAAAGGCTCTTGGCAAATATCACGAGAAATACGACAATTGTCGCGAAATTCCGGCAGAAGACTAATCACATGTCGAAAAATATCGAAATTCTTCTGAGGATCGTGACAATTGTCAAGAGCTCTTCACCTAACTACTACATATTTATTAACGATATAATAAAAAATAAAAGAATTTTATTGAACCTATTGTGTTGGTGGCAAACAAGCACAGTTCCATCCAATGTTAAGCGGTGAACGTAACCAATGGACACCTGCAACGTCAGAAATTTACATATGAACATTAGTGCTTATTTTATTCAGTCAATAACAATATACATTGTGTTTGAAATGCAATACCTTAACCTATTTACAATTAAAAATAATTAAAAGAAATATTACAGTAATTATTCATAATTTTCATAATACAATAATACATTTAATTAGGTGATACTGATAATACTAATAGTAAAAAAAAATAGGATTAGACTAATAAAACCAAAAATATCGATTTTACAAAAAACCAAGCATTTACATAATTTGACTAATATCTTGCATCGTCGTCCGATAAATATTGCTCTATTGTAGAAAAACACTTTCGCAATAGAAATAGTACATTTCGATGCTAGTGCGGAAAGTATGTCATTACTTTACGAGGCCCGAGTTATTTTGCCACGAGCCGAAGGCGAGTGGCGATACTCGGGCCGAGTGAAGAATGACATTTCCGCGCGTGTATCGAACGACGTTTTTTAATACAGATGCGAAAAAACAAATGAGAAATAAAATAAGAAAAACAACTACTCGTTCAACAACAAGTTCGATTATCGCAGTGACAATTTTTGACATTATAAAGAGGTGTCTTTTTTAGCTTAAATTCGACTAGAGTGGATTTTTTTAAGTATTACTATTAATCCATTTCCATGAAAGTTTTTAAATGTATGTTCTATAAAATACATACATACTGGTGAATACCTATACAATATTTTACTTAAACACTACGTTTTTTACTATTATTTTTGTATATTTATAAAAACAATATCGAATGCTACCTTTGGAAACATAACCAGTAACCAGTAGGAAAAACGCCTCTTGTTTGACAGGCGTTTCGGCAGCTGTTCCGTTTCATTCTAACAACTTTTTAAGAATGGTTTTTCAATATTAAAAATAAACTTGTTATAATGATAATTGATGAAGAGGTAAGTAATAAAATATGACATGTTTATGTTATTTGTTATTTCTTATTCTTACATTAACAGTAGGTTTTTTTGTTTATAAAAGATGTTTAAAGGAGACTTATAGTATTAACACCCATTAGTAATCCATGAATTGGAACAAGTGTAAATAAAAAAAAAAACTGGAAAAGTAAAAAGCACTAGTGCGCGAAATCCAACTTTCCGCACGTTAAACAGCTACGAAAAGTACCCATTTTTGAGCACCTGTATTAAAAAGATTTTAACTTATTTTTAAACAAGTTAGCATTTGTGAGCGACTTCAATTCAGTTGGCAATTTATTAAACAAGACAATAGCTTGGTAACCTGCTGAGTGCTTAACTACCCTAAGATTAGGTTTCATGGTCAGAGGCAAGTCCTTTCTTCTTGAAGCTAACCGAATTACCCTTTGTCCTGGGGTTTCAATTTCGTCCAAAGACTTAATCAAGTCACATAACACTACAAGAATGTACAAGCCAGATATCGTGAGAATCCCAAATTCCAAGAAGTAATCTCTACAGGATGCTTGCTGCGGTATTCTAGCAATGACTCTGATAGCCCTTTTCTGGGCTACTAAGGCCGAATTTAAATTGTATTCGTAGCTATTGCCCCAAAACTTTATGCTATATCGTAATTTTGATTCGACTAGTGCATAATAGACCATTATGAGTTGGGACACTTCTGCTTCGTTTCTAAGGCATCTGAGCGCGTAGCAAGCCGAACTCGTAGAATTTACCACAGCAGTAAGTTCGTCTTTCCAATTTAAGTTCGAATCTATATACACGCCAAGAAATTTTACTGACTGAACTTGCTGGATGTCGTAGCCTTGAGATACAATTTGCAGCCTATCTTTACTTCTCGAGGTCGTCGTGAACAGCAGAACATTTGTTTTGCTGCAATTCAATGTTAAGTTATTGGTAGTAAACCAGAAATTAAATAATTCTAAGGCCTTATTAACTCTACTATTTAGTTCATCGATGTTATTAGCCGATATTATCGCATTAGTGTCATCTGCAAAAAGTACTAGCTGACCGTCTGGGAGTTGATGATGTAAATAATTTATTAAATCATTTGTGAAAACAATGAAAAAGACAGGCCCTAAGATAGAACCCTGTGGCACACCGTATGTATATATGTCGGGAATCGTGACAATTGTCGCTGTGGTGAAATAGGGGCATGGACATACTCCGGCCACAGCCACAGGGAAGCTCTGAGCGTGGTGGGTTTGGTGCCAATAACGGTGTTGCTATTATAGCATATGCGACACCACATTTTTATTACCACCGAGAAGTAAATTTAGGAAGCTAATTATCAGCAATGCAATGTAATAACTTGGCTTTAAGATTTATGTTGTTTCTTAAAGGCTAATACGTTCTGTTCTGGTAGCTACCATAGCGTTACGTAAGCGACAAAATGTTGATGTTTTCATGGAATGCTTCTTCGTCATCGACAAACACCGGATTAACGATAAATTAAATTAAATTCATTTTATTACTTCATATCGATATAAATGACGTAACTACAACCATTGTGTAATTTTGAGAATGCATTTTTAACCGACTTAAAAAACATAATGGTACTCGTAGGCGTAATTAATCGGAATGGAAATATTGTATAAAATATTGTAGTAAAGAATTAATTATTCAATGAAATTTCAATAGTTTTCACAAGTGACTCGACACCGTCAATGTCAGATATCGGTTGTTTATACTTGTGATAAGTTTAAATGAAAGAGTTTTCGACACATTAAATGTATTCAAACTTCGCCATTAGCCATTTTGATAATGATGGATAAAATTGTTTTTTTCGATGTCGATAAATTTTGTCGATTATTAATTAATCACTAGCACTGGTGCACTTTTGCCCCCGTCAATCCGGTGTTCGGTCATCGAATGAACATTAGCAATGTCTGGTGCAGGAAGCGTACGCGGACAGCGTGCGCAGCGGCAGCGCGGCCCGCGCGCGCGCACGCTCCAGCGACTCCAGCCCCGAGCGCGACCCCGCCCCTCCCACCCCCACCCGCACCCTCCCCACCAGCCGGCCCCGCCCGACCACGACTACCGCCACGAGCCGGAGCCCTACCGCGACCACCAGGGTCGCCATGAACAGGTAAATGTGCTCCCTCATAAAGTGTGCTATAGTTTCTGTTAACATGTTGGTTACATAACGCGACCACTACAGTACCCTTACCATGAGTTGTGACATTAAGGTTTTCGATAACGAGTATCGAGTTTACTATCTGAGCATCTCGCTTGTACTATTTTAGTGCGAACGAGATGTAAAGATAGTAAACTCTATACTCTTTATCGAAAACTTCGAAGTCACAACTCATGGTGAGGGTACAGTTGGCATTATTATTGGTTCCTCTGGTTCAAGTGCTGTCAATGCTATTGCAACCATACCTGCTATTCCTGAAGTGATTTAATTTTCTTACTTTTCCTTATATGTAATTTCTATCTAATTATTATTTGTTTTCTATTCATTTAATTTATGAGTTAATATCTAATTGTGGTGACATCACCAAATGGGCCCCACGGAAGACCAGCGCTAAAACAAAGCTAGCATTTAGCTGAGCAGGGTCCGTTTCGGGTTGTTACAATGCGCTTGTGAATCCTCTGGCAGTTGCAGGCGTCCATAGGCTACGGTAACTGCTTACCATCAGGCGGGCCGTATGCTTTGCCACCGTCTTTTTATAAAGATATTAATTTAAATAACTTGCAAGTGTAAGTTCGGCTAAGTCGTTGACTGCATTGGAACTCTATCAAAGTTTAATGCTTGTGTTGTATGTGTTTGTGTGTTTGTGTGTGTGACTAACCCCGGGGCGCTCCGCAGGGCAGCGACAGCTCGGAGGGCGCCGCGCCGGAGCCCTCCGAGCTGCGCTCAGAGAGGCAAGACCAGGTATATGAATAAATAACAGTGACTTATATTTTGCGAATAAAATATTCACTCAAATTCATTTAGTTACTCGCACGACATGTTTTGGAAAGCATAGCTATTGACATTTTGTGTAATAAGTTTTTTTCTAAAATTAAATACACACTCAATTTCGTACTTAATAACGAGTGTTCGTAAAATAGTGTACCGTTAACGTAAATGGATAAAAAAATGCTGCCAGTTTTGTGACGACACTTATTACGACGACACGCATTAAAGTTCAATAAAAACTTTTTTTTTTTGTTCATCATTTCATAACTGTACACAATATTACGTACAATGTGAAAATAAAAACAGAATTAGCAAAATCGGACTACTCTGTTAATACTCATACATAAAAAAATATATTTACGTGTTGACTTGAGAACCTCCTCCGTTTTTAACGTCGTTTAAAAAAATACTGTGATGCAGCGATTTAACTTTTCTTAACAAATTACATATTCTATTCGGGTACACCATTTTTTAAACTCCCAATAACAGTTAATTTCCGTTGGTATTAGAAATCCTGTTCACGACACTATTTGTAACGCATCCCCTATTATGATATGCTTGTGTTATTTTCTCTTCTGACTAACAATTTGCGTTGCTCGTGTACCGTCTACTAACTTTGATGTCTATGACTGTATACCTACAAAGCTTCTGTGGTAGAACATTTTACTACTCGATTAAAATGGTTTTTTAATATCAAAGATTGCTTTGCCGGACATTTTCCCAGCATCTCCTGATAATACCTTGTGGAGGCGAGACACGTGTTGAATTATTAATTATTGTATGTATTTTTATATTATTAATTTATGTAACAATACGCGAGTAAGTATGACGGGTTGCAGTAATCGATAGTCACGTTATGAAACAGCGGAATGCAACATTATGTATTTAAATGCATATCGTGATCAATTCGATTTAATTAAATCTAGTTCGCAGTGGCAAAAAAAAACGCAATTAAAATTATTATTACATCCGGAACATAACATAATAATTATCAGTATGTATAATTAAATCCGATTATAGCAAATGTATCTTTCTCACCGTCAAAATGAAAAGTCGAGTGTTTAAAGCGGGTGAAAGTACCCTCACTTCGTTCGAGCTCATTTAAGTTAATGTCAGGAAAATAAATCGTCTATATTCGGAATGACATCATCACGCGTGATCTGCGGCCCTACCGCCAACAAGGATATTCGTAAATTTCGGACGATTTCTCTGTCTCTCTCATGACACCTTAATTGGAATAAAAGAGAAAGATGCCCGAAATATACGAACTCCGATGTTCGCGGTACCGCTCCTGAGTCACTTAGATTAGACCCCTTGGTCGCCAACTGTTTTGTTTGCGCTTGACGCGTGCGTGTGCGCAGTGCCCGCTGTCGCCGCGGCGCGCGCGCGCCTGGCCCGACGAGCGCCTGCAGCACCCCGCCGCCGTGCCGAGGGCCCCCGCCGACGTGAGTACCCTACACTGTACAGTCGGCGTCATATAGTTGGTTACAGTCAGCATTGCCGAATAATGCTATATAAATACTCGTAAAGATCTGTATCGATATATTTGACCACCTTGGTTGCCACTAACTATATGACTATGGCTGTACACATCACTAGCGATCGAATGTACGTTGCAATATCTTGGGGTTTTAGTCCGATATCTTAACATGGATATGACTTACACTCTCACGATTCATTTTCTTACTTACTTTTATAAAAATGTAAATAAAAGTTGAAATAGATGACATATACTCCGCAGGTCCTCATCGTGTTTTCTTAAGTATATGTCATCTATTTCAACTTTTAATTTATATAGTAGTATTACTACTTAAAAATCAAAGCAAATCAAAAAATATCATTAAAAAATTATTTGACTTTCAAAAATGTAAATTACTAAAGAAGTTAAACATAAAAGTGGTAACTCGTTTATTCTGACAAACACTTCCGCTAAAGTTTTTTGTATATCTAATCTACAATATTATACATAAATGAAATAACCTATTATAGATAGCGAACCTTTTCATTTTGTTAATATAGCTTAACCCTCGACAAAAGTTATTATTTATGAACAGTAATCAATTTCCCAAAACGGGAAATCCCGAGTCACATCCATGTTAAGTGTAAGGATTCACCCAAAATTGCATCTTCTATCCGATCGCTGCACATCACAGTGATAGCTGTTAATAGCCATTAACCTTTCAAGAGCCACATACGGCTAGTTGACTATGTAAAAAAAACTTTCGTGGGGCATCAACTGTAGGTAGAATAGTAGTCGCATCACTATTATGATGTAGAAAATTTATCGGAAAAGTAGAGAGAGAAAAAATGAAAGTTTTAACTACAAAAAGTATCAATGTTTAGTTCATTTCTACATTATGTACATTCGCCATCAAATATATCCGAGCTGTGGAGGTGGTCACAAATATCGGAACAACGCCTCTATTGCCATGGCGATAAAGTGCATGTGCAGATATTTTTAAATACCTTGTCTGCTCAGATATATTTGATGGCGACTGTACGAAAAAGCCGTGGCTCTCGGAAGGTTGTGCAATATTGACCGCCTAACTTATCGATGTTTCCGTTGATATTTGCGATGTTATTTGTTATTGAAATGTAATTAGACATTGGTATTTTATACTAAATTATGTAGTTAAGCAAATCATTAATCAAGTATTATTAACAGAGCTCGGACAAGTCATCGTAGAAACAGATATAGAACAAGACTCTATAGAGTCGAGACTTAAAATTATTGCTATCTTAGGTGGATATTATCGTAAATCCATTGACCTTTTTACTCGCATACCTGTCAAAGTGGCATGCTGGAAACAGTTTTGTGGTGACAATTTACAATTATTTGCTTAATTATGGTTATTTCTAAATATTTTAAATGTGGTGCGAATAAATACAATGCAAGCATTAAAAATAATGTTAATGGAAATACCTTCAGACACGTATGGAGAATTTTGGGTTGCAGTAATGTCGTTGAAAAATAAAATAAAATAATATTGTACTTATATAATGCGATTTGATAAATCTTGTTCTATCGCCGTGTTGCGATTGTTCTGCTATGAATTGTCCGAGCACTGATTATTAATATAAAATATCCATTAGTTTGAGATAACATTGCATTAAAAGCACTAACTGGTATTTTGAGTATTAAAAAATTACTTCACGCTCGCATTATCACTAAATTAATTCCATTTAAGTAAATTGAGTGACTCGCCAGAGATCATTACCGGTATTATTTTCATACAACTGAACCGGTATAGTGAACTACGGTATATTTTTTAATTTTATTCTGAATCACATTATGTACATATTATAATAACCTAAATACCATTTCAGAATATCAATGAAAAATTAGAACCATTGTATATTACGCAGAACTCTCCGTAGAGGGCACCACTGGCATAAACAAACCGCAATGACGCACTATGTCATATAAATACCGATAGACATAAAAATACATTCTACTCAATTGAAAGAACGTAAAAAATAAATAGCACGGAATAGGGGACATATATCGGCAAGATTCCTATTCTGTGTTTAAAAGTTTTATTTAATGCAATATGTTGGTTGACACTGTTGGCAGTAACGAGTGCTCGGGGATTATATTTAAGTCCGGCAGTAAACGGGCATGTTAGCGCGGTTATATCGTCAAATAAATATCATAATATTTGTCTTGTTACAAGCTTAAACCGAATATAACTCTGCGTTAAGAGTTTAAACTTATTGAAAGACAATTTTTCCGCTAGTGGTGCACCCTTGCGGCAGAATACTGCATTAATACGCCTTATTGGCAGCAAAATTAATATTTTTATTAACCGGTAGCGATTTCTGGCTCGGGCTGTAGTAGAAAGATATAGCAAGTAGTAGTAAGAGATAGAAGTAGTAGTGTCGTGTGTTGCAGCCGCGGTGGCGCGAGCGGGACGCTCCGCTGCGGCACTCCGTCTCCGCGCAGAGTGTCAAGGTGACCACTACCCCACAGCCCCGCTACCCCAGAGTTCCATTACCCCACTACCCCACAGCCCCACTACCCCACAGTCCCACTACCCCACAGCCCAACTACCCCACAGCTCCACTACCCCATAGCTCCACTACTCCACAGCCCGCTGCCCCACTGCCCACTACACCACAGCCCAATGCCCACCACCCACGCCCAATACCCAATGCCTACATTCAATACATAGTGTTATAATGGCCAGTACAGTCGCCATCAGATATATCGGAGCTGTGGAGGTGGTCACAAATATCAGAAAATGCACTTTATCGCTTTGATAGTAGAGGCGTTGTTCAGATATTTGTGACCACCTCCACAGCTCCGATATATCTGATGGCTACTGAACAGTCTACAGCATTAGTCTCAATACAGATGGACTGTGTGCTAATAACTTGTTTGGGAACTGCACTAAAAAATGCAGATGCAGTCCATCTGTATCGACCGTTAAACTGCTAAATGCGCTGTCCGCTTTTTTAAATATAATATTATGTCGATATCGATAAAAAACACTCTAACACTAATACAATTAAAACTGTTGTGAGCCATGTTACTACTACTTAGTTACAAACGGATAAACTCACGTGTAATTATATCGCACTAGGCGACATGTTTCGGGTAAGCTCTGGTACCCATCTTCAAGCCGAGTCAGGACACACCGATCGCGATGAGGGTGTATCACTCACTCGGTTTGAAGATGGGTACCAGAGCTTACCCGAAACATGTCGCCTAGTGCGATATAATTACACGTGAGTTTATCCGTTTGTAACTAAGTACTCTAACACTAGCTTGATTGCGACATGTTTTCTTTTGTTAGGTTATAGTCCGAGCCCGTGTTACATTATACTCATTCGCTAGCAAATCTATAAGAGCAGCTAAGGTGTTCAAAATATATAAACATGTATTCTAACCTAGGAACATACAAGACATGGTGTATACACAACGTCCCTCCGACATGCTGGCTCCAAATGACGGGATGGTCCTGGGTTCAAATCCCAGTCAGGGCATTTGTTTGTGTGATGAGCACAGATATTTGTTCCAGAGTCATGGGTGTTTTCCATGTATTTAAGTATTTATAAGTATCTATTATATATATCGTCGTCTAGTATGTACCTACAACACAAGCCTTACTGAGCTTACTAGGACTAGATCGATTTGTGCAAGATTGTCCCGAAATATTTATTTATTTCTCTCTTTTCATTACGGTAGCGCCATCTATGGATACATGTTGAGTTTTGACAGCGAAACTCCATACAACTAATATAGCACTGCGTACTGCTGTTAAACATGATAGATGTCGCTAGTGTGTTTACCAGGATTCGGGAACGCGGTTGTGTATAGACACTGTGCCATATCTTGTATAGCTGAAATACTTAATTGAAGCACCATGTCTATGTAGTTGTGCGGAGAATTAATATGGAACTTACGTCAACATTTGAATATAGAACGCCGACATGCGTGTACACACGTTACTACATAGGCCGGGTGTTTTATCTAAGTTTTTCACCTATATGTTCCTTGATTCTAATCCATTATAAATAATATTCGCGTTCAGATATTTGTGAGCACCTGACTAACACGCTTTACACATACTCGCCTTACTACTTATTAATATTCCGGGCTATAAAACGAAAATAATGTAAACAAATATGGCGGACTGACAACTGAACATCTAACCAAAATATATTTTACACATGACAAACTGTATTATAATTAATTATTTTAAAAGGTTGTTTTCACTGAAAATATGTGCATAGGTAATTGTCGTATATTTGAACTAAATAAGAATTTAGGTAACAAATGTATACGATGACAATGAATAATAGTTGTTTTTGAAAAATGCGTAATTGGAACGCTATGAAAGTATAGGTGAAAAACTTAACTGAATCACCATGTCTATGTAGTTGTGCGGAGAATTAATATGGAACTTACGTCAACATTTGAATATAGAACGCCGACATGCGTGTACACACGTTACTACTGCACAGGCCAGGTGCTTTAGCTAAGTTTTTTACATATAGATTACATTATTTTCGTTTTCTATTGATTCCGAAGATAGTGGCACTAACATGAAATCTTTAGTGGGTTTAATATAAATTTTCACTGTGCCAAGCTTCAAATATCTCGCACCAATCTGGAGCGAAGCCCGACTAGGGAAGTACAGTCAGCCGCAGAAGTTGCAAGCGGGCTGGGTGTTCATAATGATCCTGACACTATATCTTAAGAAATCGTGTCCAGCTCAATCTGAACACTTCGGCCGGTCAGCTACTTCTGACTGCATCTGCGGTTTTTTGTAACCACCGCACCGGTCTGTTAAGTGACGACCTGTCTGGCCTAGTGGGTAGTGACCCTATGAAACCGATGGTCCTGGGTTCAAATCCCAGTCAGGGCATTTATTTGTGTGATGAGCACAGATAATTGTTCCTGAGTCATTGGTATTTTCTATGTATTTAAGTATTTATATGTATCTATTTATTATATATATCGTCGTCTAGTACCTACAACACAAGCCTTACTGAGCTTACCGTAGGACTGGGTTGATTTGTGTAAGATTGTTCCGAAATATTTATTATTATGTAAGGTGGAGTTACTTACTACCCAGTAGGGCGCCACTCCAGATTTGTGCGAGACGGTTTTTAGTATCAGTAGGCTTACGATGCGTCACTGCGATTGCGTAACGCCTGCGTATGTTAAGCGGCGGTGTGGTCGAACCTTTTGGTACATTGTGAAGCGTATGTGGTGTAGTTGACCGGTGGCGTCCCGTGTCGGCAGGAGTACGCGTACGCGGTGAACGGCGAGTGTCGCGTGCAGTCGCCGCTCGACTACTGCGAGCGGGAGCGGGAGCGGGCTGACAACAGGTATGTGTTAATAGTATACATTACTATAGAGGATGGGTAGTAAGGGGTTGCCGGTCGAGTATTAGTAGACCGGATTGTTACGAGGCCGGCAACCCTTTTTCATGCCGATGTATGTACGAGTTCTTTTTTCATACATGCTATACAATACAATAATTCAAACATAAAACAAGGAATAAAAGTTTTATGTTTAAAAAAAAGTAAACTTGACAAATAAAATGCAAAATTTATAAACGTTTTTTATTGTTTTTTAATAGGCGTAGTCGCTGGAGTGGAGGTCATTAGACCAACCAGCAAATCTGACCAATATTTTTAATTTGTCCAATCGCCATGACGCATTTAAGTGGAATAGCAATCAATAAAGAGGACTAAAATATACTTGAGTGACAATTTTTGTAACTACCCGAAGATTCTGTGAAAACATTTAGCGTATTCTGTGAAAAAGAAATTTAATATTTTTGGTTTTGTGATAGACCCGTCATCTTTTTAGTTCATATATCCGTCTGTTCATATTCATAATCCGAAAGTTTTAAGTGTGCACAAAAAAAATTTAATCAAAAAATATTCATACAAGATTGTTATATTTCAGATCAGAATACGCGGCCAGCACGGTGGGGCGGGGCGAGTGGGAGCGCGAGCGGGAGCGGGAGCCGCGCGAGCGAGACGCGCACAGCGCGGGCTACCCGTCCGCGGTGATGGCCGAGCACCGCGGCTTCACGCGGCGCCCCGTCGCCCGGGTACGGCTCGCTCACTCTATTCCTAGGCTCTGATCATCATCATCATCATCATCATAGCAGCCGAAGGACGTACACTTGTTTTTAAAAGCAAAGTTGGAAACTTCCTAAACGCTCATCGTACACGCAGCGTAAACCGCCGAGAAAACGCCAGTGTGAACAGAAGTCTATTAATTATTTTTCCTAACTAGTGCGTAAAAAGTGCACTTTGCGCAAATTTCACTTTTTAAGGCACTTATTATGAAAAATTGGGTTCGATACACGTATAAAAACTTCTTTAAGACTCGGGTGATTGTCACTCTCGTTTCACTCGGGCTCCAACTTTCACCCTCGTCGAAAAAAAAATATTTTTCACTAGTATCGAAATGTACTATTAAGGTCCTCCTAAACGGCTCAATCAACTATTATGTCCGTTGCCATGGTCACGGTCCCCAGACTCAATATTAAAACCGCCGTTTTAATGCAACTATAGGCAATACACCAGAGCCCGAAAAATCCATAGCAAACCAATAGACTGTCGCAATCAAACTAGTGATGGAAACATTTTTTTATCGATATCGTAAAAATCATACCGAAATATTTACTCAAAAAGTTCGGTACACCATAGAATTAGTATGGTGTGAGGTACCGAACTATTTGACTACTTTGAATGCTACGAACTATATGACGCTGACTGTACATTATTTTATAATCATTCACGCCAAACGTAAAAGAAGTGGTATGTTTAATATGTGTTCGTTTTATATGTGTATTGTGTTATTTCATCTAAAACGTAACGCGTATTAACCTATATTATCAACGGTACTTATATTTCATATTAAGTAATAACCTTTCCCTTTTGGCTTGGCCATAGTCGGGTGACAAAAAGGTAATCAACCTCATTGAAAATAAAAGACACTTCATAAAATTAGTACCTACTCCATAGGACATCGATAAACTCGATATCGATAAAATGTTTCTAACACTAGTTTGATTGCCACAGTCTTTTGATTTGCTATGGATTTTCCGGGCTCTACAATTGTTTGTGAAGTCTCTGAAATATAATAGACAAGCAGATGCGGCGGCTAAAGCGGCCGAAAAGGCAAAGCACCAAAAATACTCGGGTCTCGGCTCCGAATACATTTTTATGCCATTCGGTGTCGAGACCCTCGGCCCGTGGGGACCCAGCGCGCTCCAACTTTTTAAAGAGCTCGCCAAGCATCTAAAGGACTCGACAAATGACCGAAGAGCTGGCAGCTTCCTCGCCCAACGAATAAGTTTAGCTATACAGCGGGGAAATGCTGCCAGCATCCTTGGCACTATGCCGAAGGGGCCCAATTTTTAAAATTTATTTTAGTTTTATATAGGTTTCATTTTTGTTTAGTTTCAATTTAATTATAATTATAGTAGTTAGTTATAGACACTTGAAATCAAATGTCGCAAATGTTGACAGAACTCGAACCTGCTGTCTGCCGTCCTGTGTCTAGTGAAGGAGCTGGACTACCCGTCGCTGGAGGTCGCCGAGATGGCTGTCAGGTATTACGGCAACCCTGGGAGGAATAATGACTGACTTACTTGACTGAATTAAATAAATAAATATTTCGGGACAATCTTACACAAATCGACCTAGTCCTACGGTAAGCTCAGTAAGGCTTGTGTTGTAGGCACTAGACGACGATATATATAATAGATAGATACATATAAATACTTAAAAACATAGAAAACACTCATGACTCAGGAACAAATATCTGTGCTCATCACACAAATAAATGCCCCGACTGGGAATCGAACCCAGGACCATCGGCTTCATAGGCAGGGTCACTACCCACTAGGCCAGACCGGTCGTCAATGACTTAATTACAAAAAGTGTTGCTTTACCCGTCTGTATATATTTAAGTTTAAATCTTACAGAATTTATTTATGGCCCATATTGTTGTTTAAACACTGTCACGTCAGTATTTTTAAAAATATAAATAGCACAAGCGGAATTTATATTTTATTAAATTTAAAAAGTCATATTTGTATGGGAAAAATAATGTTGGTCTTAATTATCTGGCCACGACTTTTTTTTTTTTGTATGAGATAATGTGGGAAACGAGCAGACGGATTGCCTGATGGTAAGCAATTACCGTCGCCCATGGGCACCCGCAACACCAGGGGAGTCACAAGCGCGTTGCCGACCTTTAAGGGGGGGTTGGAGCTCTGGGAACCTTACTCACCACCAGAAACACAACACTACATACCTGAAAGGTAGCAGTGCTATTATGGCTGTGGTCTTCTGTAAGGAGGAGGTACTGCCCCAGTTGGGCTTCTCCAGACTTGAGCGTGATGGTACTTCGCTGTGCCCTACCTCTCATTGTTGGTCGTAGTTTAAGGACATACCCGGGTCCAAAACTGTATATCAAATTAAATCAAATCGGAGCCGGACTGTTGCGTACCTTTCTTTATCAGTAAATTGTAAGTATGTCCCTGTAATATTTATGTATTACTTACGTATGACTAGCTTTTGCCCCCGGCTTCGCACGCGCAGAAGAACCCTCTTTTTGACCTCTTCGGGGATGAATATCAAAAAACGCTGAAATTACTTTTCTTGTGCTTAAATAAGGAGTGTTTACACAAAATTTCCAGTTTCTAGCCTTAAATTTTACACTTACCCCATACATACTCTCAACCCCTTTTTTATCCCCTTAATGGTAGAATTTCCAAAAATCCCTTCTTAGTGGGTGCTTCCGGTATAATAACTACCTATTGTGAAAAAATCAGCCATCTAGGTTAAAGGGTTTGGTCTTTGCGTTGATCAGTCAATCAGGACATTCACTTTTATATATATATATATATATATATATATAGATTTTTGTAATATTTATTATTGATTGTATGTCGCCAGATGCCGAATGGACGAGCTGGCCAACGGGCCGTGACCCGCCGCCGCGCCGCCGGCGGCTCTCGACTAGCGGCACGGGCTCCCACAAGGTGGCCGCACCCACGTTCACCTCACTTACAAGTTCTACTACAGCACAGTGAGCAGCGCACGTTGCTAAACGGCGAGATGTTCAAGTTGACATGACTTTATTGTACAGTCAGCAGCAAAAGAGACGTTTATCTGTCTCTTTTGCTTGGATATATTAGAGAGGTAGGGCACAGCGGCCACTTGAGTCTGGGGCAGCCCGACTGGGGAAGTACCTCCTCCTACACAGAAGACCACAGCCATAATAGCACTGCTACCTTTCAGGTCTGTAGCGTTGTGTTCCTGATGGTGAGTAAGGTTCCCAGAGCTCCAACCCCTCTTAAAGGCCGGCAACGCACTTGTGACTCATCTGGTGCTGGTGCCCATGGGCGACGGTAATTGCTTACCACCAGGCAATCCGTCTGCTCGTTTGCCGCCTATATCATAAAAAAGTGACAGAGCGGGTGAAGTGTTCAAAATGACCTACACGCTCTTATTCTCTTGGCTATAGAGATGTGTTGACCTCATTTTGAACAACTCAACCGCTTAGCCACTTCTGCTGCTGACTGTACAAAGAATGCGTGTCAAGACTGAACCCCTGCTCGCTTAGCAACTTCTGCAGCTGACTGTACAGTTGCCATCAGATATATCGGAGCTGTGGAGGTAGTCATAAATATCTGAACATGCACTTTACCGCCGTAACATTACCTAGAGGCGTTGTTCAGATATTTGTGACCACCTCCAAAGCTCCGATATATCTGATGGCGACTGTACTCGCGCTCTGGTTTCGCTCTCGGCTGATTCCTCCTCCATATTGTCACTAGTTTGAAAAAAAAACCTGTATTCATCAGACAACTAACCCGAAGTTAAACGGTTAAGTCTATATAGCCGGTTCCGGTTAGCGGCAACCCTGGCGCAAGTGGCGCTAAATTAAAACGAGGTATATCATATGTATGCCATATATAGTTATGACGTTTTTCTTTTGGTTAAAAAAATAAGATACATGTTATTTTTCAATGTACTAACAATATGCGCTATCAACAGAGAAGTGACATATGACATTGTCAAAAATGTCAATACGATGGACAAGTGAGAGTTGTTAGAATAGTGTCACTAGCGGACTAGTGATGTGTGACGTATATGGTCAATATCAAGTGAATAGAGGCTCTAGTGCAAGTTACTTTTGACGTAAAAAAACGTTTACGAACACGTAAGTGATAAAGTTATTTATATGGGAAACGCAAACGCGTTTTTGACGTAAAGTTACGTTAACAACTTACACTCGGGGCTCTGGTGTGACTAGGGGCCATAACCAATTTTGATATTGTATGGAGAAAACTAGTATTAATGCCGCAAAACCCGTTTTTTCCATACAATGTCAAAACCGGTTGTGGCTTCTAGGTGTGACGTTAGAATAGCGTCACTAACAATGAACGAGTGAGGTGTGACGTTAGAATAGCGTCATTAGCGACGGACTAGTGACGTGTGACGTAATAGTGTCACTAACGACGGACTAGTGACATGTGACGTCATAATTGTGTCACTATCAGTGGACGAGTGAGGTGTGGCGTAATAGTGTCACTATCAATGGACGAGTGAGGTGTGACGTAATAGTGTCACTATCAATGGACGAGTGAGGTGTGACGTAATAGTGTCACTATCAATGGACGAGTGAGGTGTGACGTTAGAAAGGCGTCACTACTAGAGCGACGGACTAGTGACGTGGACGTTAGAATAGTGTCATTAGGGACGGACTAGTGACGTATGGCGTCATAATTGTGTCACTATCAATGGACGAGTGAGGCGTGACGTCAGAAAGGCGTCACTACTAGAGCGACGGGCTAGTGACGTGGACGTTAGAATAGTGTCATTAACGACGGACTTGTGACATGTGACGTCATAATTGTGTCGCTATCAATGGACGAGTGAGGTGTGAAGTCAGAATGGCGTCACCACTAGAGCGACGGACTAGTGACGTGTGACGATAGAATAGTGTCATTAGCGACGGACTAGTGACGTATGACGTTAGAATAGTGTCAGCTGGCAGCTGTCACTAGCAAGATGGCGACTGTAGTGTAATTACTAATGGAACGCAGAATGTGCTGCCGTTATCGAGCGGAGCTGGTTGTGATACATGTTACAGATGAACTCACAAACTTTATGTATAGTGTGCAAATATAATAGAACAAGAGGCGTATATCTTCGATATTTAAATCGAAAGAGAAATATAAAAATTTGACTCACGGCGGGACTCGAACCCACAACCACTGGATATTACGCTGGCGGTAGGTAGATTTACACGTCGCCCATGATGACGTATACGACGAGGGATAGATAGGAAAATTTGACAAGTCTAAGCGGTAGCACAATTGGTAGTGTACTGGGCTAGTTATCCAGTGGTTGTGGGTTCGAGTCCCGCCGCGAGTCAATTTTTTCTATTTTTCTTTCGATTTAAATATCGAAGATATTCGCTAGCAGACGTTTCTGCTTAATAAAAAATAAGAAGCGTATCTTCCAAGAAATAATCGCTCTAAGGTTGACAGACTAACAGCAAGTGACTGAAAATAAATTAAAGTCGATTTGTACAAGATTGTCCCGAAATAATTATTTAAAAAAAGAAAAAAGTAACCAATGACAGCGATGGCCGGCGTACACACAGCAACACTCTAATTTATAATAATTTTCTTAAACAAGCAATCATATATTGATATTGCGTTTTTTTTTTATATTGGGAAGTATCACATCTCAGGCGCGGTTATACGAGGCGTTTATAAAAGAAATATCATACAAAGTTGCAGGCCTAGGCCGGAAAGTGGCTCTTTGTTAATTTTCCATTTTACAGATGACATAGCATCAATAAAATCAATATTATATTTTTATTTCAATTTCATTCCGTTTTTGATAATAGCACTATTACTACGCGTGAAAAGAGGTTGTCGACAACTATCCTTATATTCAATTTAGCCGGCAACCACTTCCCGGCCTTTGTAGTAATGTACTATTATAGAAAGTGGTGTTACCACTATTCCAAACACGCTAAGAAACTCCACAAACTAGATGTAGGTATGATGATGATTGTTTACAATATAAACGGACGGCTTCACTCACGTGTAATACCGTCGAGCGACATGTGAGTGAAACTGTGTTGTTAATAAAGTGAGTCACGAAATTAATATACAAAAAGATTATTTAGCCAATTGGACAAAATATCTACAATTATCATACATTGACGTTTATCGTAATGTCTGGAATATATGAAGTAAATCCGGTGTTTTTGCGTGAGGAAAACAGGTTTAACGGTTAAACCGGTTTTTTTAAATATGTAATGTTGCGTGCTGTTACCTCTGTAATGTTGTCATACACTAAGAACCATTGTTGCTTAGTCTGTACGACTCATATAATCTGGAGAGATTTTTATTTATATATATATAGACTTAACAAAATCTGTCTAAATTAATTAATGAACTAACCAGACAAAATGCTAAAAATATCTACACGAACGTCCTGAATATAAATTGAATGAGTTTTATGCTGACTGTACTTACGATTTTGGAATTAAAAGTGACGCTTTAAGGAAATTTGGAAAAATATGTGATGTAAATATATTAATAAATTAACTAAAGTTGGAACAAATCAATGGATAAAATAATTTGCGCGTTATAATGGTTTTTTTTTTATATTTCTGTACAGTCGCCATCAGATATATAATAGAGTCATTGTTCAGATATTTGTGACCATCTTGGCCGCTGCGATATATCTGATGGCGACACCGTGCGTATTATATTATTTTTTTTTTATTTGTTCCAGCTTTAGCCATTACACGAAAATAATGTAAAAAGTTAAGGTAACAATAATATTTAAACTTTTTATGCTGACTGTGCAACAGGCCTGGTACCGCAAACACCGAAGTTCGTATATTTCGAGCATCTTTCTCTATTACTCCAATTAAGGCGTCATGAGAGTGACAGAGACAATCGTCCGAAATTTACGAATATCGTTGTTCCCGGTAGCGGCGCAGCAGTCGCATGATGGCGTAACTAGATGGCGTTGTACTTCGCCTACGTGTGTTAGAGCTCGTTCACACTAAGTTGGATGTCGGGACGATTTTTAATCTGGCGTCGGTGCCTCTGTTCACACTAGCCGCAGCTGGTGCCATATCAACGACAGTACAAACGATGGACGTTGACGAAGTTCTGGCAAGCACAAACACAGCGGCGCTGCCGCGAAAAACGATATTCGTATATTTCGGGCATCTTTCCCTTTTACACCAATTAAGGCGTCATGAGAGTGACAGAGACAATCGTCCGAAATTTACGAATATTGGTTTTTGCGATTGCGCCCCATGTCCCCCGGTCCGACATCCGACATCATGTGACATTTTTTTTCCAAACGGAGGGCTGACAAAACACACGATACTTTATGTCGGATCGACACAAAATCGTTGTCGTTCGTGTGTGAACAGTAACGTAAAATGTTCTGCCGCTACGACACCCGATTAAATATCGTCCCGACATCCGGCATAGTGAAAACGAGCTCTAACGTCACAGAATTGTACAGATCTTTATGCACATAGCAGATGATACCATATATTTGGTCACTTCAACTGATATATGATTAAAATGATGCAGTGTGCGAAAAACCGTACAGTCAGCAACAAAAAAAGCTAAGCGTTTGAAGTGTTCAAAATTACCTAGACGCGCTCTCATTCTCTTGACAATATAGATGTGTTGACCTCATTTTGAACACTTCAAACGCTTAGCCACTTCTGCTGCTGATTGTACATCTGTAATATTTTTTAGTATCTCTGTCTCTTTGTCTATGGTTTAAATTCTGACTGCATTATTGCAGGTCTGCTGATTGTGAAATAAAATTTTAGCATTATTCTCTACAAAAATTGTATAAATTTTATTATTAATTTTTACATGTTTATTTGAATTTTATATGTGCTGTTACAATTTGTATATAATTTAATTTTAACATACATGTATAGTTTACATAACATTTATTTTAATGTTTTTTATTACTTAACTATTGACATGTAACATGGTTATATAAAATTGTCAAATTAATATATTTTTTATTTTCTGACAAAAAAAAGTACTACTAAGGTAATGGCACTAATGTCGGACACTTTAAGCTGACAGGCACCAATGATGGACACTTAGTTCTTATTTCAAAAATCATAAAGTTATAAATTGAATACGTCCCAACAAATGCACAACACTTAACTCCTTTGAAATAAGCACTAATGTTCATGATTGGTTCCTTGTCCATTACTGGTGCCGTCACCTTACTTTAGTACTAAAATAAGAAGATACAAAAAAAAAAACTAAGATGATAAAAAAAAAACAATTTAACAGCCATCAATAATCAAATTGTAAGTATCAGGGGCGCACTGCATAACAGCTTGTAACTTATAATATTAGCAGAAGTCCCTTTTCAATTCAATTTATTAGAGAGTTCCGCTAATATATTTTTGGCCCCTGATATATTTTTGTATACCAGTAAGAACGTGTCACGATGTACAGTCAGCAGCAGAAGTAGCTAAGCATTTGAGGTGTTCAAAATGAGGTCAACACGTCTCTATTGTCAAGAGAATAAGAGCGCGTGTAGGTCATTTTGAACACTTCAAACGCTTAACAAATTTTGCTGCTGACTGTATGTGGCCCCTGACTGCTACTTACTACATGTATGATGCTGACACTAATTCAGAAACTGTCAGAGTTGAAATTTGCAATGTGAATTTTGTAGGCCGCTGGTGCCCATGTCAATATACAAATCCTTACAGTTGGTGTTTTATTTGTCCATAAATGAAGGGTGAGTGTCGGAAACGAAAATTGCCTTGTTTATTTATTTAATCTTTATTGCATAAAAGAATACTTAAATATACTAAAGGCGAACTCAATTCCATCTGGCATTTTCTACCTTAGGGCAAAACAAAGATTATAGGCGGTGCTTCTCACAACTATAAGACGAAAGCTTAACAAAATACCCCCGGACCCGGGTATGTCCTTAAACTACGTCCAACAATGAGAGGTAGGGCACAGCGTTGACCATCACGCTTGAATCTGGGGCAGCCCGACTGGCGAAGTACCTCCTCCTTACAGAAGACCACAGCCATAATAGCACTGCCACCTTTCAGGTATGTATTGTTGTGTTCCTGATGGTGAGTAAGGTTCCCAGAGCTCCAACTCCCCTTAAAGACCGGCAACGCGCTTGTGACTCCCCTGGTGTTGCGAGTGCCCATGGACGACGGTAATTGCTTAACACCAGGCAATCCGTCTGCTCGTTTGCCGCCTATATCATAAAAAAAAAAAAATTAAAATCAAAGCTAAAAGGATGACTATATATCATACCAATACATATATAAGCCATATTGATACATATAATAAATACTGAAACATATATACATATATAAGTCATATAGATACATATAATAAATACTGAAACATATATACATAAATATCTTAATTTCATAACAGAACGTTTAACGGTAATGTATACATTTTACAACCGCCATCATACATATCGGTGTTGTGCACGTGCAGGTAAATGAATAGAGGTGTTGTTCAGATATTAGTGACCACTTCCTCCGCTTCGATATGTCTACATGTGAGAATAAAAATAAGTCACTAGTAACTTAAGATACATTTGATGCCTCATTTAAAGTAAACATTACCTGTGTTAGGCGCAGCTTTGTTTTTGTTGGCAAACACAACTAATACAAAATACAAAAATGAATGTCAAGTACAAACCGGTTAGGTATTGTAATAATTAAGTTGACAGTTGTAAAATTGATATTTAACTAAAATTACACACTGGGATATTGTTGTGCTGTAGTATATATACCTACCAACAAATGATTTACAATACATATGCAATACTAAATAAAAGAGCGCGCGGGAAAGTTTAATCTCAATTTGACCTTGAAACTGCGCGCCATGGCTATGATTATGGCGCGTTCAATTTAAAAAGTTTTGTGAAAATTCAGACTAGGAAAAGGTGGATATTTTTAAAATTGAAATGGGTTTATATGTTGTCGGTGTTTATTGCAATTTTTGTTTAAGTTATGCAGAAGTTATATGAACACAGAATACTTCTGTGTGCACTTCTGTAACTGCAAGGTAAACTACAGATAGACAAACTTAACTTTGGCGTTTGAAACTGTTGTTGCGATACATTGGACATAGGTTACTAATACAGCAAAGTATTATATTGTTTTTTTACATAAAGATTTATAGTCATCTCTTTAATACCCTAAATAGTTTAAAATTGTAGACCCCTATGTATTCAGTACTATATGGCAACACTGACCGCCCGCCGGCGCCATCTTTCTTTCCGCTTCTGTCATTTCCGTGATTCGCGTGATTATTATAGGTTAGTGCGTGTATTCCACTTGAAAAATACATGAAACCATTCAAATATTGTTCTAAACAGTGCTTAATTGTGCATTTCAGATAATCAAAATGCAGAACGACGCCGGTGAATTCGTTGACCTGTACTGCCCAAGGAAATGGTTAGTGTCATTGTTAGGTTATTTATTCAACTTAAAATCATATTTTCTTGTAATTGCAAGCTGCAGTAGGTTCTAAACTGCAATTTAAACTATTGTAACAGTGTAGTGAAATGTGATATTAATGTTTTCAGCTCTGCGAGCAACCGTTTGATCCACGCTAAGGACCACGCGTCTGTGCAGCTGGTGATTGCGGACGTGGACCCCGCGTCCGGGCGCGCCGCCGAGGGCTCCAAGATGTACGTAGTGTGCGGCGCCATCCGCCGCATGGGCGAGAGCGATGACTGCATCGTGAGGCTCACCAAGAAAGACGGCATTCTTACCAAGTGAGTGCTGAGTTTGCATTTATATTTATGTTTTCAAAGTCAGAAGTGTAGTGTAGCAGTAGACTGACAACTCGTGAACTAGTGTATGGCTACCATAAGTCCAAGTTGCCCTGGTCATACCAGGACTAAGCTTTGACAAAATGTATCTCCTAGTGGGAAGTGACCCTGTTTATGTAGCGGATACCATTCGCAGTAAAGGCATTTAGTTATTTGGTCCTGAGTCATGGGTGTTTTCTAAGTATCTACAACACAAGCCTTCTTGCGTCTACCTTGGTGCTCGGCCAGTTTCACATATAAATGTATTCTTGAAAGTAATATATGAAAAAATTATATTAATTGAAATTTTAATTACACTGTTCAATTTACGAGTGATGTTTTTGCAACAAAATCCCCAATATATGGTATTTGGCCACATTACAGGCCTCAGCCTCATCTTATGCTACATCTTGAGTGTTAATATAGGAATGTTAGTCTATTAACCAAATGCACATAAGGAGTTAACATTGTCTTCCATAATGGCTGTTTAGATGTGAAGTTTGCATATCCTTTATGGGATTAAACTCCATAAGGTCAGTATCTTTTGCTGCTGACTGTACCAGTGTACAGTCAGCAGCAAAAGTGGCTAAGCGTTTAAAGTGTTCAAAATGACCTACAGGCGCTCTTATTTTCTTGACAATAAAGATGTGTTGACCTCATTTTGAACACCTCAAACGCTTAGCCACTTCTGCTGCTGACTGTACCACTGCAAGCTAGTAAGCTATGAGCTATCAGCAATTTCAAGGGACAAAAGATAATTGCCCCCATGTAAATAAAAGAGAGTGATATATATTTATAGCTCATCGCCTGGCAGTGAACTACAATTGCCCGGCTATGACATATATGTCTCTTTTATTTACATGGGATTGATTATCTTTTGTGCCTTGAAATAGCTCATAGCTTACTAGCTTGCAGTGGTACCAGTGCCTTACACACAATGTTGCTCTTTACTGAAATTTGTAATTATCAGATGACAAGTTTTATTTCATATGTTTAGATTGCTTTGTAACATGTCTCACAAATCTTGTTAACTTTCTCAGTTCATAATAATAGTGGGATAATTTTGTGGAATCTCTTTGCTATTTTAATATATCTCTTTTTAGTTTATAAATAATACATATAAACATTATAGGGAGTTCCCATGTTTTGTTGTATTCCAGATTTTTTTATGTGAACATTGCATACATCATTATTTACTTTTTTTTTAAACATAGGTTTTAAGAGACTTTTGCAGGTTTTAGTATGATTTTTCAACCATATTTGTGTCAACTCAACTTCAACCTCTGCGTTCGACTTTGAGGTTCATCGTAATTTTTTACTTAGTTTAGGAAAACGGCCCATTACATAACTGTCAATAGAATTTGAACTGTCTGTCAAATGAGCAATGATGCTTTACAAGGAATCTGTTAGTTAACAACCAATAGTATGAAATCTTTCTATCAAATGACAGTTGACATGAAAGGAAGTCCTTTCCTTATCAAACTCAAATGCTTATTCAATACAAAAGCACTTTTACATGTCGAGTATACAAAAGTAAAAGAGAATAATAAAAAGTACACGGTTCTAACCCCTACACGACTGATCCAAGAAGCATTTTGACTTTTATGACCGACAAGAAACTCGGTAAATAATGTCATGCCGATGGTTCTTATAAAACATGCTCAGTCATCTGTGGTGGAAACAGCCTTAACCTCGTAAGGGCCAAACTATTTTTAGGACAAATTAAATAACAGGTCCTAAAGGCTTGGTCACATAGTTAGGGCGTGTTTTGTGGCGTTGAACAGTGGGGCGCGACGCTGCCGTCCGAATATGTGCCTTATTCCGTTACATTAGCCACACCGCTGTCACGCCCCGCTGCGCCACGCTCTGAAAACGCGCCTATCTGCCCAAGCCTTTATAACACAACATCACATTTTGAATTAAATGGAACTCGTTTAAATAGAAATGGAATAGAGAATTCAGTTTAAAAAAAAGTTTGCCTATATGTCTGTTACAACTACAATTTAGTGTCCCAAAATTGACTATTTTTTTTTTATTACAAAACTATAATTGTATATGTAATTGTATTTAATAAATGTTTGTTTGTTTCAGGAACTACTGATGCAGTTAGTTGTGTAAGAATATATTTGTAAAAAAATAAAAAAAAGTATAAAATCTGAATTGTAGTTTAATTTCATATCTCACTAGATTCACTGACATTATACCAAACGGAACAGACTTGCACTTAACGGCCTCTACGGTTAGTAGCGACGCTGCCTATCCCGGGTTCAAATTCTGAGAAGGTAATATATTCCTTATTTGTGGAGGATACCTTGACCGCCTTAATGTGAATTAGGTGACGTGGTGTATGCAATGTATTATACGATTTAAGTTTAACAAGTTCGCAGTCCCCATACAAAATGTTTCTATTTTCTCGTACATCCAAGCAAACTACTTTCATAGTGACCCATGTGCGGGGCACGGACATGGGAAGATAGGTCGTCGTGACCCATACATGGGGCACTGGACTGTAAACGTGTTAATACATATTTGTCATGTAATGATGATAGTGGCCGTGACCATGGCGTACATACATACATACATACATACATTTCAGCCGTGTGTAGTCCACTGCTAGACATAGGCCTCCCACAAATATGACTTGTATCATCTTGGGAGTAGTTGCCATAGTCGCCACGCTTGGAGGCGGGTTGGCGACCGCAGTAGCTGTAGTTTGGGGTGAGTTTGGGTTTCAACGGACGCTGCTGCCCGTCCGTAGGATTTTTCCCTTTGTCGCCTCTTCCGACACCCGCGGGAGGAGATGGGGTGGTGCTATTCTAGTCAGCCGGCATCACACGGCATGGCGTGAGGCATGCTATTGGCTGTCAAAGACTGGCGTTCAGCCATCCTAACGTTATCTGATGGTAACCCATTGAACGCCAGGAACAACTAAAGGTGTCTTGTCCTGTTGCGCCTACCCCGTCACCGACACCTAAAAACATAGCATTAAAATATATACTTATCACGTTCCCTGTCCTCGTACAAAACCATCTGACAAAGTCCTACTGAGTATATATTATGGGTTATGGGGATATGCAGAGCACGTCACTTCATTAGTATTACAGCGGTCATAGGTTAAATCAAGCGCAAATAAACTATACCTTAGTAGGTATGCAGGTACAAGGCCTCGACTTGATATCAAGTCAACGGCGACCAAGTTAACTGAAGCTATGGTTTCCTATAAACGCCGTCGGCCGCCTACAGCGTCTGCTTTTTGGAACCTGACTTGGCCTCTATGACCGTTCTGCACAGTAGTAGACCAGTAAAATTACGAAAATAGATCAGTAAAAGTACCAAAACCTGGTCATAATTCGATAACTGTAATTTTCTTTTTCTATGGAATAAAGTATTGTTAGATTTGTTAGTTCTTTTTAAAATATAACGGCGTCCACCCACAAGATGGACAGACCACCTCATTATAAGGTCGCCAAAATGTAATTGGCCGATGACCCCAACCCATTATCTAGATAATATTACTATTGTATTATAATTTTATACCCACGGTCGGGTTACAAATAATATTTTTTTCATAGAAAAAGAAAATTCGTTATCGAATTAAGTCCAGGTTTTGGTAATTTTACTGGTCTATAGAGCGATCGGATTGTGCGGGGGGAAGGTAGCCTGGGGAAAGTCTTCCGCACCAGACTTGACTTGTACTACTGGAATACTCCTACCGACTTTTCGCTTCCAGCGATATGAATCTGAGTGGTCTACAGCGTCTGCGTCACAATGCTACCTATAGAGATGAGGAATGTGTTCTTTAAGCAATTATTAATAAAAAAAAATAGGTACTTATGTATTAGCCTTTTCATCGTTTTTTTTTTGAATCAGTGTCTCTCAATTAAGTGTGCTTCTTGGCAAAGGCCCCCTCTAGCTGCTTCCACTGTACTCTCCCCCAGTTGGGTCCCGCAGAACCCGAAATAATAGAATCGCATTATTTATCAAGAATTGGGGAATGAAGTCATTCTATTGGAAGTTAATAAACATCCTTCGCAACGCGACTTCGCTCATCTCTGGTAATTTGGTAGGTACCGTAGTAAACTGGTCTTAACCTTTTGACCGCTTTTCCTTTCGCATCAAAATGTGACGTGTACGCCATGGTATCGACTTGTGAAGAACAAATATAAACCTTATCTGTCAGCACGATAATTGCTTTGACAGCGTCCGCCTTAGCCACTTTAGTGGTCGGTGGCGTGGCAGGCACAACATCACGCGACCACTTTAGTGGTGCTTGGCGTTCAAAAGGTTAAGGGGTCCTTGGCGTTCGTATACTACCTCACTCGAGGCCACGAGGACAATGTCATTTTCAAAACGTCGGAGGCAGTTTTAAAGTTTATATACGCGGTTAAGTTGTAATGAACACTTTATTGGTCCGTAAATAATAAAAATGAAAAGTCGTATTTTATAAAATATGCTTTATTTTTTTCAGTTGTAACCGGTGGCGGCGGGGGTGACAGCGCCTGCGAACACAATACAAACTGTTAACCCTTTTCCACGACTTATCGACCACATGCGTGTCTGTTTAACCTTTTGAACGCTTTTCGTCTCGCGTCAAAATATAACGTGTACGCCATAGTATGACTTGTGAAGAACAAATATAAACCTTATCTGTCAGCAGGACAATTGCTTTGACGGCGTCCGCCGTAGCCACTTTAGTGGTCGGTGGCGTGGCAGGCACGACATCACGCGACCATTCTAGTGGTGCTTGGCGTTCAAAAGGTTAATATCAACCTAAGCATTCCACTTTAACACGTTCACAGTCCCCATACAAAATGTTTCGATTTCATAGTGACCCATCGGCTATAGTGACCCATGTGCGGGGCACGGACGTGGGAAGATAGTTCGTCGTGACCCATACATGGGGCACTGGAATGTGAACGTGTTAAGGTTAAAAATTTACCTTTAAAATAAATAACCAAAACGACACTAGAATATATTCGGGATTTCTGGGAAAGCCATTCGGATTAGTGAGGCCTGCTAAAGGGTTAATGTATGTTATATTTGAAGAGAAACAAAAATAAGTGAGAAGTTGTGGTCCACACACAAGGACGGACGAAAATAACGCAGTTTCTATGGGTCTTGTGTAACTTTCCATAGGTATGGATCTATGGAAAGTTGCATAAGACCATACCTTTCGATCGTGGTATTATTTTTAGCACGTCTCGTCTACTTAAAGGGTATGTCTATGGTAATAATAAACAATCAATTGTAAACCCAGATGTTTAACACTTTCCGTGGGGCAGGCCGCTACGCGCTACCCTCGCACCCGATCCCAGCGTTTTAGAGGAAAGTTTCTACAAACAGAACTCCCCTGGGGAGTTCCTAGCACTCAACGTGTTGAGATCTGTGCTGTGTATGAGAGGACTTGCCAGTAGCTCTCGGCCGGCAGGCGGGCGGCTGGCCGGGCGCGGGGCGGCACACCACCACCTTCTTCCCGCCGCAGCAGCTCGCCAGCAGCGCCGACCCGAGCAGCAGCAGCAGGCGCGCGAGGAGCCATGCGAGCTGGTGGCCATGAACACACATTACAGGAGTTCATTCATATATTACAACTATTACTTAACCTTTTGAACGCCAAGCACCACTAAAGTGGTCGCGTGATGTCGTGCCTGCCACGCAACTGACCACTAAAGTGGCTATGGCGGACGCTGTCAAAGCAATTGTCAACAATTATGTTAGCTTAAAATCGTACATTTCATTAATATAGGCAGGACAGGCAACAACGTGCCTGCATCAAGGCAGAGACGACGAAACACAGATACTGTTGGACTGTACCCGTGGTGTCCCTGACTGTTCACAAAATCCTTATTCATGGAGATGCAATAGATAAGAACCAGGCCCGGTACAGTCAGCAGCAAAAGTTGCTAAGCGTTTGAAGTGTTCAAAATGACCTCTGACACGCGCTCTTATTCTCTTGACAATAGAGACGTGTTGACCTCATTTTGAACACCTCAAATGCTTAGCTACTTCTGCTCCCGACTGTACCGCGAACATCGAAATTCGTATATTTCGAGCATGTTTCTCTTTCATTCCAATTAAGGCGTCATGAGAATGACAGACAATCGTCCGAAATTTACGAATATCATTTTTCGCGGTAGCGCCGCTGATAGGCAATTGGAGTGAAGAGGCCCAAGAAGCGAGGAATAAGGATTTTATTAACTATCGGGAGATTTAGTCGTGCTTCAAGAATAGACAACATGACAGATGTTTTAATAGACTCCTGATCTTTCTTCTGTTTCTTCTGATCCCATCACCTGCACACGAACTCTGCCAAATATTAATTCAAAAATATTTCACCCGAAAGCTGTCGAATGTTTATCGATGAATATGCAACGTTATCATAGGAATATTTTATTTTGTTATACATAATGTGAATAATAATAATTATAAGCACTTATTGAAATTACGAAAAAAATTGACTTCACAAATCGTATTTATTTTGATTGTTTACTTATTTTAGTTTTGAGCACTGTAATGTACGGACGCGTACCAGTGTGAGGCGGTTCACCATATCGACAAACGGCGAAATGGCCAGCAAGCTAGATAGTCTATGCCCTTAACGTTCACTGTCCGTGCCCCCAATGTGGGGCCACGGCTAGCCTCTATTACAAAGCCATAAGGTTCACATGTCAGATTGGGACAGTGAACGTGTTAAGGATTGAAGTTCTGGCATGCGGGGAACAAACGGTTGGACTCCAGTGAGGGAGCATTTAGGAGTGGACACCTAGGCTCTCACAGTAGGCAAGACAAATGGGAATGCTAAGCTTCGTGGAAAAACTATCCAACATCCCTATGTTGTGGATATTCCTTTAGCCATGACAAAGCGCTTTGCTTCTACTTTTCTGATCCGCACAGCCAGGGAGTGGAATTCTGTTCCGGCTGATCTTTTCCCCGAGCAATACATCCTAGATATCTTCAAGTCGAGAGTGAACAAGCACTTGCTAGGTAAGCATGCTCCATCATCGGCCTCATCGTCGCTTACCATCAGGTGAGAATGGGCCAGAATGCTAACCTATCACTTATAAAAAAAAAACTTAAGTGGTTGGTTGCAAAATAGGCACACTGGATGCCGATTTGCGGCAACACGCCCGTATAACTAACCTATAGGTATTGTTGTTGAGTCTCACCATGAGGATGTGGGGACAGGGGTTCACCAGTACTTGGGCTTGCAGCCGCCGGGGCAGCGCGGCGGTGCGCACGTCCGCTTCCTGCAGCACGCGCCGCAGCCGCACGCAGCCTGGACAATCTGCCGACAAGCATCCAGCATCAAGCAATCAGCTTCCAGGGTCTACCAGCCAGCTTAAAACTTTCACAGTTCAGTGCCCCATGCATGTGTCACGACGATCTATCTTCACAAGTCCGTGCCCCACACATGGGTCACTATAACCGACAAGCTGCGCACTGAAATCCAATCACTTCTAATTGCATTCAATACTATATAGATGATTCCGATTTCTCTGACAATATTTTTATTACATTCAACAGTATTCTTTAAGAAATATTGTAATAATCAGAGTGCTAACCTGGGGCCTATATTTCGAACACTTGTAACTTTTTTTTTTTTTTTATGACACAGGCGGCAAACGAGCAGATGGATTGCCTGGTGGTAAGCAATTACCGTCGCCCATGGGCACCCGCAACACCAAGGGAGTCACAAGCGCGTTGCCGGCCTTTAATGGGGTTGGAGCTCTGGGAACCTTACTCACCATCAGGAACACAGCACTAGATAACTGAAAGGTAACAGTGCTATTATGGCTGTGGTCTTCTGTAAGGAGGAGGTACTTCCCCAGTTGGGCTGCTCCAGATTCAAGCGTGATGGTCATCGCTGTGCCCTACCTCTCATTGTTGGACGTAGTTTAAGCACATATAAGTCTCTTTCTAACAACATAAGTGACTTACGCTTGTATTACAAGTTACAAATCTTCGAGAAATAGGCGTCTGGAAGTTTCTCAGTGACCCACTAGTGGAGCACGGACGTGCGATGGTAGTAATTTGCTTGGACGTATGAGGAAAACAAAACATTTTGTATGGGGACTGAAGCATCTAGTACCACATGAAGTATCCGTCAAAGGATATTTGACTATCACTAAGTCGCCGGGTTCGTCGTTGTTTTGTTTCACTGGCAAAGAACAAATACGATTAGATTTCGATATTTAAATCGAAAGAAAAATAGAAAAATTTGACTCGCAGCGGGACTCGAACCCACAACCACTGGATCACTAGCCCAGTGCACTTACTGCACTCGTATAGCACAATTGGAAGTGCACTGGGCTAGTGATCCAGTGGTTGTGGGTTCGAGTCCCGCTGCGAGTCAAAAAATTTTTCTATTTTTCTTTCGATTTAAATATCGAAGATATTCGCTAGCAGACGTTTCTGCATAATAAAAAACGATTAGATTTCGATTCTCCGGATTCCGGTTTGGGATTTTTGAATAAAACAAAACTATAGAAAGATTGCAGCTTTACCTAACTATAATAAAAGGCAGACATTTCGATACATAATAAAAAAAAAAACAGTAAATTTGGACGATTGTCACTGTCATGACGCCTTAATCATTGGAGTAAAAGAGAAAGATGCTCGAAATATACGATTCGCGGTATCGGGCCAGATGGTACTTAAAGTTATGTCCGGCCGTGTCAATAAAATAATAATTCATAATAAATATAACCACATTGTTTTTTTATCTAACTAATTTTATTGAATATCAGAAACAGCAGCGGGTTCTACCTACTTATATATTAATATTTCCGACGAAACAAGAATCCAGCGAACCGAGATTATTCAAAAACAGGACTCAGGAGTACAATATTTGTTTTATCATCTGACGGTTCATACAATTTTTGTTTTCCCGCCAACCCTGTAATAAGGGCGATCATGTTCAGTGGAACATAGCAGTAAGTAGTGACTCATCCCAATTTAAGCCCTTAAAAGTACATTTAACAATTACTTCACATTCAGCGATAATTCCAACGTGTCTAACGTATTGCAGTATCTATATAAAGATATATAGCCTAATTTGGGATAGTATAGGTACTATAAGTACAAACATTTTAAACTTTCACGTTTTGTACACATATAGACTAAAACAGAACGGGTCTATCGCAAATTAAGGTGAGCACCGCAACACATAACATCACCAAATGAAAAGGGTAGGAGGGGGTCAAAAGAAGGACAAAAATACCGACATGATTTCATTGCGAGCCCCAATTTGCGATAGACCCCTTTGATTTCAGTTAACATGTGTTTGCGGGCTCTACAGGCAGTGGCGGACTAGCCCAGTGGCAGATGGAGCTAGCGCCACCCGGCGGCCACCACTGCCTAGACACCCACCAACATAATGCCTCATCCACCACTGCATATAGGTCTCGCCGTCTTCTAGGAATACACACTGGCACAAAATTCCAAAAAACGAATCAAAAAGACGCCGCATCCGTAGCTACTCGGCGAGCGCAGTCGACGGGCGAAACCTATATGCAGGCGGGGCGGCATCTGCGGCGGCAGCAGCACGGGCTGGCCTGTCTGACCATCTGCGGACAAGGGACGGTGAGGACTGAGGAGCTAAAGATACATATGCCATTACTAGGCGATACAAACCATGGCGGCTTCGCGCAATAGGGACAGGTGTGTTGTGAACTGCGATAGGTGTAGTGTAAACTGCGATAGGTGTAGTATAAACTGCGGCAGGTGTAGTGTAAACTGCGGCAGGTGTAGAGTAAAGTGCGGCTGGTGTAGTGTAAACTGAGACAGGTTTAGAGTAAACTGCGGCTGCCGTCGTGTAAATTGCGGCTGATGTAGTATAAACTGCGGCAGGTGTAGTGTGAACTGTGACAGGTGTTGTGTGAAGTGTGACAGGTGTTGTGTGAACTGTGACAGGTGTTGTGTAAACTGCGACAGATGTTGTGTAAACTGCGACAGAGGTGGCTCTTGTTTTACCCTTTGTTTTACTTATACCCATGTTAAAATGAATTAATATACTTTCTGTTCAGTTTCTAAACACGAATATTAATATATAATTGAGACGTAATTATTTCGAATATGTTTAGGATTAGTAGGAAAACTATTTTGTCCTGGAAAGGGAAATACATCCATGGTCATCCATGATCAATTGATCACCTTCGAGTATGCCTCAAAATGATTGTCCTTATCCTTAAATATTGTACGATGGGGTAACTCCGTGATGACGGCGCATGCAACTGTGCCAAAATATCGGAGATTCAAAACAAATAAATATACTAAATACCACGTTAATATTGAAAAATGATATATCGTAAGATGGGTTTTGATGGTTGGCACATTTAGAAAGGGTAGTCTTGGTCGGCCTAAAGCAAAGGGGGTACAAACAACGGACCGATAAAACAACAAAAAATACGTGTCATAATGACACCAACATGATCAAAATTTTTCTAAGTCCTGTACCCCCTTTGCTTTAGTCCAACCGTAGTCTTTGCTACTCTTCAGTGAATGCATGATATAATAAACAGAAGTGAATATTGTTAGTCGACAAATAACACTGGAGGTGCGTAAAAATATCCAGAGATCTTGTGACGTCGGGTTTTGTGGACACACAGCCCTGACTGCTGGCTTGATGGATGGAGACGTGGTAGATGTCACTGTAAATCTATTTCTGGGAAACTCTTTAAAGATGCTTATTATGTCAAAGTCACATTCAAAAGCTCTTATTTCAAAGATATTATAGATTTTACTCAGGAATTGTATGTCAAAATGCTTTATAAAAAAAATCGAACATTAATCTAAAACTTAATATTTATCACCATCACCGCATGTTAATTTGGAAGGCATCTTGAACAATCTATAATAGGGTAGCGAGGCCCAAATCCAGCAGCAAAGGTACCAAGAAAATATCATCACAAAACTTACTTCTACCAGAATGAAGAGTAGCCACCAGAGCAGAAGCTCTGACCGATTCATTTTGCTGTAATTTTTATCTGTTTTGGTTCATGGTGTGCATATTTACGGTGAAAATTTGGAGGATTTCGGCCCACAGGGCTTGACGGTCCAACTTCTTTTGTTTGTACGTCACTTGACTTCAAGAGAAGTTGGAATATCAGGGCGAAGAGTGGCCAGTTTGAAGTAGGAAGATGTAAAGAGTTTTTGTGTTACAGTTTTGTAAAAAGGTTCTGTAACAAGTAATCAGATAAAGTAACAATTTTTATTATGGCGGATATGTGTAGAAGCGGCGTGAAATACAGTTATTTAAGGACGTCTATGGAATAACGGTTTGGAAAAAAATATTCTTTTAAAATTAACACAGCTGCTTTTCAATAATTCAAGGTTAAAATGAAATTTTCAATGTAGTTCCCTCGTATAGGTTAAGGCTTGGTTAAGGTAATCGGAATCATACCTACTTAAAATCTAAAGTTTAAAATATAACAGTGATCATATATGACGTATAGATACCAACTGTAATTATAATTAATATTAAAGGATCGGCAGAAGACACAGTACCTGTAGGTAGGTTTTATTATTTTGTTGAATCGGCAAATGAAGACAACCTTGGAATCAATATATTATATTAAAGAGCGTATAGGGATCTTAAAGGCCGGCAACGTACTTGTGACTCCTCTGGTGTTGCGAGTGTCCATGGGCGGCGGTAGATGCTTACCATCAGGCAATCCGTCTGCTCGTTTGCCTCCTATATCATAAAAAAAAATAATCTGTTGGTCATTAATAAGAAACATTAGAATTTTAAGATCATTTGTTCAAACATGAACCTAGTGAAAATTTCGCTTGTGGTATAAGTCGAATTGGCTCAGTGAAAAAGGACACATGCCCTATGAAATGTACGGCACTTGTACCCTTTTCGCTGCGTTAATTTGACTTATACCCTTTTTCACTAAGACTACAGACATGTATTATAGTTTTAGTAAGAAAGTATCTACTCCATTTCTCTTTATTCTTTTTCGCTATTCGTATAACAACCTCTATAATCTAATGTTGACCCAAACCTCCTTGCCTGGGCCGTGCTCAGCCAACGATGCTGTCCGGTCGCAAACTGTCATTCTGACATCCTGTACAATCTGACGATGCTGGGCAGCATGCGGCGCCCCAGCACACATCCCAACTCATCACACAGCTCCTAACTTCAACACTGGCACTGTAAGTACCACTAGTAAGCGCAGTACGAACAACGATATTCGTAAATTTCGTACAATTGCCTCTGTCACTCTCATGACATCTTAATTGGAGTAAAAGAGAATGATGCCCGAAATAAACGAACGTCGATGTTTGCGGTACCGCTCCTGTGATCGCTGTGTGCCACCTTTACAATGCGCGACTTGCGGCGCGGCAAGCGTTTTATCTGTTCGTTGCGCGGTCAAGACGCGCAATGCACTGCGGTTAGTTGGGATCACACGCAATGAACAGATAAAACGCTTGCCGCGCCGCAATTCGCGCAATGTCGTGGCCGGGCCGTTCGAGCGATACCCGCTTGAACGTTTGCAGGTTGCTACCGTCGCTACGTTCAAGCTATAATTTTCTTAGGTGGAACTCCACTAGCGCAGGCAAAGGCACCTTCCTATCCTAGCCTTTATTATGTTATATACCATTGCTGTACTGTTATTTGTAGATGTCTATTGTTTGATACGACTCACATTGAGGGCTATCTTTGAGTCATGCAAGAGTTGATAAAACCATATATTAAATAGCTAGTGTAGACAGTCGCCATCAAATGTATGGCAACGGTCAAGGAACTCATTCATCACACTATAATATACATATATCATAAATTTAAGACGGACTTTACAACAAAATCACATACAATTAGGTAATGATATCGGAAGGCGATACACTTTATCGCCTGCGCCTTGACAATAGATTATTTGTGACTAGCTTGGCCGCTTCCATGTAACCGCTGGCGACTGTACTACACGTTACATTCCTCTTTCAGTCAGTCAGCGGTCGGGCCTAGCTGGGTTTCTTGCTGGCGTTTTCTCAGCCGTGCTTGGGTTAATTAACTATTAGCGACACAATTCTTATGACCTCAATTCACGCAACTCAGATTCACACACACTTGCCAGCGACGCTACCGGGTCATTCCTGAGAATTGGATTCTTGATATTATTCTATTGGCGTTTTTTATTTAAACAAATTTCTTCATAGTTACAGTAAAATATGATATTATATTGAATCATAAGCATATTTATCGAATAGGCATCGAATTCAATTAAATCCACATTTTATACCACTTTAAATTTTACATGCCAGAAGAATAAGAAAATAATACAGGGGAATGGTAAAAACGACGAGGGAATGATAAAATCGACAAGGGAATGAAATGACTTTTAGTTCTGAAATTACCATGATTTATTTAAAAAACAAGCAAATTCTACAAAATAAAAATAAAAACTGTCTTTCTGTAGCATTGTTTGGTATGAAATCCAAGAAAATTATCACTACCCTCCCTAAAATCCGAGGGAATGAGAACCAGGGAAATAAGAAAAAGTAGGTAGTATGTTTTTTGTCGATTTTGCAGAAACTGTAATTGATAAAGAAAAAGCTATTAAATGAATACACGCAGACATCCAAACAGTATTATTTTCACTAAACGCGCTAAGCTAATTATAAGTAATAAATTGTATATGTAAATACAGGGTAATGATAATCACAGCTAGTGAACTAAAGCCAGGGGAGTGATATATTTTTCCCCTCACTAGCTCGTAAAGCGCTTGTTTATCCTTTAATACGAGAGGGTAAAAACGCATTTTATCCACTAGTGATTAAAATAAGTTGACTTCTCATAGCTCTAATTGCTATGGTTTAAAGTCTAAATTCGCGAAGAACAGCTCACTTGCCCCCGCGGCGGCGGCGGTAACTCGCACACGCACCGAGTTGAAAATCGAATTAGAACATTCGCAAATCGTACTGGCCACCACAAGCTAACCAAGCTAAAGGCACCTTTTGTAAAAATGTTGAATGTATCTAAACGAAAAGAAAAAGTTAATGCGAATTCAAAAAGTTTTTTTGCATGTTTCACTTTCCTCGCTGTAGTGAGGGGAAAAGTTTTGTGTTAAACACGGGTGCAATTTTTATTTAATTCTCGTGTATTGAAACACTCGCTACGCTCAGGATTCTATTTTAAAACCACTCGCTTTGCTCGTGCTTAAACTATAGAATCCATTCGCTTGCTCAAGTTTCAATCCCACACTCGCAGTTAAAATACAATTTTGCACCCTTGTATAACAAATAACTATAACTTCATAGTTCAGAGCTCCAGCGACGAGTCGGGTCTCCTCCTCCCCCGTAACGGAAGCGTTACTGACACTTGTTCGGAGTGGTGTGCGTAAAGCCAGGGATAGACTAAGGGACAAATGTCCGGCGACAATTGGCGACGAGATGTCAAACGAACTCGACCGACAAGTCCGGCGACTTCGCCAGACACTTGCAGGCATAGTCATGGCTTGTCGGGCGATGTCCGGCAACGTCAATCTATTTCACCCGACGTCGCTGGCGATACGAGTTGCAGGACATTTGTTCCCTAGTCTATCCCTGGCTTTACGTGTTGAAACACGTTTAAGTAGGGATGTGCACGTGGTTTAGTGCGCCACCAAGGGAATGATAGCTAAGCTCCGGACAAACCTTTCATTCAGATTCTCGAGAAAACTACGATAAACACAGGAACCATATTTTTTTATTTTAATGTAAAAACAATCTTGTAAAGATTCTACTCAGTACCATAGTTTATCCATTCCCTGACTTGTTGTTTTTGTAAGAGTTTGTTCACAAAAAGTCGAATGGACCAGGGTAATGAGGTTTTCAGTGTTTGATATTTTTTTCAGATTACTTCTACTAACCTTATTTGTAAAAAAAGACGTGTCCCAGTATTATTATGTGGTATTATAACGATAAAAAAATAGTAACGTAATTTATTTCAACTTAACGGGTACTTTTTATTCCTGGACGTTGAAAATTGATACTTCCAAGAATCACCCGAAAAGCGATATTCGTAAATTTCGGACGATTGTCTCTGTCACTCTCATGATGCCTTAATTGGACTAGAAGAGAAACATGGTCGAAATATACCAACTTCGATGGATTTGTTCTGGGGGACATGCACAGACCAGTAAACAGTACAGGTAGTTCTCTGTGGGGACATGCGACCAGCGGGAACGGGCGGTGAAGTAAACTGTGTGACGTGTGGCAGCGTTGGTGACATGCTGTAGCCTGGCACGATGACTGGCACGTCGTCCGAGTGGTCGGAGGAGGCGCCGGGCGCCGACATCCTGGACTTGGACCGCTACATGCGCGGCACGCGGCCCGCGCGGCGCCCGCAGAGGGACATGTGAGTCGCCATTTTTTTTATGACAAAGGTGGCATCCGTCAGGATTGCCTGGTAAGCAATTACCGTCGACCATGGGCACTTGCAAGCGGTTGAGTCACAAGTGGGTAAAATTGTGTATGCCGGTAGGCACGCATTAGTGTATCTAGTATCTCGGCGCGTGACGATAGGTTGATAGTATTTTATCACGCGCCGAGTCAGTAAGATTAGGATTGTACATATGTAGATTAAGAACGTAATATTAAGGAAGCACACATGTATATATGCACTAGTGAGTAAGGAATAAACTAGTTTAAGTCAACCAGTCAACGGTGTCTTTACTCATCACGCCGCTACCCCCACAGTGGTGACCCCGACGTGATCCCCTACCCACGTGCCCTACAGTGGGGAATACTATGCCGGTAGGCACGCATTAGTGTATCTAGTATCTCGGCGCGTGATAAAATACTATCAACCTATCGTCACGCGCCGAGATACTAGATACACTAATGCGTGCCTACCGGCATAGGGTGGTTGGAGCTCTGGGAACTTCACTCGCCATCAGGAACACAAGACTACATACCTGAAAGGTAGCAGTGCTATTATGGTTGTGGTCTTCTGTAAGGAGGAGGTACTTCCCCAGTTGGGCTTCTCCAGACTCAAGCGTGATGGTACTTCGCTGTGCCCTAACTCTCATTGTAGATCATCCTTCCACTCGCTCTCCCTTTTAAATGGGTCATTCAGGTTCTTATCTTTCCTTTGGACATTGTCAAAACCAGCACTACAAATTGTACGCATATAAAACCTGGTTGTTCACAATGGGACTTATCAGGCTAGTCAGAATAGCTCGATCTGTATTTATAAAGGCATTATACGTGATAGAGGAACTTCAGGCGGCTCAGAATAGCTCAATCTGGAATAGAAAAGGTTTCGGAGTAGTTATCTCTGTGATTTAATTAGAGAAGAGGACATCCGTAAAAGAAGAGGTATCCGTAGAAAACTAGGGATTACACAGCTGAAGTGGCAATGGGCAGGCCATAGAGTCCGTGGCAGTAAGGGCAGTGGTGACCATGAATAGGAAAGCCCAAGTTAGATGGACGTATGACCGTATGAGATGCATGGTGACTGCAATACGTTTGAGGTCACTCACAGTGGGAGATATATCTAATGGATATCTGTGACTGATATACAGGTTGACTATTGAATGTTTCTGATGGATTCTAATCGAGTTCTTGTTTTAGGCAGCAGCTGCCTCGTGCGCTTGAAGTAAAACTTCATCATCATTATCATTATCAGCCTATCGCAGTCCACTGCTGGACATAGGCCTCCCCAATTTCACGCCATCGTGTTCGATCTTCGGCTGTTCGCAAACTTAGTTCAGCTTAGCGCATTCACTGCCACCGATGCACATGTGCGTTCATTTGCATACAGTTTTGGAGGGGGTGGCAGCGAATGTGTTAATATTACATAACAAAGGAAAAGGTTTCGCTTTGATCCTTATTGGAGATTTGGTTAGCAGGCACTGTTCGGACCTGGTGGTGGACGGCGGCGCGGTGGGGCGCGAGCTGAGCTCGTCCTGCAGCTCCGCGTCCGAGCCGTCGGACAAGCGCTTCTCGCACGACTCCGGCCTGTCGGACACCAGCTACCGGCGGGCCAGCCCGGACAGGTACCAACATTCACCGTGATGAACAGCTCGGATCTGGTGGTGGACGGAGAACCTCGGCATCTGCAGCTTGAGTTTCTGATCTGTCGGACACCAGCTACTCAAGGCTACGTCAGCCGGGCCAGGTACCACCTGTCACCATGTTAGTCTGTAGACGTCTCCTATTGAAACTACTATTCCAAATAATATTTTCTTCAATAATCTTCAGCGACGAAGGAAACTCCTCAAGAATTTCTGGCGCAAAACTCTCAAGTGTAACATTACTTTACTAGTTTTAGGTCTTACTGTTTGCTGTCTTTGTAATTATCGAGATGTTAGCAATATATTATAGAATGTATATATTTCTTTTTTCTTTCAGACGTAACGCAGCGCCCAGTGTTACCAAGAACGACGCCGACACGCGGCGGAGAGAGAATAGGAGCGGGAGCGAAGCGCCGCGGCAGCGAGGCAAGAGCAGCGCGGTGGAGAGGAGAGACAAAAGCGGCGGCGATGCTAGGCGAGGCAAGAGCAGCGGCGAATCTAGGCGAGGCAAGAGCGGCGGCGAAACTAGGCGAGGCAAGAGCATCGGCGAATCTAGGCGAGGCAAGAGCGGCGGCGAATCTAGGCGAGGCAAGAGCGGCGGCAAAGCTAGGCGCGGCAAGAGTAGCGGAGAGTCGAAGAGGGACAAGAGCAGCGAGGAGTCGAGGCGAGGCAAGAGCAGCGAGGAGTCGAGGCGAGGCAAGAGCAGCGAGGAGTCGAGGCGAGGCAAGAGCGGCAGCGAGGTGGAGCGGCGCTCGTCTGGTACTAGAAGCAGCTTTCGCGAGTCGTTGGAGCGGACGTTGCGCGACCAGCAGGCAAGGATGGTTTTGATCAGAATTCAACCGTTGGCCTATTTTTTTTTTGGAAATTGTAGACATAGTAGATAGACATAGAAATGTTTTTTGTTTTAATTTTAAGACATCACGAAATGGCCCCGCGTACTACTGACGCGCTTGGTAGGTGGCCCGCCATTATGGAAGGGACATATAGCTATCACAAATCTATGTTTTGTGTATTTAGATGTGGAATTAAAGTGTGGTTTGAAGAGTGACCCAGGGTAACTTCACCATGGCAACGATGGACAAAAAATAGTTGATAAAGCCATTTACAAAAAAAAAATAAATAAAGAATAATAAATTGACAACTTGCTACTCTGTACTTTCTTAATCATATTATATTCTAAATAGCCTAAATTGAAGAATTAGCATTTTCATTTTACAAAAATCACATTAAATTTCTTCAAATCAGGCGCAGATAGCACGAGTCGTGCAAATGTGCGAGCTACAAGCGCGCTCCTCGCCGAGCGAGCGGCACAGCGAGCGCCGCGGCAGTCCTAGCGAGCGCCGCGGCAGACCTAGCGAGCGTCGCAGCGACAAGCGGAGCGACAAGCGAAGCGACAAGCGTAGCGAGCGGCCGACCGAGAGCGGCCAGACGTCTAGCTACTCTACTGAGTTCTCGTCTTCTAGCAGTAGTATCGATCCGCTGAAACGACGGGTAATTATAAATATATTCTTTATTTTTATTACATAGTAAAAATGAAAATTAAATATAATTTTTCTAGCTTCCCATATCCATCCATAATCTATCCCACAAAGACAGAATCAATATAATTTGAAACTGTCTGTCAAAAGTCGGTCTTAAGTTATTTTATATTATTCCAATACATAAACATTTTAGACGATTGATCATTTTTCGTAAACTACGTCTAAATTCATCTTGATTCTTGATTAAACGGGAGTTTTGTGGCAAAATTAAGACTGTCGTAATCCAAAAACATAATTAATTATTTACTTTCTCTTCCTAGCAAAACAGAATCTAGGAAGGAGTTTATAATTATGGCCGTTGTAGACTTTGACGTCACAGTCTATGTTTAATCTCTCTGCCTAATCACGGTGTAATTCGTGGCTTAAAATGCTTACATTTTCCCCATTTCTTGACCGATTTTAATTTTAATTTCACTGTTGATCTTCTTTTTTACTATATTTTCTCATTTGTGACAGTATCTAGCAAAAGGGATCTTATTGTCGATGGCGCTTATGTCGAACCGCGTAGCGTTCTTTAACAACGGCGTAAGAGCCATCGACAATAAGGTCCCTTTTGCTAGATAATATCACATTTTATTGAGAGGTGCGAAATAGTTATTGTTATACAAGGGTGTAAAATTGTATTTTAACCACGAGCAAAGCGATAAAATAGGATCCTGAGTGTAGTGAGTGTTTCAATACACGAAAAGTAAATTACAATTGCACCCGTGTGTAACACAAAACTTTTCCCCTCAGTACAGCGAGGAAAGTGAAACATGCAAAAAAACGTTATGAAATCGCATTGACTTTTTCTTTGCGTTTAGATACATTCAACATTTTTACAAAAGGTGCCTTTAGCTTGGTTAGCTTGTGGTGGCCAGTAGTACGATTTTCGAATGTTCTAATTCGATTTTCAACTCGGTGCGTTAGCGAGGCTCGCGCCCGCCGCCGCCGCCTCGGGGGCAAGTGAGCTGTACTTCGCGAATTTAGACTTTAAAACCATAGCAATAAGAGCTATGAGAATTCAACTTACTTTAATCAATAGTGGATAAAATGCGTTTTTACCCTCTCGTATTAAAGGATAAACAAGCGCTTTACGAGCTAGTGAGGGGAAAAATAATTTTCATGTCTTTTGTTTTATGGCCATAACCCCGGGCTCTGATGATGAACAATGGTTCGCAGAACTCGGAGTGCAGAACGTACAAGATCATCATGTCGAAGCTGGACGAACTGAACCGGTTGTTCGTGGCGCGGCGAGCCCCGCCCGCCCCCGCCGCGCTCCCCGCGCCCGCCCGCGCCTCCCGCGCCGCACGCGCAGGCCGAGCCGACAGCGCGCGCGGGGACTCGTCCGTCACCGTGTCCGACAAGTTCGTCGGCACGGAGGCTCCGCGCGCGGTAATAATTCAGCTTCAATGGATTTATTGTTAATAAAATTGCGGTCACATCGCTGCTTAAAAAACGTCGACCGTACGGAATCGCAGCGAAGCGTATCCGCGCCGTTTTTACGGCATCGCAGCTCAAAATACGCAGATGGTACGGAATCGCAATGACGTACCGTAAACTTCTACTACCGTATATTAAGCAACGTCAGTCATCTTTTGTAAGGGACACGTCACGGCGTACCTACAAGTGGATATATGATGTCTAGTTTGAGCAGCGGTGTAGAGAGCATGCGTTAAATTCGTGACGTTTGTGGCACGTCCCTGCGATTCCGTACCGTTGCCGTACGCGGTGTGGTCGCACCTTTACTGTCACATCGACCAGGAATCTATTGTAATATGGTCTTGCTTTTCTTCATGAGGTGACCGAAAACTTGGTTGAACTGTCCGAAAGTTAGTTAAGCCGACGAATGTTTTGTATGGACGCGCCGCCGCTGATGTTTGAATCTTAATTTATACTCATAATATAGTTTTGCTTATAAAACTTGTTTGACCCTTTGAACGCCAAGAACCGCTTTCTTTAAGCAATGTCAATGTGGGTACGACCGTCTATCAGAAAAGACCGTTTGCCAACCAATTTCGTACATTAACTGATCGGTATTTATTGTCATATGACGGACTTCCCTTAAAAATAAAGTATGCCGGTCTTACCCACACCAGTAATAGACAAGGAACCAATCATGAACATTAGTACTTATTTCAAAGGAGTTAAGTGTTGTGCATTTGTTGGGACATATTCAATTTATAACTTTATGATTTTTGAAATAAGAACTAAGTGTCCATCATTGGTGCCTGTCAGCTAAAAGTGTCCAACATTAGTGCCATTACCTTATATATATATATATATATATATATATATATTATATTTATTTAATATAAAATGGAACACTACTATGGCTATTCTTGCCACATTGAACTGCTTAGTGATAGAGGAGGGTAACTTTATAATGGCTACTTATTCTCGTGGAAGCCTTAAGGTCTGATTGGACGGAGCGTTGCGAACCCAGGACCATCGTCTTCATAGGCAGTGTACCCCCTAAGCCGGCACGCAATCGGTCAGCAAATTCAGGTCGGTCAGCAATCGGAAGATCAGCGCTGGATGTCGCCAGCGTTACGCTGAGATGAGGCCATTTCGTGGCACTATCTTCCTCGTATGTTCTATGTTATCTTTTTGTCACCTTTGTGTTGTGTGTCTACGAATAATAGTACATTACTGCAGAGGCCGTGAAGTAAGGGATTTAAGGACGATATTGCGGTAGATTAATTGAGTCCTTTAATCCCTGTTCAGGCCGAAGCCAGTATAGTACTTTTCTCAAACATTTCAAGAAAATAATTAAATTAAAATAACAACAAAGGAATCAAGTAAATAACAGTGAATTGCCGCCTTTTTTTTGTTATACAAAAAAAAACAAATTCGACAAAGTTATTCGTACACCTTTTTTAACTGCTTATAAAAATATAACTATCTATGGTTCATAGACTTCGTTTTTTTTTTTAAATGAATTGACATTGGAAAAAGCTATTCCAGCACCATTATTATAATACCAATTATGCTTTCAAAGAGATTGTAACTTGGATGTATGTATTTTTTTCCTTCGTCAGTCTAATCTTAGTTAGCAAATTTAAAAAGTTAGAGCTGCGGACAATAATGTGCTTTTCATACTAACTCCATACATTTATTCACGGCCTAGTCCATAAATGTGCAACTTCTTGGCATCATTTCGTGCCATTAACGCATCGAAATGTATGCGTAGTATGTTTGAGAAAACAAATATTTAATTCAATATTCAATTCAGACTAACGGTCGGCCTGATTGGCAGACGCGGCAGAAACCGATGGAGAACGACCACAACCGCACCATCATAGTGGCTGCAGCCTCCGTGGACATCCCGCCCACGCCCAGGTTCAACGCCCTCACTGAGAGGTCTGTCATAAGCAAGGATCGGACAAACGCCCATCATTTTGAAGATATAACCCTGTTCCGTACAGCAGAGACTTACTTATGTTAATAAAATAAATAGTATTTTATTAACATAAGTAAGTCTCTGCTTTAGCCCAACTGGGGAAGTACCTCCTCCTTACAGAAGACCACAGTCATAATAGCACTGCTACCTTTCAGGTCTGTAGTGTTGTGTTCCTGATGGTGAGTAAGGTTCCCAGAGCTCCAACCCCCCTTAAAGGCCGGCAACGCGCTAGTGACTCCCCTGTGTTGCGGGTGCCCATGGGTGACGGTAATTGCTTACCACCAGGCAATCCGTCTGCTCGTTTGCGGCCTATGTCATAAAAAAAATGTACCCATACATTTCATTTTATAATCAGCATAACTGGAGCATATATGGAACAGTACAACGTCATCTACTATCATATATTTGGCTTGTATTTTCCGTACTGTTTTAAATTAACTGACATTCGTGTTGACAGCGTGGTGCGCAACGAGCGAGAGATCAGCGCGCCCGCGAGCGAGAAAGGGATGCCCGGCCAGTTTCATCTCGACGACCCTGTGCGGGTGAGTGCTTGCGTGCGTCCATAAACGTGTGAGCGAGACGGGGGCGAGCCACAGAGAAAGGTATGTCCGGACTAGGGTTGCCAACTGTGATTCAGAGATGGTACATTTACGATCACATTGCGGGACCAAGCTGAAAACCGCGGGACACTGACCCCAGAGAAAAGTGTAGTCGTTGCATAATCAAAATCAAGTAGTAAATAACAAAGTAGGCAGATAACAGAGTTTTATTCAATCACATCTCAAATTAAGAAAAGTATTGTACCTAATATACAAATCAACGCTCGTTTTGGTGCTGATAATCTAGTCTAGTCTGAAAACGGGACAATCGGCGTCCCGCGTGGACCCCTCGCGGGACGCATGCTCTAGGGCCCCAGAAACGGGACGGGACGGTTGGTAACCCTAGTCCGGACGGTACTATACTGGCACATCATCATTCACCAGCACCAGCACCGTGCTGGTGCTGGTGAATGATCGCTTCCACCCCAATCATGAGCAGGTGTAAGCGAGACAGCTCGTTCTTCGCTCGTAATTTGACGGTATTACAGTGCGGGAGTGTCCGATCCTTACATCTAAATATGAGCAGGCGTGAAGACATCGGCGAGCGAGCGAGAAAGGGTGAGTGCTCGGTCTGTACATGGGCAGTTCTCAGAGGTGGCGTTTTTACGTGTCCGAGGCTATATTTGCGTGAATTTTTGGCCCAATATTTTTGAAAAAATTCATACACATATTTCAGCGTCTGTTATATCTCGACAATTAATAAAATATTCCATAACACCATATTCAATATTATAAAAAAAATAAAAAGTGTAGAAATTGACGTACAGTGGGTGTGTCCCGCACCCAAATTAGTTGAAACAAAAAATTATAATTCAAGGTGGGGATGTTGTATTAATATTTAATATTGGTTCACATATTCTTAATTAGTTTAGTTCTACTATAATTTCACTAAACATAATATATGAATTACCCTTATTAAATAAAAACATATTTTCACCATGTCCCGCGCCAACGCTTGATTTCGCTGGAGTTTACAAAACTTGGCGGTATCGCACAAAGCAATGTACCAGGAACTCAATGCCGCGCCCACAGTTAGCTTCAGTTGCGCCGCGTTCACCGACAAGAGCGGACGTATGCTCACAGTGTAATAGCAGAATTCGCAAAGGTATCTTCATCATTCGGTGGGTTTGGTTTCGTGTTTTCTTGAATTCGGTGAAGAAAATTTTTCGTTGAGTGTTTGTGCTTTTCTTAGTGCAACAGTGCCTAAGTCATGCCAAGAAGTATGTGATTTGGTTACCAGTGAGTCTTTTCAATACAATCGTTACTTTTTGTGTAATTGTTCAATAACGATAAAATTTGAATTCAGTGGGTGTGATTTCCGTGGATTCGGTGGGGTTTTAGGCCACCGAAATCAAAAAAGGTGCCACCGTGATCAATCTTGACTATAAAAACAGGTTAATTGTTTGTTTTTAAATAATTTATATGTTATAATTGTATTCAAAACAGTTGAATATGTTGTTAGTATACTCGTATATTTAATCGCAACTTTTAAAAATTTTTGGTTATGCTATCTGCGGATATTTTTCCTATTTAATCAGTTATGATTACCGTTGACGTATATCTATCAAGTTCAGTGCCTTCTGATAAAGATTCTCCTTCTGGGCCCTATAATATACGCTTAAGGTCATCAAGAATCTTGGAGCCAACTCTCTATTCTTTCAAGTCTTTATAGTTTCTTCTGATGAAATTTTGGGTCCTAAATTACTGTTTAAATTATGAAGTTTAAAGTTCACACTAGCTAAAAGCATACTAGTTTAAAGACACATGATAATGAAACCCTCTTTATTTTTAGTTAATCTTCAAAATACCTCGACAATCCCAGAAAAATTTGGCCATCAACTTTCTAGCCATTTTGTATTCAATGATGTTTAGGCTCTGGTTCAAAATAATAAGCCCGGGTTTCATCTTCTTCAAAATTGATGTGCTGTGTTCACCACACTGCTATAAAAAGCTCCTCGATGCGTCGGTGTGCGCATTATCGGCACCCATCTTGCATATAAAAGCTCCAGAAGGCTTGTGTTGCGGATGCGGGTGCTCGGCCGATAGCGATATATTAAGTATAGATAGATTCACTAAAGCTGGCACGAATGGATTGAATGAGTGAATGATAATATTCATGTGTGCGTCACAAAATGATTACATACAGGTTGATACAAAAATTGATTATTGAAAACGTATTTGTAGATAAATTATACTGTATGACAGTCCAAATTCATCAGTAATACTACAAATACTACAAAAACTGAGTACCTACTGTCAAGGAAATTGATTTGTATACCATTTCGTACCTTGTCACAGAGACAATCAATATGAAACCCGGTAGATGTTATACGGTAAGACTTTAGGCAAGCTATGGAGTCGACATTTGCCATAAATCTCAAACCTTATTCATATTAATACTCATTTGTTGATTTTATGTTAAAATGCCTTTATAGCGATAGAGTATGATAAAATAATAAATTTATTTGGACTTAGTTGAAATGAGAACAAAAGCATTATTTCGGCAAAAGATTCATTCGGTTGAAATTTGCATGTGTATGCTGTGTTATGTACACCATCCTTTTCATAATTACAATGAAACAGAAAGTTAACAAAGACATTAAGTTACACATTTATAATCTAACATAAAAACAATCTTTATATCATTTTACTATGCTTTTTATCACGACCGCAGATATTATTTAGTAAATGAGTATGTATGAATAAGATTTTAGTTTTATGGAAAATGGCGACTCTATGGCTTGCCATTAGTTTTATTGTGCGTCATCTCATACAAAATATCATCAAAATGACGTAAGTCACTATGAATGTCGCAAATTTTTCCGATCGGAAAAATTTATTAGGTCAGGTACATAGTATATCGTTTACATGAATGACATGACAAAGGAACATATTAGGCAACTGTCTCACATGTACAAACTCATACGAGACAATTGGATCGAAATACAGCCACATGAGGTTAAGAAAGCGCTGCAAAAATAGGCTCCGTGGCTTGGAAATGCCTGCAAGAAACTGGTGTGTTGCTACTTTCTAATCTCTTCAGTCAGGTGTTGCTCTCTTCCAAAATGCCAGAGGCATGGAGATTGCGCACTATCGTACCGATTTACAAGGGTAAGGGAAGCAAGTACGAGTGCAACAACTACCGAGGTATCAAGCTCTTAAGCCATACTATGAAGCATTACGAAAGAGTAATCGACAACCGAATAAGGTCAGAGTGCTCATTATCAAGACATTATTATGGCTTCGTACCTGGTTTATCAACTACCGATCCTAATATGTTTGCTCTGTCCACAATTGCCGAAGAATATCGCTCGAAGAAAAAAACCGCTGTTCGTTGCGTTGCTGGACATGGAAAAGGCATTTGACCGTGCTCCAAGGGATACTATTTGGTGGAGCCTCCGAAAGAAAAATGTCCCAGAGCAATATATCAAGACCATTTGCTGACATGTATAGGGATGCACGATCAGTGGTCCGGACATCGGTGGATGAGACCAAAGCAATAGCGGTAAAAAGAGGTGTTCATTAGGGCTCAGTACTGAGCCCCTTCCTGTTTTGCTTAGTTTTTGGACTCACTTACTATAAAGAAGCACAAGATTTGGCAAAGTGGACATTTATATACGCTGACGATGTAGCCATATGCACTGAAAGCCGTACCGAGCTGCACAATTCATGTCCCTGAACGAACCAGATCCACGTGACGACAGTCCGGTACCCATAGATGGGCAATTAGTCCAAATACCTGGGTGGTATAATGCACATGTCCGGAGACTTCGAATGCAATACAACACTCATCACCGAATAGCCGCTACATGGCAAAAATGGCGAGAAGTGACTGGTGTGACCTGCGACAAAAAAAATGCCGGTCAAACTAAAGGGACCTATAAGACCATGATTGGACCAGTTTTAACCTATGGCAGCGAGATGTGGGCGGTGACGCAGAAGCACCTGCGTACCATCTAAGTTGCTGAAATGAAAGTGCGAGGAAGCCTGGGCGTGCGTGACATCGCCGACAAAATGCAAGAGAGTTAGGCTGCGATTCTTCCGAATTGACTAGTTTGCTTGCTAAAATCAGCTCGTTGGGCTGAAAATATGAATATCATGATTATGATAATGAGTTTCCAATCAAGATTTTTCTGAATTTAATGAGAATTTTGACAAAAACTTAATTATACATAAACACTTTTAAAGTGATTTTAACACCAGTTTTGAACTTTTTTATGAATATTGATTTCGGTGGGTGGACTTGATTTCGGTGATTTAAAAAACTAAAATATCTTAAAAACCGTTAAGTCTACAAGGGGGCCTTTCCCGGCAATATTTTTTAAATTTAAGCCTGAATCTAGGATTTAATGTTTCACATAAAAAAAGTAAAAAAAAAATTGTTCCACCGAAGTCACGCAAAACAGCTCGGCTCGGAGAATCGCCCACATATCAAACGTGAGAAGCGGTGCTACCGCGAAAAACGATATTCGTAAATTTCAAACGATTGCCTCTGTCACTGTCATGACGCCTCAATTGGAGTAAAAGAGAAATATGCTCGAAATATATGAGCTTCGATGTTCGCGGTACCGCTCCAGGCGTGAACGAGACTTTGGCGACTGAGCGAACACGCCCGAGTGGATAATAAGTCGATCCCGTTTAGGTGAGTGCTCGCTTCTTACGTCCCAAGAATGAGCTGACGAACGAGACATCGGCAAGTGTGAGAGACAGGTTTACTTGGGCTTGTGGCGTGGGCACTGTGGGCAGTGCCAGATTGATGATCAGAAGTCACAAGGAACTCTTTCTAATGCAGAAACCTAAGAGGACGGAACGAGCCTTAACATTAAATTAAATTCAAAACATCGACTGCTGGACATGGGCTCACTAGATTTAGGTAATGCCATAATCGTCACGCTTGGCAGGCTGGTTGGCGATCGCAGTATTTTCCACCACTCTAAGGGACGCTACTGTCCACGCGGTGTCAGCCCGGTGTTACCAATACCCGGGTCCAAATGATTGTACATATTCTGGCTGCGTGAGGTAGATAAACTACGTGGCCAAAACATTTTGTTAATCTATGTTAGGACCTGTCCGTCCGGATCTGTTTGGTATTCGTCCGTTCCTAACAGATAAATTACCAAATACATCCTCGTAAGGCCCACTGGCCTTCCTGTAGTACTAATTACTTTAAAGAAATTTGCATTTTATAACATTAGGACAGAGTTGAATTTGATTTCTTTGCTTCAATTTTCACACAAAAGAAATTATACGTGGTGTGTAGTGGTAGTAGCAGTAAGATGTTACTTGTATGGTGGGCTTTAGGAGGTTATATTAACAAAGGAATATTAATTCCTAACATCTGTAAACATAATATAAAATAAAGATGGTCCCGATGTTTGTTCGCGTGTAATTTTAACTACCTTGAAACGGCTTTCATCAACACTTAGTAAGTCTTATGGAGAAGGTTTTTAGGAAAACTTGCCAAACACTATTTGTTAATAAATACGATTGTCATCTCCAGCTATACCAGCAAGCCAAGCGGCTGGAGGCCCGCGAGCGGCGCTCCGACAGCTCATCCAGCTCGGGCTCCGGCGCGCGGGGCTCGGACAAGGGCGCGTGGGCGTCGGACAGCGGCGCGCAGGCCCCGGACAGGGCTGCGCGGGCCCCGGACTGCGGCGCGCGGGCGCCAGACAAGGGTGCGCGGGCGCCGTCGCTGTGCGCGCTGTGCCGCTGCTACTGGCTAGTGGCGCGCCGCTATGTCGCGCAGCTCAATCCTGTTAGAGAATAATTGTAATGTCCTGTGCTGTTAACTGTTAAATATATCCATATAGTAATTTTTTAATGCCACTTGCCTCATTCCGTAATCGTTATTCAACCGCATAACAGCCTATTTCTAACGTTCTTTTTTATTTGATCAGCGTTTGACCTTAGTCACACCTGATGGTAAGTGCCGACGAGTTCGAGGGTGTAGCACGCTAGTTCAGTAACAGCCTATCCACTCTTTGAAAGAGCTAAATTAAATCTTTCCGGGAATACAAACAGTATACATACAAACAGTCCGTATTATACGCAGTCCGCGAATCGCTTCGTGCGAATGAATGTCGGAATATTCACAACGTAAGGGTGAAACCTCTCTCTCGCCTAGACGTCCAATGGTGGAACGGAGATAGTGGAATCAAATCGTGCAATTGCTGCGCACACTCTCCAAAATGTATCCTGTAAACACCCACGCAGATAAACTAGCAACCTTGCGACAGTTGCGACGGTGCTAAGGCTCTATGAGTCTGAGTTCGGTGCTCTATTGAATCCAAAGCGGCCAGCTGATACTTTACAGACCCGTGGTGACCAAAGGTGGCAACAAGTACTCCATACATGAGCGAACTTGTGCTTGGTTCCCATGGCATAAAAAAAGTTCTGGCGTGAAGTACCGCTTCACCCTTTGAAAGTCCCCAAGTTTTTTAACAGCGGATCTTGCTTTGGCCTCAATAGTGGCACTGAAGTTCAGCTTAGTGGTTAATTTTAATCCAAGTAGCTTGAGGTGATCCGTAATTGCTAAAGATACATTCTGGAAAGCAGGAGTCAAGTTAAAAACGATTCTTTTGGCGGTGAATGCCTGTATTTTGGAGGCGTTAAGCCTAACCAAGTTGGCTTCGCCCCAAACGTCAACGGTCTTCAAGGTCAGGTTCGTTCGCTCTACCAAAGCTTCCCTAAAGGACTGTATCTACACTAGTAGTTTGGGCCTCAGAAACCTCTCAGTCACTGTGCTGTCGTCTGCATACCCAAAGATACCGGGCCTATACGCAGCAAAAAGAGAGTGGCAGAGAGAACCGAGGCTCTAGTGTAAGTTTCTTTTGACATAAAAAAACGTTTACGAACGCGTAAGTGATAATGTTATTTATATGGGAAACGCAAACGCGTTCGTGACGTAAAGTTACGTTAAAAATTTACACTTAGGGCTCCGAACCCTGAGGCACCCCCAGCATTAACCTTTGGAATGTCGGAATGTGGACCCACGGATTCCCGTTTTCCTGCCTGCCGGTTCTGAAGTTTTTCGTTTTTCTGAAAAGTGCATAGGATAATAGCGTCGCAGGCTTTCCTCATGGACCAACTACGTATGCAGAACTGCTTGTGCCATTAAAAATATGAGGTTGGCTGGTGGCACAACGCGGATCCGCGCGGGCACACAGCCATATTGTAATTCCAGCAGCAGCGGCATGCCATGCGATCCGATGTGCAACCATTTATGTTGTCATTGTCCCTGTCGCATATATGTGTCGTTAACAGCCAAAAGGCATTATGGAGGCGTCAAAAACAATTGTTATGGGAATCCGCCTCTAAGGGGATGGAGATAATTGTAGTTATTTAATTTTCAAGGGAGCAAAGTTATACTAGTATAGTAGTAATTAATTTTCAAGGTATAGTAGTAATATTACTATGAGAGGGTAAACACTAAGGTATATACCTGAAAGAGAGAAAGATTACCCTAAGGGTGTCTGTCCACCAGAGCTATAGAGCTAGAGCTGCGCTACGTTTGTATACAAATAACACATTGCTTTATATCATAGCTCGGCCGATTTGCGGCATAACTTAACCTTATAACTGGCCGTGCATTGTCAAACTATCTCTGTCAAGCCCACGTGACGTCAGAAATGGATAGCTCTGCACATTAGTGCATCACCTGTAATGCACGGACGTATCGATTCATGTCAGTGGTACAAGCGAGGGACAGTTAGTGTTAATAATATATACATAGCATGATCTTGCGCCTGCCATGCCACCGACCCCTAAAGTGGCTATGGTGGACTCTGACAGATAAGGTTCGTTCTTTCTTAGTCGAGACGTTGGCGTACACGACACAATTTGACGCGAGAGGAAGGATTCAAAAGGTTAAGAAAGGTTAAATCACTATCAGTTTCGACGTCCTCTCTCTCGCCCTTCAAACAAAGTAAAACAACATCAAGCATACTCAATAAATCACACTGTTATATCTTTAAAGTCCATTTTAACAGATTCGTTCGTATGTAGTTGTTTAGTTGTTGTGGCTTCTGTACTCGAAGTAGTTGTAAGTGGCCGCTTCTCAAAGGGGTAGAACGGGTGGTCCATCCACTTGAGCTGGGGCACGGATCGGTAGCCCTTGTCGAAGCTCCGTAGGATACTCTTGTCTTTATTATCGAGGGAGAAGTCGAAGATGTCGATGTTCTCGAAGATTCGGCTGCCGGTGAGGGATTTTGGGATTGGTGTGACGCCTATTTCGATCTGGAATTAAGAGAGTACGGTTATAGCAAAGCTTTGTCAGCGTAACTCAATCGAGCAGCCCGCCTGATGGTAAGCAGTTACCGTTGCCTATAGACGCCTGTAACTCCATTGGGTTGATAGTGCGTTACATATTACATGCATACATTTCAGCCGTATGCAGTCCACTGCTGGACGTAGGCCTCCCACAAATAAGACTTGGAGTGGCATGGCGACCGCAGTAGCTGTAGATTGGGTTTCGACGGACCCTGCTACCCGTCCGTAAGATTTTTCTTTTAATCGTTTCTTACGACACCCGCGGGAGGAGATGAGGTGGTGCTATTCTAGTCAGCCGGTATATAAGTATACCACGGTACGGCACGGTATGATAGTGCGTTGCCTACCCTTTAAGACTCAGTTCTCTGAGAAGCTTACTCACCGGCAGGAACACATCACTATGAGCCTAGTGTCTAGTGCTATTTGGCTGTGGTTTTCTGTAAGGTGGAGGTACTTCTCCAGCCGGGCTTGACTCCAGATTTGTGCGAGATGTCATTCGCTGAACGTGCCTATCACTTAACAAGATGACATTCGCAGTGCCCATATCTCTCATTTCGACGTAGTTTGAGGACTTAACCGATTCCCGATGTAGTTTAAGCATACCTCAGATCCAACGTGATTTATGGACTGGACATGCCGCGGGTCCATTAGCTATTAGGTACATTTATTATATTAAGCTGGAAGTACGACTGATGGATATTAACAACAACTTGCGGTATCCATGTATTCATACAATTTAGTGCTAATGGAGTTATGATCATGAACTTAGCAATACTTTATTACATATGGTCCGTAGAAGTCTCGATAACCGAAAAATAATGGTCGTGGAAAAGGACGTTGAATGGAGAAGACCAAGTGGAAATCCGAAAAAACGTGCAATCAGAAAGAGAAGACTTTGATTCTGAGCAATCTCATGCTGTTTTGAAAGGTAAAAATATCATAGTATTCCATACGTTATAGAAGGAAATGGTAATACAATAGCTAAGAAAACTAAAATAGATTTGTTCATGTAACATGTTTTTTTTTTTTTTATGACATAGGCGGCAAACGAGCAGACGGATTGCCTGGTGGTAAGCAATTACCGTCGCCCATGGGCACCCGTAACACCAGGGGAGTCACAAGCGCGTTGCCGGCCTTTAAGGGGGGTTGGAGCTCTGGGAACCTTACTCACCATCAGGAACATAACACTACATACTTGAAAGGTAGCAGTGCTATTATGGCTGTGGTCTTCTGTAAGGAGGAGGTACTTCCCCAGTTGGGCTGCCCCAGATTCAAGCGTTGATGGTACTTCGATGTGCCCTACCTATCATTAGTTGGACGTAGTTTAAGGACATACCCGGGTCCAAGGGTCCGGGTTATTATCGAAAGTCATCAATCAAAGTTTTTAAACAACACTTACAGCGTATCTCAGTAAGATTTGCGGCACAGTTTTGCCATACTTCTTCGCCATGTTCTTCAACGGAGGGTCGTGGATGTAGGTGGGCGAGGACCCTCGCTTCTTCATCAGCGAACCGAAGGGCGTGTAGCCCATCACGGCGATGTGGTGCTTGCGGCAGTACGCCAGCAGCCCCGGCTGCTGCAGGTTCAGGTTCCACTGGAAAGTATTTGGACTGCTTACAACTCGTTCGCCCCCGGTACTGTTTTACTAAACGCTTACAATATGCCGGTAGATTTCTACCGGTGACATCTCGATCACTCAGAGCATGCCACTGGCATTATGCATTTGTATTCCTATGTCGCTGTCATAAGTCGAGTTCTTACTGCTGTGCCAGTGCTGTAGGAATACGAACGTTGTTAACACAACTGTTGTGCATAGGAGAACGATATTTTTAGACACATATACTTGTCACTGGCATAGGAGTTTGATTATTGTTGATCACAGACATATCACTGGCATCGGAGAAGGTTCATGGTGTGGTAGGCATGGGATAAAGACATACAGTCAGCTGCAGTTGCTAAGCGGGCGAGGTGTTGAAAATGATCATAACACGACTTTATAGTTAAGAGAAGAGTGTGATCACGATAATTCTGAACACCAGCGCGCAACTTCTGCCGCTGTACAGTTGCGGAAGGATCTCAATAATCTCGAAAAAAAAATTAAAATCTCGTGATCTTTTGAGATATAGTAAATTAAAAGAAAAAATGGAAAATTTCATTTCCCATACCAAAATGGTAAAAAGTAGCCAAAATTATTTGCTACGACGTTTTTCCAAAATATATTGCAACTTTGGAGAGGGTATCCATATCAGCAGGATAGCTCATCACATCAATAGGCATTCTTGGCATTTGAAGGGTTATTAGTGCAAGATTATATTTGGAGAGTCTGTGGTCGCTGAGCTGTCAAGTCGGTTTTGAATCAGCTGATTTGAAATAATTCATAATTATTATATTTCTAGCGCGAAATTGCAAGTATTGTGCATTAAAACGATCACAAATATAAAAGGAACATTAGTGATAACTAGTTTTGTGTAAATAACAACCACACATCGTGTATTTACTGGACTAAGAAGCGGAGCAGCTGTCAACGGTCAAGTGATCGCCGTTGGAACCTGGATTTAAAAACCGGGAGAGTATTTTGTTCTTTTTCCATTGTTTCTACACACTTTCTTTCTCATTTTAACGTACAAAAGTACAATAATAATCATTTACATACAGAGCTCATTGTTACGGCCGTGAGCAACGTCAAACCTACTACATTGGCACAGTGAGGTTTCTCTTTGCTTGACGAACTTGTGGAAGCATAAGTTGAGACGACACATTCGCCACAGACACTGCCCACTACTGACACACTGCACACATAACTCATTTCTAGTTTAACTTACCACCTTGGCAAACATTTAACTTTCAACAGAGGAACCTACTTAAACTACTTCTCATTTCAGATACTTACCTGTGAAAGTAACATGGATGTCAAAGCTCGTAAAGGCCGTAAACCCACCGTGCGCCAACTGGAGTTGCAGCTTGAGGCTTCAGCTCAAGACTTAAAGGCATCGAGGGCCTTATCTGAGCAGCTGTTGCAGGAAAGGGACGACAGTGAAGTGGAGCTAAAAATATTGGACAAGAACACAGCGTTGCGAAGGGACCTTGCAGACAATGATGTGCAGCTGACCGATGCTCTTTGTGAAGTGGGCCGTTTGCAAAACACAGTGGACTCTTTTAACCAGTGCGCTTCTACACATGAAGTAGCCTTAGAGCGTATAGCAAACTTGGAAGAAGAGCTGGGTACTACATGCGAGGAACTAAATTTATTAAGGAAGGAACGGGAGCACTATGATGCTCGGGTGCTTCAGAATGTGTACCAAGAGTTGACCTCCGGTGAGAATAGGGACAATAAAAATATTGTGTTTTAATAGTAGTAAGAAATTAAAAAATATATTAAGATTAATAGGTATATTAGGAGAACCCAGAAGCTCATCAAAAGCCAAACATGCATTAAAAATATAATAAATTAAAAATTGCATTATCTGTATCAAAAATAGAGTTCAAAATTGTCATTTAGAGCTTGATGCTAAAGAAATTAATTTAAAAAACTTGCATGCTGAAGTAAATAGGTTAAAGGATGAGCTTGTGGTAATATCCTCACGGTATGAAACCACTAAAAAACAAGTTGAGGAGCACATAAAAGCTTTTTCAAAATTGTTGGATGCTAATCATATTTTAGAGGAGCGTTGCAACTCTATACTTAAAAATAAAACTTGTAACTGTAGCCAAATACCACCGACAGTGGCAAATCAAGCTAGTGTGGCCCTCAACACCTCTAGACTGGCTGTGCCAGTAATCAAGAAAGATGTCAAACAGACAATTGTGTTCTCTGATAAAATTGGGTTGGGCTTGGGCCCTTTATTGAACTATAGATTGCAACAAAAAGTGACAAATAACTGTTACCATAACATAACTTTGTCTCATTTATGTGACATCATATCAAAGGGATGTTATGATAATAGCACTACACTTGTTGTCTTATTAGGTAATAGTCTAAGTATAGATAAGCCTAGCATAGATAAATTAATGACTACTTTAAATAATATTGAAAGATCTGGTATTGGGAAAATTATTTTATGTGCACTGCCATATTCAGAGAATATGTCATATGACTACAACAGTAGAATTTCACGTTTTAATTCTTTGATGTACAATGCTATATCTCTCAATAATAAATATCATTTCTTTGACACAAATAAATTCATTGAGGGTTTCTGCCTAGCCCCGGGGAAAATATTTTTGCCAAGGAAATGTAGCATATCTATAATTGATTTATTAGCTTTTAATATAGAACCAAATAGATGTTTCAATGTTGTAAATAAGTCTGGGCGATCCAACAATGCCGCAAAACCGTTGTCACCTTTAAACTAGATTGTCAGACAGCGGAAAAACATCTGAGTATGAACATTGTTCACCAAAATATTCAGGGTTTTTCCAGCAAAGAATTAGAAATAGGTTTATTTTTAGATAATAATAATATTCATGTCATGTGCATTACTGAACACTGGCTCAAACATGGTCATATAATGTTTGACTTTGTCAACTTTAAATTAGGCAGTTCTTTCTCAAGAAAATCTGCCATTCATGGTGGATCCCTTATAATTGTTAAAAACTGTATGAAATGTAAAGAGCGGACGGATGTTGTCAAATGTTCCATAGAAAGAATTGTAGAACTTGCATGTGTAGAATTGGAAAGTTATATAGTTATCTGTGTGTATAGGCCACCATCAGCTGATTTCGGCACATTTGAAAGTAACATGGAAAATGTACTGAAATTAGTGTCTAAGAGCCAAAACATGTTATAGTTTGTGGAGATTTTAATGTTAACTTGCTTGAATCGTCTAGTAACACTGTCAAATTGCTATGTTTGTTTAAATCTTTTAATTTATTCAATTTATTTTTTGAACCTACCCGGGTAGGAGCCACCAGTGCGACATGTCTGGATAATATTTTTGCAATTGCGAATGTTTAGATAAGCAAATTTTTAATTGTTTTAATTCGGATCATAGTGGTCAAAGGGCATCATTTATAAGCCTTGGACAGAGAACTCCACAAACAATAACTTTTAGACCCATTACTGGTTATCGTTTGGAATTATTCAAAAACGAAATTCAAAAAAGTCTGTCTTCATTGCCCTATTCTCATTTTACGAATCAAATAGTTTGTATAAAGACCTGTTTGGTGTAATTCTTCATAGTTTTAATAAAAATTTCAAATTGAGGACTATTCGTGGGTCGAAAGTAACAACTAAAGCAAAGTTTAGTGAATGGGCTACTGTGGCCATTCACAGAAGTAAAAAGAGGCTTTACGAATTTTATGGGAGGGAGCTCAACAGGAATGCTGGTTTTCTGGACTATGTTAGGAACTACTCCAAGATCTTCAAGAAAGTGTGTTTAACTGCTAAGGCAAACTTTATTAATTCTAAACTCAAAGTGTCGGACAATAAAGTAAAAACAGTTTGGAATATTATTAACAGAGAAGCTGGTAAATGTAAATCACGCATTACTCAAGTGAACATTGTCTCAGATACTCAACAGGTAGTGTCAAATGCCGATGTTGCCTCGGCATTTGAAGATTACTTTTCCAACGTGGCTCTTAATACAACACAGTGCCTACAATCATCATCGCCTCAAGCACATTCCTTACTTTGCGCTAATATTAAGAAATGTAAAAATATGTTTGAATTTGAATTTGTAGACTCAGAAAAAATTGTAAAGACATTCAAGTCACTCAACTTAAAGAAGACAGAAGACTTGTGGGGAACGTCAGTCGCGGTCATTAGTCATATTATAGAAGTTATAGCGCCTTATTTAGCTTTAATTTACAATAATTCCGTTTCAGAAGGCGTCTTTCCAGATCTTATGAAATGTAGTAAAGTCATTCCTCTTTTTAAGTCGGGTGAATCGAGTGATCTAACTAATTACCGTCCGATTTCAATACTCCCTGTACTAAGTAAAGTTTATGAAAAGTTAATGTTAAATAGTCTGCTGAGTCACTTTAACAGACAAAGATTACTTACAAGTAATCAGTTCGGTTTTACAAAGGGACGTTCCACAACCGATGCTGCGTCGGTGCTTATTCAACACATTTACAGTATTTGGGAAAATTCTTGCGATGCCATTGGAATATTTTGTGATCTTTCTAAAGCTTTTGATTGTGTAGATCATGGAACTCTCATTCTGAAACTTGAACATTATGGCCTATCAGAAAATGCCTTAAACCTCATGTCCTCATATCTTAGCAATAGAAACCAAACAGTCGTTGTAAATAACACCCAGTCTAGAGGAGCTTTAGTAAAATTAGGAGTACCACAGGGTTCTATATTAGGCCCGTTCCTGTTTTTGGTTTATATAAATGATTTACCTTGTATAGTAGAAAACCGTTGTGATATAGTTTTATTTGCCGATGATACATCATTCATTTTCAAGGTTGACCGGCAATCTACAGATTTTAATGTAATTAATAACACACTAGCTGATGTTCTCAACTGGTTTACTACTAACAATCTGTTGCTTAATGCTAAGAAAACAAAATGTGTTAGATTTGCTTTGCCGAATGTTACACCGGTGGATACTAGAATACTTTTAAATAATGAATGCTTAGAGATAGTAGATAAAACATTGTTCCTTGGTTTAACATTGGACAAAAGTCTACAGTGGAGTCCTCATATAACAAAACTCGCACATAGATTAAGTTCGGCCGCTTTCGCCGTTAGGAGAATTAGGCAACTGTCGAATATTGAGACAGCTCGATTAGTTTATCATAGTTATTTCCATAGTGTAATGTCATATGGTATTCTGGTTTGGGGCAAAGCAGCTGACATACAGACTATATTTGTATTACAAAAAAGAGCCATTCGTTTTATGTATAACTTAAAAGCAGGTGCATCTGTTAGAAAACTTTTTAAAGAAATTAATATATTAACTGTAGCTTGTCAATATATATATGAAAACATTATGTACGTTATTAAAAACCTTCAGTTGTTTACCAAAAATTGTGACATCCATACCTATAACACTAGAAATAAGAATAAGCTTGCTATTAGAAAGTGTCGTGTGCGTAAAGTGTATAAATCATTTTATGGGCAATGTATTCATTTATATAACAAGTTACCTGATGATGCCTTAAAATTACCCTTCCCAGTACTTAAGAATTACTTAAAAAGTCTTTGATGTCTAAGGGCTATTACAGAGTAGAGGATTATTTGACAGACAAACATGCATGGCCCAAACCAGAAACTACCAAAACCACCTAGCAATTAAATCAACAATTGTATGTACTGCCAGCTCATGTAAATGACACAGTTCAGATAAGAAAGCATATTAAAGTATGTCTATTTTGTGAAGTCGAATTTGTTTATACATTATTATTTTTACTTTTATATTTTGTATTTTCATATCTTGTAATAAACTGTTTGATATGTTTTCTTATCGGACTACGCATAATTATGTAAGTACTTTAAGATTTGATGTAACACTGTATTGAAAAAATAAGTCCCGCCGTCGTTTCTTGCCGGTATCTTCACGGGTCAGAGGTGTAGGGTTTGAACCGGTGTAGATTTTTTTTTTTGACGTTCATAAGTGCATGTAATGTGCCTAAATTGAAAAATAAAGATCTTTTATCTTTTTATCTTTTATTAATATAACTGGTGTCACCTGCTGGATGCTTTCCAACAAGACCGGAAGCTGAAACGTGCCAGAGCTTGGGTTAGCAGTTCTCACCTCTGTTCACAACAGACCCTGGCTTTGGTAAGCTGGCTGGATCAGCATCTAGAATCACGACCGCGCCAGCTTTCATCAAACAGTTCTCACCTCGATCTTCAGCACAGCTGGCTCGGTCAGCTGGTGCTGGATGCTCTCCAGCATGACCTGTTCGTAGCTGGACCACACCAGCTTTTCATGGGGCAGTTCTCACCTCGATCGGCAGCACAGCTGGCTCGGTCAGCTGGTGCTGGATGCTCTCTAACATGACCTGTTCGTAGCTGGACCACACCAGCTTTTCATGCAGCAGTTCTCACCTCAATCTGCAGCACAGCTGGCTCGGTCCGCTGGTGCTGGATGCTCTCTAGCATGACCTGTTCGTAGCTGGACCACACTAGCTTTTCATGGGGCAGTTCTCACCTCGATCTGCAGCACAGCAGGTTTAGTCAGATGGTGCGCGTGGATATTCTCCAGCATCACCTGGTTGAAGTTGCTGACGCCGATGGAGAGCGTCAGGTTCTGCGCCTGGGCGTCCATCATGCCTCGCCACGTTTCCAGGTAGTGTGTGTTGTCGAACGTTTGGTTCGCCTGTTACAAAACAAAACCCATGTCCAGTCGCCATCAGATATATCGGAGCTGTGGAGGTGGTCACAAATATCTGAACAGCCTTGACTAGAAGCTTTGTTCAGGTATAAGTGACCACCTCCACAGCTATTGGACCCAGGTATGTCCTTAAACTACGTCCAACAATGAGAGGTAGGGCACAGCGATGACCATCACGCTTGAATCTGGGGCAGCCCAACTGGGGAAGTACTTCCTCCTTACAGAAGACCACAGCCATAATAGCACTGCTACCTTTCAGGTATGTAGTGTTGTGTTCCTGATGCTGAGTAAGGTTCCCAGAGCTCCAACCCCCCTTAAAGGCCGGCAACGCGCTTGTGACTCCCCTGGTGTTGCGGGTGCCCATGGGCGACGGTAATTGCTTACCACCAGGCTCGTTTGCCGCCTATGTCATAAAAAAAAAAGCTCCGATATATCTGATGGTGATTGTTACTCGTATAGAAATATGTCTCCTTCAAGAAATCCAAAGGAACAGTTCCTTCTTTAGAAAATGCGAAGATCTTGTTTCTAATCATCATCATATCAACCGAAGGAGGACGACATAGGCCTTCCCCACAGTGACCGATTTTGCACCACCCGCATCCAGCGGATTCCTGCAATCTTTACCTTATTTTTTTATATACTTATCGTTTGACCTCGGTCACACCTGCTAGCTTAATATAGTTTTTTATCACTTGTCACAATATCTGTCACGCTCTAACAAGTATGTGAGTGCGAAAGTGACGGATAGCGCGATAAAATGCCAACCATGGTAGACGTTCTGCTGGTAAGGTCTAGAGGTCGAGGGTGTAGCACGCTGGTTCAGTAACAGCCTTCACTCTTGCCTTGAAGAGACCCAAATTATATCTTTCCGGGACAGACGAAGGGTCGACCGGGAATACAGACGAAGGGAAGTGAAGGGGATGTCGTTGGTCCACCATTTTTTTTTATGACAAAGGTGGCAAACGAGCAGGCGGATTGCCTGGTGGTAAGCAATTACCACCGCCCATGGGCACCCGCAACACCAGGGGAGTCACAAGCGCGTTGCCGGCCTTTAAGGGGGGTTGGAGCTCTGAGAACCTTACTCACCACCAGAAACACAACACTACATACCTGAAAGGCAGTAGTGCTGTTATGGCTGTGGTCTTCTGTAAGGAGGAGGTACTTCCCCAGCTGGGCTGCTCCAGATTCAAGCGTGATGGTAGTTCGCTGTGCCCTACCTCTCATTGTTGGACGTAGTTTAAGGACATACCCGGGTCCACAGACCTAGTTTCTATTAAATACAAATGGCTATTTAACAACATCTTCCTCGCGTTGTCCTGGCATTTTGCCACGGCTCTTGAGCAGCTCGAAGTGTAATGTGACCATGTTTGGAGTTGTGAATTAGATCCGAGGCGAGATCGGAGGGCAGCTACGTGTATAGGTGAAAAACTTAGCTAAAACACTTGGCCTATGTAGTAACGCGTGTACACGCATGTCGGCGTTCTATATTCAAATGTTGACGTAAGTTCCATATTCATTCTCTGTTACTACAAAGACATGGTGCTTCAGTTAAATTTTTCACCTTGTTAAGGCACTGGTCCAACCGCGAGTTAGTAAGCTATGAGCTATCAGCTATTTTAAGGGACAAAAGATAATCGATCCCGTGTAAATAAAACATACATATGTCATAGCCGGGCGATCGTAATTCATCGCCGTCCGATAAGCTATAAATATAATATCTCTCTCTTTTATTTACACGGGAGGGATTATCTTTTGTCCCTTATAGCTCATAGCTTACTAGCTCGCGGTGGGACCAGTGCCTAATCCAGTGTCCGAGACTTACGAACTGTCCAAGCGGCCAGTGCATGAGGTACAGATGCACGTAGCTCATCTGAAGCTGCGCAAGCGACGCTCTGAGCGCCGGTATCACCGCCGCGCGCGCGTGCGCGTCGTTCCACAGCTGTCAACCCAGTGACAAGATCATATCATTTCGAATTATTTATTTCGTCATACACAAAAGAAAAGAAAGAGAAGAAGGTAACATTTATGGTAAGGGATAGTACAGCTATGATGTGCCTCTTGGCATACGAATATGAAAGTCAGGCTAGTGTACAGTGGTTTATATTTATATACAAAAAAAGAAAAATAAAGTAAAATCATGTCAAATATAAGTTGTGCTGTGAAAGTTATATCATATACTTTAATTTAGGAACAAAATTTTCAGTCGATATTTAAAATATCAGTAAACCTTTTCGACGCCATTGACTTGATATAAAGTCAGAACATTTCGTGCACCACACGCCACGACTTGATATCAAGTCGAAGTCTTGGACCTACGTACGGAGAGGTAAGGTTTATTATCCCTTGCTTTGAACACGAGGTATAAAAAAAAAAAATTACAAGTTTAAGCGGTATTCAAATAGCACAATTGGTAGTGCACTGGGCTAGTGATACAGTGGTTTTGTGTTCGAATCCAGCTTCGAGTCAAGTATTCTATTTTTCTTTCAATTTAAATATCGAAGCTGTAATTAATTTTCAAAAGTCCCGAAAGTATCCGGGATTTCCCGGGACTGAGTCCTGGTCCCGAAAATTTCGGGACTTCGTTATGTACCGGGCAAACCCAGCAGAGCGTCCGGACGGACCCAGTTAGGACACTTATACTGCAGTGTAGGACACAGTTCAGATAAGAAAGCATACCAAACGTCATGTTGATTTAATTCTAAGCAGTCATTTTTGGACGTGTAGGTAATTTTATTTATATAATTATATTTTTTTTGTGGTATTTAATTACTGAAATTATTTGATATGTATTCTTACAGAATTACGCATGTATGTTTAAGAGTTTTTTGTATACTGTTTTGAAAAAATAAGTCCCGCCGAGTTTCTTGCCGGTCATAAAAGTCAAAATACTTCTCGGGTCAGAGGTGTAGGGTTAGAACCGGTGTAGTTTTTATTTTTCTCTTTTACTTTTGTATACTCGACGTGTAAAAGTGCCCTTGTGGCCTACTTACTGAATAAACGTTTGAGTTTGAGTTTGAGTAAAATGTAAATAAATGATGAACCTTGGTAGTGATGAACATCTCTTCCCGCGGCACGGCGTACATCTCGTAGTTTGTTCTTTGTATCTTATATTGCATCCTGTTCAGGTAGCAGGTGGCGTCACACACCTGAAACAGTTTGTGACACACCAAGCTTACGTCAAGTCTAACAAATAAGAAGTATATGGTGAAAAACTTAGCTAAAGCACCTGGCCCCTATTTGACCATAGCAATTGATACGTTTTAGATGTATTTTTATATATTACTTTTATAAAAAATGTTATAAAAACCTAATCTAAGACATAAAATGAATAAAGAGAGAATCATAAATATTTAGGGACAATCTTACACAAATCGACCTAGTCCTACGGTAAGTTCAGTAAGGCTTGTGTTGTACCTAGGTACTAGACGACGATATACATAATAGATAGATACATATAAATACTTAAATACATAGAAAACATCCATGACTCAGGATTAATATCTGTGTTCAACACAGATAAATGCCCTGACTGGGATTTGAACCCAGGACCTTCGGCTTCATAGGCAGGGTCACTACCCACTAGGCCAGACCGGTCGTAATTTTAAGTAATAGTTGTAATGTGAATAACTATGTTAGCTTAAAATGATCACCGAATTGTTGCGAAAAAAATCCTTTACTTTGTAACTACCTTTTCTGCTGTTCTTTTTCAAATGGTCTCACCAAGTTCTGGAAACCAGAGCTCACCTTGGGAGTAGTGGTGGTCTTAGCCAGCTCATCATTCGCTTCCACCGCAGTCCTGACGGCGCGGCCGACCTGGTCTTCCACCTTGTAGGACCACGCTGTGTCCACGTGCCTGTACCCAGCTTGGAATGCCCACAGTACTGCCTGTTCTACCTCGTGACCTTTTGGTACGATGCGACCCTGAAAACCAAAAAGGGCTTCATCATTAATCAACCACAGTCCAAGCTATGCCGTAAAACACCACAGCGATTTTTGTGCATGCTGGGTTTAATGCTGTAATAGCCACGCTTGGCAGGCGGGTTATATACCGCTCTAAGAGACGCTGGCCGTCTTCCGGTGGTTTCTGAACGTAGTTAAAAAAAAAAAAAGATTTCGGGACAATTTAACACAAATCGTCCTAGTCCTCCACGACGTCCGTCCGTCACGACGATATAGGTATATAATACGAGTACAGCAAAAAGGAGAGAGAGTCTCGGAGTTTCTCTGAAGGATAAGATTCATAACGAACATCAGACAGAGAACTAAAGTTATCATCGACATAGCTCGAATAATTAGCAAACTGATGTGGCAGTGGGCTGATGAAGAGAAGAACCGACCGCTGGGGTAAACGCGTCCTTGAGTGGAGACCGCGACGCGGCAAACGTAGTGTGGAACGCCCTCCGACCAGGATGACGATCTGCGCAATGCAGGCAGATCCTGGATGCGGAGAGCACTTCAGGGCGCTATGGCGTTCTTTATGGGAGCTGTGTCCAGCAGTGGACTACGATATAGCCTGATTATGATATTGATTTCAGCAAAGTACAAAAAATATTGTCATCGGCTTAATGACCGACGCTTGAGCATTTCATTGGGTTATACGCGGATGGCCTAGAACGCAAAATGACTTAGTGTAATATTTTGCATATATCGCAAAAGGTCTACATCGTAAACGGTCTAGAACGCAAAATGCCTACATCAATTTCGTCGCTTTATTTTTAAGTTAGCGATGTCGACGGAGCCTCGCTCGGTCGACGGGGCTCCTATTCTGTACCGTTTGGCCTTCGGCCATTTGAAGAAAACTAACGAACCTAACCTACGTAGTGATATAAGAGTGATATAAATAAGTGGTCATTTTGCGTTCTCTAGACCATTTGCGATGTGGTCCGTTTGCGATGTAGGCAAAATATTACACTAGTCATTTTGCGTTTTAGGCTTTCCGCGAATAATATATTTCAGACTGTCTGTCAAGAGGTGAAGGTAATTGGGAAGAGGTAAGATGGGGAAGATGTACCCTGGAGCTGTTCCCCAGCCAGGTCCCCAACGCGATCGTGGGCATCGTGTGTCCATCGTTGAGCAGAACCACCGGCGCCCGCCCTGCTCCCGCGCACTGCAATGGAAAAATAACTAAAGCCTTACTATAGTCATTAAACTTATCAAGTACAAACTAAGAACAAATCAAATTGAAATATTTTGATTTGCTTTGATTTTTAAGTAGTAATACTATTATATAAATTAAAAGTTGAAGTAGGTAACATATACTTAAGAAAAAACGACGAGGACCTCCGGTGTTCGAGACGGGATTCGAACCAATTTGGCCACCCGTATACAGCGGAACCCGTCGAAATTAATCAAGTATATGTGATCTTGTTTATTTTAACGGTTTCAGGCACCGTTTTACCAGCTCTAAGGTGAAACACTACGTGTTTGCACGTCCTAAATGAATACCTTTCGGGATTCTGATATAGCTAGAGAAGTGGTGCTACCATCTATGAAACTAAGAACAAATCAAATTTAATTTACCAAGTACAGTTTCTATCAAATACAACGGGGCAGCCAAGGAATTCAAAATATCGGAACATGCACTTTATCGCCTTGATAATAAAGGCGTTGTGCCGATATTAGTGAGCACCTTGGCAGCTCCGATATATCTGATGGCGACTGTACATACAAGACATACAATGTCTATACAAAGTTGAGTTCCTCCGACATGCTGGCTATTCTCTTCTCGGTAGGTTATATTTATACCCGGGTCGGTATGTCCTTAAACTACGTCCAACAATGAGAGGTAGGGCACAGCGATGACCATCACGCTTGAATCTGTAGCAACCCAACTGGGGAAGTAACTCCTCCTTGCAGAAGACCACAGCCATAATAGCACTGCCACCTTTCAGGTATGTAGTGTTGTGTTCCTAGTGGTGAGTAAGGTTCCCAGAGCTCCAACCCCCTTAAAGGCCGGCAACGCGCTTGTGACTCCCCTGGTGTTGCGGGTGCCCATGGGCGACGGTAATTGCTTACCATCAGGCAATCCGACTGCTCGTTTGCCGCCTATGACATAAAAAAAGGTACTATGTGGCGCAGCGCCATCTATGGATACATGTCGAGTTATTATGACAGCGAGACATCTCCATACAACTAGTATAGCACTGCGTACTGCTGTTAAACGTGATAGATGTCGCTAATGTGTTTGCCAGGATGCGCGGAACGCCCTTTTGTATGGACATTGCCATTTTATGTCAACTGTATTACTACAATATAACTCCATTAGACTTTAAAGAACCTCTCCTTTAGACACTTTAGAGAGGTTTTTTCTTGGCCTTTTAAAGGTATCTTGAAAGTCTTTTCAATTGTGTATGTATCCTAAATAAATCTCTAGAGCCATAGAAGATGGGGCTCTCCAGAGTCTAATGTACTCTCTAGAGTACCTGAGAAAGACGGCAATAATCATACTCAATTAAAATAGGCTATCAAGTGAGTCTTATAACGAGGGAGCTCTCTAGACTCTTGAGCCTCTCTAGAAAGTTCTTCCGTAGTAGCGTTTTATAGAGAGCTCCTTTTTTATAAGGCTCTCTGTGAACAAGCCTAAGTCTCTACATAGTTAATATAATAATTAGAAGCTGGTTCTATTTTTCTACAGAGAGCTTCTTTATTAAACTACTAACCTCTTTAGAAAACTTAATATTAAACTTTCAAAGACCCATCTTATTACTCTACTACACTTATAAAGTCTCTTTAAGTAAACTATCGAAAGAGTCTTCTCTTATGATCTTTTAGACTCTCGAGTGTGAGGTCCTTTTGTAACAACATAAATAATAACAAAGACTACAACCGCGTATAGTTATTAACTTTAAATATGACCTCCGGCGTTTCGAGAATGACATTGGTCTTACATGAAGACTGGCTAAAGTTCACATCAACATCTTCTAGTCGCGCGATATGCGTATAAGTTTAGTTTATTTGTAATAATGTGTAAAAAACATGAAAATTTAAATCGAGACAATTATAACAGAAACAATTTTTGATGTACTTACGTCGTAAATGTTTGAATTTGTAATAAAACTAACTTATTTTATAGAAACATTAATAAAATGTATGTCACACACAAAAACAGTAAGTTGTAGCTAAGTTACGATTGTCAATAGTAATAGCATATCTATTGGATTAGTTAATTTCATGCCTACTGGCTTCAGAAATTATAGCAATTGGCTTTAAAATTATAGATTTACATTACTATTTTCTACATTCAATTTCTGAGCGAGCATATATTAATAAATATTATTAAAGTTCGTACTATTTATCAGCTAGGACGTAAAAACAAATTTAGACTTTCAACAAATCATGCTGTTTTAGATGGTTTTAGACACTAGAGGACATGCCAATTATTTTTAAATACAATTAACATCTAAGTGTTTGAAGTAAATTGATAGCAAACTCACACTTAAAACAACATAACACAACATAAACACAATAGAAATACACATGGCGTCCTCCGCACGGAAAAACATTAAAGATACTGACTCTGTCATTCGCAAACCGATATGTAATAAAATTAATATGGTTGCCGTATTTTATCATCTATCGCGCTATCCGTCAGTTTCGAACTCATACTGCCTTGGCTCGAATCATTAAGCACACATTTTATATGAAAACTCGATAATTTAGTGTATTTACATCTTTTCTGATGACAAATTATTAATTAGTTTAAACTGATTAGGTATTGGTCGTTGCGGTGACTGGTGATTGCATAGAAAAGTATAATTAAGTCACTTCGTTGTAGACCCGAATTTATGTTGGTTTTTTTTTTATGACATAAGGTGGGAAACGAGCAGACGGATTGCCTGATGGTAAGCAATTACCGTCGCCCATGGGCACCAGCAACACCAGGGGAGTCACAAGCGCGTTGCCGGCCTTTAAGGGGGGTTGGAGCTCTGGGAACCTTACTCACCATCAGGAACACAACACTACATACCTGAAAGGTGGCAGTGCTATTATGGCTGTGGTCTTCTGGAAGGAGGAGGTACTTCCCCAGTTGGGCTGCTCCAGATTCAAGCGTGATGGTCATCGCTGTGCCCTACCTCTCATTGTTGGACGTAGTTTAAGGACATACCCGGGTCCAGGTGTTTTCTTATTTAAAAGTATTATTAACTGATGTTCTCTTGTTGTGTACATATTATTAAGGTTTGAAATATCAGATTGTTTAAGTGCATTTAGAAAGTGAGGGTTTTTATAGTAATAAGAGTCACGGGTGACTTAAGACCAAAATGTCTTACTGGGATTTGAAATCAGGACTATCGACCAACCACTAGGTACAGTCAGCAGCAAAAGTTGAAGTGTCCAAAATGATCTACACGCGCTCTTATTCTCTTGACATTAGAGACGTGTTGACCTCATTTTGAACACATCAAATGCTTAGCTACTTCTGCTGCTGACTGTACTACCACTAGCCATCTCTCGTCAAAATGATGAATTTATGCATCGGTGTCACCACTGTCACCCATCCGTGTCACTTGGTAAACGATAACCTTTTAGGCGTTATCTTAAAATTGTTTTGGTCAATATTATATAAGTATTAAGATATTTACCAAGGTAATTACTAGTTAAATACTAAATATAGTTAAATAAACTTTATCTACTGATAGTTGACAATGGTTGGTACTTATACTTACTAAATTTACAACGGAGAGTGTTCTGAGGAATTGTTCGGATCAAACCCTGCCGCCTCCTTCCGCCACCGTTCTAAGCGGCAACATTTCCACCCCCAAATCTGGATAGTTGGAAATCCTCTACTGTGCGTTTTTCTAGAAACTTCCTGTTTCGCAAACTGTGGAATGATTTGCCGTCAGCGGTATTTCCGGTCCGATACGACCCTCATACCTTCAAGAAAAGAGCATATTGCTATCTTAAAGGCCGCAAGGCCCCTGAGACTCCCCTGGTGTTGCGGGTGCCCATGGGCGACGGTAATTGCTTACCATCAGGCAATCCGTCTGCTTGTTTGCTAACTTTATCATAAAAAAATAATACGTAATTGTTATTTATATCCAAAGCCCGGAATTTTCAAGGCAAAACAAGACTGTCGCAATCTTACTAGTGTTAGAAACATTTTTCAATCGATATCGATAGTTGGGAATTCGTTTTTTGGGGTAATTATGCAGACTTCATCGTCTCAATCGCTGTGACCCATAATAGAATAGACTACAATAGGAATTATTTTATTCGTAAAATACATAAGTACTATTTTTTTTTTATGATATAGGAGGCAAACGAGCAGACGGATTGCCTGACGGTAAGCAACTACCACCGCCCATGGACACTCGCAACACCAGAGGAGTCACAAGTACGTTGCCGGCCTTTAAGATCCCTATACGCTCTTTTCTTGAAGGTTTGGATGTCATATCGGTCCGGAAATACTGCACACGACAATTTATTCCAGAGTTTTGCTGTGCGAGGCAGGAAGTTTCTAGAAAAACGCACAGTTGAGGACTGCCAACCATCTAAGTGGTGATGATGGAAGTATTGTCTTGTAGAGCGCTGGCGGAAGGAAGCAGCTGGGATTAATCCGAACAATTCCTCGGAGCACTCTCTACTATTTACACAAAACATGCAACAGACGATAAGAGACATTCCAGGAAGTGCCACGAAATGGCCACATCTCAGCATACTGCTGGCATGTTGCCAGCGCTGGTCTTCCGATGAGGCCAATAGTCTTGAAAAACTCACTGGAGCTCGAACCCACGACCTTCGAATAAAAAGTCGCCAACCAACGTTGCAGGTGCAACTTATGCAAGTATGCAGCGACGCCATTGTTTCTATGTGAGAACATAATGTGCATTGTAATTGCATACGACTTGTGCATCGGTAGAACTGCGAACTTGACGCAAATGGTCAGAGTTTTATCATTTGTAACCATAGAATTACCATCTAGACGGAGCGTGCTAATAATAATACCACGATATAAAGGGATGGTCTTATGTAACTATCCATAGGTGGGCGTTTTCAAAAAATGGTGCACCCAATTAGTGAAAGTTGTTAAGAAAAGTTAAATCACTGTCAGTTTCGTGACGACAATTAAGCATTAAATATCGATAAAAGCTTGGTTTTGATGTTCGTTCTATAAACTTCAATCGATATTACAACATAATAGAAGGCACAAAGTCGATCTTCATAAAGATTTAACTTTTTTTTACATCTTTCGCTAATTGGGTGTACAAAATTTTGAAAGCTCCCAGGTATGGCAGAGACGGCGGTATTTTCATCCGTCCTTGTCATAGTCTCACATATTTTTGTTCCCCTCCAAACTGGACCCTTCAGAACTGTCAAAGTTGGAGGGATACAAACAAATACAATTGGAGTTTTCAATCAAAGTTGAGGTAATTAATACATAATAAGCTAATATTTATGTTATATAGAATGTCCTGTAAAGCAAAACTATAGTGAATTGTTACATTTTGGGCTGCAAAAGCCAGAATGTCTTTCTCCCTTACTGGCGCTCGCGGATGCGTTCTCCAGTCATTATTCCACCTAATTTGTAACAATATCTATCACTCTCCAACAAATATGACTGAGCCCACGGTGAGCTCATGAAGGCTTCTGGGTACTCCAACGATATATATAAGTACCTAATATACAAATCCTTAAATACATACACAACACCCAAGCAAATATTTCTGCTCATCACACAAATGCCCTTACTGGGATTTGAACTCACCGTCGGCATTAAAGGGTCACTCACTAGGCAAGATACAGACGGCCCACACTGGTTCAAGGGCGGAAAAAAGTCCGAATATCACAGTTCATATTTAGTCATTTGTATGTCTTGGAAATAATAGTAGAATACTTATACAACCCTGCACTGCAAGGATTTTCATTTTGGTGTATTATTTAGTTCTTAAATAATTCACCAAAGTACGCGATGCTGCGGACATACCAATTATGCGTCGAAAATCTTTTTTATTTCAGGTTACATATTTCTAAAACGAGCGCTATAAGTATACAAATAGTTATTTTATTTAAAGATACGTATATTAAGGTATTCATACGTGACATAATAATATTAACTTCGTTTCTTAATTTGAGTATTGCTTTGACTAAAACAACATGGTAATTAAATTGCCAATTTGTATTATTTGATAGATAATAACTTTCTATCCATCCATCCCCTTTCATAAAAAAATATCACAAACGATACCTTAGGTATGTAAGATAATGAACTAATTAATTTTAGCTGCTACTATTTGCAATCTTTTGAATAATGACCATTTAACTGAAGAGCGTACTTAAGGTTAAGAAAAATAATTACATAACTAAAAACCTGAATGAGGGTAAATAACTAACAAATTACTTGATTTTGGTATAAAATGCATGCCTTATTATCTTCTTCTTCATTTACTGTTACCTATTCGAGAAAGTGATATTGTTGTTAGCGTTTTTCACTTACAGTTATGGAGAGTTTCAGTATTTCAAACGAGTTGGTTGAAATTGCTATCTCAAGTAACCGAGAAGTGAATAAGTGTGTTGAAAACTTGAATTTTTTTTATTGAATTAAGTTAACATTTTTTACCTGCTTTCAAGAAAAAGTGGCAAGCTGCATCAAAAGTGAGAAAGTTTCTTTTTTGAGAAAAATGAGGATAGGCTAAAGTCGTACGTTTTCAATGTATGCCATACCTTTATCTAATGATGGCAATACCTCAAGAAGATTGTTTAGTTTAGTAACCCAAGTGTAGTTGCGAATATTACAGGTCTGGATGAAGAACTGATTTACAGGTTTTCAGTCATCTTTCATGCTATTAACTCTGGTGCTACAATAGATGCTGAGAAATTCGGGGATTACTGCAACAAGACAGCGGACATATATGTTCGCTTATACAAATGGTATGCGCAATACAGTTCATAAAATATGAACACATGGAAGTAAAATAATGTCCGCTGCTGCATTACCAATTGGTATGCTAACCGAAAAAGCTCAAGAGGCGAAATATGGATTATCGTCGGTACAGGTTGTCCAATTCGAGGAAAAGTTCACGGGAATCCGCCAATCAGGATATACTAAACATGCTTTTGACATCTTCAGATCATTTTATTAATAACTTAAGAGCTAAAAAAATACAGGAAGAGAGCACGAAGAAATGATATAATTTATTATTGAAAATAATAAAAAAAATGTTGTTTTTTGAATGTTTATATTGTTTTATTATTATTATATATTCTCATTTAATATGGATTTTATTTTGTAAACCTATTTTATAATCATATAGACCTGTTTAGACTATGAAGTTAATTATGTCTTTTTTTTTCTATTATTTTTGTTAATTATATTACATGTTACTGATATTTATAACTATTTATTATATGTAATTTACTTACTTTAACTATTTTTATTGGTCAAATTACATTAAACAGCGATTTAAGTGCCCATTCATCATAAAAACAATTAATTCCTTATGCCCGGAATACACGAGGCTAGTTTTTCAAGCCAGTATAGTAAGCTAGTTAATAAGCTAGTAAGCTAGTAAAACTGTCCTGGCTTGAACCCAGGCTAGTGCTGTCTACATGATGCCAGTAATTTTAAGTCAGTTCGAGTGCAAGTACCTTTGCAAAGAGTCGTAAAAAAATCGTCAATATGAACGTAATTCGTAAAAAAATACATAGCATGAATGAAACAATTACTTAAAAAGCTATGTAAATATGTACTAGATGAATTACTTGAAGATATATTTAAAAAAACGTGTATGGCCTCATGGCACTAACCGGACGGATACTAGCTTCACCGGCCGCACGAAGATAGTACACAAGCCAGGCTAGCGAAATCGGTGGTAGGGGGCGCTACTTGCTCAAAAAATAGAACGGCAAGCTATTAAAACTATCCTGGCTTCAGCACTAGCTTACTAGCCTGAAAGTTAAGCTAGTTTTGTATACACGAAGATAGACGCACTAGCTTGCTAGCTTACTAGCACTAGCTTACTATACTGGCTTGAAAAACTAGCCTCGTGTATTCCGGGCATTACTCCCATACAACCTGAACCACTGTGCGGCCCGGTGAAGATCTGCGTTCGCGCAGTTTGTGTTCGCCCGGCAGCGCGCGCGCACGACATGTTGACGATCCTGGCTTTATTTGCGCCGGTAAGCGTAACTTTATCTTATTGTAAGGTGTATTGGGATAATTCCGAAAATGTGTTCATTTTCTGGATTATTATAATACTACAACTTCGTAGGTAGAGAAACTACCGACTATAGTGTGAACATAACACTTTAAATCAAATAGTACCTATACTAGAAAATATTATAGGTGAAAAAAATGAGCTAAAGCACCTGACCTATGTAGTAGTAATGTGTGTACACGCATGTCGGCGTTCTATATTCAAATGTTGACGTAAGTTCCATATTAATTATCTGCACAACTACATAGACTTGGTGCTTCAGTTAAGTTTTTCACATATATTTATTTGAATGCAATATAAAAATAATATTAAGAACAGAAAATAATTTGAGGAAATTAAAAACCAGATGAAGGAGTTGAAATGGTTGTTTTCGTCGCTGCAAAACAAAATACAAGTCTTTTAGGGTGCCGTGGTGAACCCTTATAGATTCACCATGTAGGTCTGTCCGCGGGTATGCTCAGTGACTATATTAGTGCTAGACAACTGTAATTTGGAATGAATATGTTATTAATTACGAGGGCAAAGTTTTTTTTTATGACAAAGGTGGCAAACGAGCAGACGAATTGCCTGATGGTAAGCAATTACCGTCGCCCATGGGCACTCGCAACTCCAAGGGAGTCACAAACGCGTTGCCAACCTATAAGTAGGTTGGAGGTCTGGGAACCTTACTCACCATCAGGAACACAACACTACATACCTGAAAGGTAGCAGTGCTATTATGGCTGTGGTCTTCTGTAAGGAGGAGGTACTTCCCCAGTTGGGCTGCCCCAGATTCAAGCGTGATGATACTTCGCTGTGCCCTACCTCTCATTGTTGGACGTAGTTTAAAGACATACCCGGGTCCAAAAGTGGTGAAATATTTTTTTCGGTTCAACCCTAAGTATGAGGTGTTAGATAGGTATTTGCAAATAGTAATTTACCTGCAAACATTTTTTGATAAAGTTAATATATATTCCGAAAAATTCTCTCTATAAAATGCCCCTCACTTTTGAAATGCTAGTCCAAAAAATAGGAAAAAAATTATGAAAATACAACTCAATCAACACTTTCAAGTAAAATTATTTAAAATTTGATAAGTTGAAGCGATTCTGAGTTGTGTATCTAAAATTACGGAACCTTATACTGAGCATAGCCCGACATGCTTTTGGCCAATTTATTATACATTCTACTACCTGTGAGTCCTACCGCGTCCTCAAGATATAACATTATAATATGCAAATGAAGACGTGTGGTAAAACAAAGAAAAAAGCTTACAATAAGCTGGCGTACCAAGGCCGACCGGTCACGAGATTATAATCTCGAGCGAACCTCTATTTGTATGATGCAAGCGCAGGTGTCCTCAAATACAAAACAATAAATATATCTCGAAAATAGTAACGATGAATCCACATTGTAGTGGCGTGAATTTGACTTTGAATTATTACTGATTGCACAGATATTTGTTCCTGAGTCATGGGTGTTTTCTATTTATTTAAGTACCTATTTGTATGTTATACGGGTGTTATAAAAAACGTGATACATGATTATGAAATATTTTGAACATCTTTTACTGTGGGGTCAAGTTTGTAAAATTATATAAAAAATGAGCTGTTCCATAGAGGTATAAGTTGACGAAAATATATGAGAGAGTTGTTTGATATATTATGTTTTCTTACAGAATTACGCCTGTATGTTTAAGATTTTTTTTGTATACTGTTTTGAAAAAATAAGTCCCGCCGAGTTTCTTGCCGGTCATAAAAGTCAAAATACTTCTCGGGTCAGAGGTGTAGGGTTAGAACCGGTGTAGTTTTTATTTTTCTCTTTTACTTTTGTATACTCGACGTGTAAAAGTGCCCTTGTGGCCTACTTACTGAATAAACGTTTGAGTTTGAGTTTTTTTTTACAATTTACAAAGTTGACTCCAATATAAAAATTGTTCCAAATCATGATCAGATGCCGGCTTGATCATCTTGTATCACGATTTATGTATAATTTGTTTGGTAGATGGCGCTAGCGTTGCACAGCGGCGGCGTGGCTCCGTGGCGCCCTCTCAACGACAACAGTAGTGTCCCGAGCCTAGGCCTGGGTACGTGGCTCGGCTTCTCCGACAAGGTGAGCTGTAACATTAACACACACAAAACACAAGAGCAACACACACACACAATTGTCTCCCGTGAACAATAATTAACGGACTGTGTGTTTATCACTCGCAAAAAATACATGAGTGCTGTATTCGTGATGATGCCATCCAAAAATTAGGTAGTCGTTAAGTTTCGCAATAACCATTGGAAAGACCGACGTCACCTAATTTTTTTGTATAAATGATAAACACGGCTCACTCACGGTTATTTACGCGCGTTAGTGCGTAATGGGCCGGCGACGCGATCGGCGAATCGAACGGATACTCAGCACTCTTAGTGCTTGAATATGGAGGCCTATGTTCTCCGAAACATGGCGAGTGACTAAATAATTTTACAATGTCTCATGAAAGCACTTTTTTTTTAACTATCTGACCGGTAATTCACTCTACAGCGGTCGCCAATTCGTCTGCCAAGCGAGCGTTGCGGCTTGGGGGTCCCAAGGTGATACAAGTCATATTTGGGGGAGGCCTATATCCAGCAGTGGATTAAGCCCGTCTTGGACCCGGGTATGTCCTTAAACTACGTCCAACAATGAGAGGTAGGGCACAGCGATGACCATCACGCTTGAATCTGGGGCAGCCCAACTGGGGAAGTACCTCCTCCTTACAGAAGACCACAGCCATAATAGCACTGCTACCTATCAGGTATGTAGTGCTGTGTTCCTGATGGTGAGTAAGGTTCCCAGAGCTCCAACCCCCCTTAAAGGCCGGCAACGCGCTTGTGACTCCCCTGGTGTTGCGGGTGCCCATGGGCGACGGTAATTGCTTACCATCAGGCAATCCGTCTGCTCGTTTGCCGCCTATGTCATAAAAAAAAAAAAAAAAAGCTGCATATGTGAACGATGATGACTGAAGCACAGTATATCGTTATCGGCATCATACAATGGTCGCTCACCGCTGCGGATTGCGGTACGTTGAGCGAAGGAGCTCTCCTTGTGGAGATTTTCTAGAGAAGTCACTGAGCAATTGCACATTTTTGAACAGTCTGTATAACATATGCGCTGTGGAGTGTGGAGTGAAGAGTTTTTTTTATACAAGACTGACCAGCGTTTGACCTCAGTCGCACCTGATGGTAAGTGACGATGAGGTCGAGGGCGTAGCACGCTGGTTTAGTAATAGCCTATTCACTCTTGCCTAGAAAAGACCCAAATTATATCTTTCCGGGAATACAGACGAAGGGAGCGAATTCCATTCCTTAGCAGTCCGCATTAGGAAGGTAGCGACTCGAGTTGCAGAGAAGAAAAATGGTTATTTGTCCACATGTTCCAGGGTCGCGTGGTGCCTAAAGGTCACGAGGTCGAAGACGCGGTGGTGTGGGCCATCGACGCCGGCTACCGACACATCGACACCGCGCACATTTACGACACGGAGGATCAGGTACCTAGTGCACTGGAAACCATAGACCTTTAAATGTACAGTCGACGTCAAAGATATATTTACACTTTTGCACCTTTTTACAAGATGAAAAAGTGAAAACATATCTTTGACGTCGACTGTACACAGCTTGATAGCTTTAAGGGTATATAAACGTGAAAGTCCTGACTGACTGACTGATCAACGCCCAGCCCAAACCGCTTAACTATAGCAGATTTTTTCACAATAGGTAATTTATATACCGTAAGGACCCACTAGAAGGGGTTTTTAGGGATTCCACCATTAAGGGGTAAAAAGTGTAAAATTTTAAGCGAGAGACTTGACATTTTGTGTGAACCTGAACACTCCTTATTTGAATACAAGAAAAATAATTTCAGCGTTCTTTAAAATTCATCAATTGAGACGGAGTCAAATGTCAACTGGGAGACTTTAAACTCCTTATTTAATGAAATTATGGTGTTTCCTTTCCTAACAGTTAGTGTTTTGTTTCCAGATCGGTCGAGCCATTAAGAAGAAGATAGAGGATGGGACTGTGAAGAGAGAAGATTTATTTATCACTACGAAAGTGAGTTGTTTATTTTTTATATATATTTATCTGACGACCGCTCTGGCCTAGTGGGTAGTGACCCTGCCTATGAAGCCGAAGGTCCTGGGTTCCATTCCCAGTCAGGGCATTTATTTGTGATGAGCACAGATATTTGTTCCTGAGTCATGGGTGTTTTCTATGTATTTAAGTATTTATATGTATCTATCTATTATATATATCGTCGTCTATAACCTACAACACAAGCTTTATTGAGCTTACCGTAGGACTAGGTCGATTTGTGTCAGATTGTCCGGAAATATTTTTTTTTATTATTTATTTATTTCTGGCTATACCTACTCAGCCGCGAAGACACAGTAGAAGTGGCACAACAACAGCATCTCTGTGACTGTAAATTAGTTGCCATAGAATATTAAAAGGTTCTACATCCGGATCCGGACTTCGGTCTTCGGACGAAAGACCTTCTCTCTGACTTGGATAACGTTGCAGCTGTGGAACGATGCGCACGCGCCGGAGGCGGTAGAGCCGGCGCTGCGAGGCTCACTGCAGAAGCTGGGGCTGGACTACGTGGACCTGTACCTCATCCACTGGCCTGTGGGCACCTATGTGAGTATGGAACAGCCTCGCGTATACGCGATTTAAACCGTTTTAGTTGTTTTATTTCATGAGTAATTATCCCGTCAACCGAAGACAATATTTTGTGGTTGTGACATTGAGGTTTTCGATAACGAGTATCGTTCGCATTAATATAGTACAAGCGAAATGCACATATAGTAAACTCGATACTCGTTATCGAAAACCTCAGTCACAACTCATGGTAAGGGTACAGAACTTACTAACCTTTTTTACATGCGGAATTTATGCATACGCGAGCGATAATTGGATCTGTATCTCTATTTTTGTAGCTATTAAGTTCTCCATGTCAAACAAATAAAAAAAATCGGCGAAGATGTTTGGGTTTTTAAATATTAGGCCCCGCTAACTGACTCGACATTAGCTGGTATTTCTCACGGCTTTATCTACGGGGAAGTTGGTGCAATAACTCGTGACTTGCACTGTGGTCATCTGTATCGGAGCTGTGGAGGATGTCACAAATATTGGAACATGCACTTTATCGCCTTGACAATAGAGGCGTTGTTAGATATTTGTGACCACCTCCACAGCTCCGATATATCTGATGGCGACTGTACCAGTCCGCGTTACTCGAGCCATCATCTCTGTTAAAAAGTTTTCATAACACTCACTACTCAAACTGCATGTCTCCATACCAAATTTTATCCAGAATGGTTCAAAGGTCGCGTGAAAAGATAACGCCAGACAAACAAAGTTTGTTCGCATTTATAATATTTGATTATTTTTGATATATACCATTTTTTATACAACGACGGTGGCAAAAAGTATAGGGCCCGCGTGATGATAAGCAGTTACCGTAGCCTTTGGACGCGTGCGGTGGTACCGTGAACAACGATATTCGTAAATTTCGGACGATTGTCTCTGTCGCTCTCATGACACCTTAATTGGAGTAAAAGAGAAAAATGCCCGAAGATATACGCATTCGATGTTCGCGGTACCGCTCCTGCAACTCCAAAGGATTCACATGCACGTTGCCTACCATATACAGTCAAGTGCAAAAATACGTACCGAAAGATTCCTTTCATAAATACGTCCTACAACCTTATTTACTGTACAATAGAGTTGCTCGGTACATATTTTTGAAACTTTGGCAGTGAACGAATTTTTACACTTGACTGTACATTGTATGTTACAGGCAAACAACAGCTTCGACGGCACTGACTACGTGGACACCTGGCCAGCCATGGTCGCAGTCAGGGAGAAGGGGCTCACCAAGTCCATCGGGGTCTCCAACTTCAACCAGAAACAGCTGGAGAGACTCCGCGCAGCCAGCGACGTGACGCCCGCCATGCTGCAAGTCGAGGTTAGTGGCAGACCAGCTCGAGCTTATCTACGTCACTCTCATGACGTTCTGATTGGATTAAAAGAGAAAGATGCTTGAAATATACGAACTTCGAAGTTCGCGCGGTACCGTGCCAGTTCTTGAGAATTGCAATTGTCACATTTATTCTTAAGCCTTAAGTTTGTAACTTAAGAACATTCATCATCATCATTTCAGCCGTAAGACGTCTACTGCAGGACATAGCCTCCCCCAAATATGACTATCATCTTGGGGGGGATTTACCATAGTCGCCACGCAGCGTTAGCAGGCTTTGCGACAGCAGTAGCTGTAGATTAGCTTTCGACGGACGCTGCTGCGTCAGTTTTTTCGCCTCTTACGACACCCGATATTCTCAACTGGCAGCACAGTCGCCAAAAACATTGCATAAGCGAATCCTTAAGAGAACTCAAGGGAGAACTAAAATCTCATGAAAGTTTCCTAAAAATGTCTTTCTGGTCTTTACTTTATACGAAGGTTCCCGAAATCGTGTTCACTAGGTTATTATATTCCAGCTGAACCTGAACCTCCAGCAGCCCGAGCTTCTGGCATACTGCCGCGCCCAGGGCATCCAGGTGACAGCCTACACGCCCTTCGGGTCCCTGTTCCCGAGCAAGGCCGCACCGACAGCCCCGCCGCCGCGCGTCGACGACCCGTCGCTCGTCACCATCGCCGAGAAACACAACAAGACTGTGCCGCAAATCGCGCTCAGATACTTGGTAAGGGAATTGCGACTCTGGGCTCCTGGTCAGCCGACAACGCATTCAGGTCTTCGCACACTATATCAACTCAGCGACTCGTTTCTATGCCAAATATTGAAATTTAAGCCGTATGTCATATTTTCTAGGTTTAATTTCAAAAAATGATATTAAGGTAGCAGTGCAGTGCTATTATTGCTGTGGTCTTCTGTAAGGAGGAGGTACTTCCCCAGTTGGGCTGCCCCAGATTCAAGCGTGATGGTCATCGCTGTGCCCTACCTCTCATTGTTGGACGTAGTTTAAGGACATACCCGGGTCCAAAGCCGCATACCATACCGCATACCAGAATGTCCATTAGTGGCCATTGCGTGGATCAACTAGTTGACTACTCATCGAAAGTGTAGTAGAGTTGCTGCCGCAATGGCGTTGAGTTGATATAGTGTGCGAAGACCTTTCACGGGGGCTCTGTCGGTGACCCCAAGCCCGGAGGTTACCTCTCCGCCAAGGGCCGAGAGGTAACGCCAGTATTATGGGGTCAATGCCGTAAGCTGAGTTTTTAGATGGGGTGTTTTTTTATAAGTAGATATGGTTTTTTTAATTGAGAACAACAATATATATTACAGTATACACCGATGTGCCTAGAAACTATTTGGGTTTTGGGTGCGCTGGCGGCCTAGCGGTAAGAGCGTCCGACTTGCAATCCGGAGGTTGCGGTTTCGAACCCCGCCTTGTACCAATGAGTTTTTCGGATGTTATGTACGAAACATCATTTGATATTTACCAGTCGCTTTCTGGTGAAAGAAATCACCGTGAGGAAATCGGACTAATCCCAATAAGACCTAGTTTAGCCTGTGGGTTGGAAGGTCAGATGGCAGTCACTTTCGTAAAACTAATATCTACGCCAAATCTTGGGATTACCTATTAGTTGCCTAGCGGACCTCAGCTCCCATAAGCCGTGGCAAAATGCCGGGGCTAATATCTATTAATGTTAACGCACCGCCTACAATGCTTTCTGCTTTGCCCGATGGTTTACTGGCGGAAAATGTTTTTAGAAGCTCTAAGACGAATGCTCTAAGAGCAAACATGTGTTATTACTTATTCTACTGATTTGCTAAAATCACTTTGACATTGGCGAAATCATCATTGATGGAAGACATATTTAACAACATTGTATAACTATGTAAATAAACATTGTTTTCATCAACAGTGGGAGCTCGGTGTGACCCCCATTCCAAAATCCGTGAGCCGCCCCCGCGTGGAACAGAACCTCCAGATCTTCGATTTTGAGCTGACCCCAGAAGAGAAGCAGCAGTTGAAGGCCTTCGACCGAGGATACCGCACCATCGACGTTAAGTGGTGGAAGGAATCTCCTCACTACCCTTTTGAGAAGAACTGAGTAGTTGGTGACGAAATGGTAGTATAAAGAGGTTTCTACACGGGCCATAATTTCACTGCAACTTATTGGTGACGCTTTTACTTGCATGTTATAGAAAAACACCAATAGTTAACGGAAACATATTGCAGTCAAAATATGGCCCGGGTACAGTCAAGTGTAAAAATTCGTTCACTGCGAAAGTTTCAAAAATATGTACCGAGCTACTGTACAGTAAATAAGGTTGTAGGACGTATTTATGAAAGGATTCTTTCGGTACGCATTTTTGCACTTGACTGTGCAAGTAGAAGCCCCATAACAGTTGTAGAATTGGCACTGATTCAGTGTGTTATTTTGTTGTGTTAATGGTAACATGAAATAAAGATATATTTCTTATTCCAATAAGGTTACATACAGTATTTCTACCGAGGCACTGTGAACTACATCTGCAATGATTAAAAACATATATTCAATAAAACATATAAAACAATTTCTATTTATTAGTTTATTTTATGAATCAAACCACTATTAAATTGAAACTTAAAACCAGCTATTCATTAGCAAGTTTCTTGAGCATTAATATCTATAGGAGTCAGAAGGTTTAGTCACTTTTTTGTACTTTAGAAGATAATTTCTCGCTATATGTTGAGTTTGGGCAGCTATAAAAAAATACGTTTCTGTAATTTTAGGCTACTCTCTAACATATATCAAGTTGTAGATGTACTACAAAATGACCGAGCTCCACGCACGGTAAGCTCAAGAAGGCTTGTGTTATGGGTACTAGACACCCGTAACTCAGTAACAAATAACTGTGCGCATCATACAAATAAATGCCCTTACTGGGATTTGATCCCAGCACGGTCGAATTCATAAGCAGGGTCACTATCTACTAGGCCATTCCCGTCGTCTACTGAAAATTAATTATTTCTTGAAAAACGAGTAATCTTTCTACCCCAATTAACTAATTCTACCCAAACGAACTCCCTATAAACTTTCGTTGTAAAGTACAAAAATATAGCTATTTCATCATCTATAAACGCCACCTCGTTCTTCAGACACGAAACCCTTATTCAGTTCGGTCCCTACATTAGTGGTGTCACAAAAAACTGCTAGATGTCGCCAAATGTAGCTAAATTGCAGCGACATCTATACAAATAGGGTTGAACTACTTACCTCGATTTTACTGGTTTAACATTGTAGAGGTCGTGAAATAGCTACTGCCAAAGATATTTTTCTACTACTACGTGCTATGTCCTAGCTTTCTCGTAGCTAAAACTCTCCATACCAAATTATCCCAATCGGTTCATCGGTTTAAGCGTGAAGAGGTAACAGACAGACAGACATAGTTACTTTCGCATTTAGAATATTAGTATGGATTAAAGTGTCAGTTATTTTGCAGAAAGGTTTGAATCGTCAAGTGTCATATCAACACTTAAGTTCACTAAACATTTTAAAATCCAGACGTTTAGCTTTGGCGTTTATATCTATTAAATTAATTAATAAGCCTGCTGAAATTGCTACGAAGCAATAAGTCAGTATTATGTAGTCAAGAGACTGTTTAGCGTTCATTCTCTGTTTATTGCTTAATTTAAATTAAGACGTTTCCTAACTTCCTATATAAGTAAATTGCTACTAGAATTCATACTAAATATTTAATAATTGCGTAGGAAATAAAATATAATTTCTTTTGTGTCAAAATCGAAAGAAAAATGAAATTCCAATTTTATAAAATTTAAATTTCTTTACTTAAAGAAATTTATTTACGTTTATATCATTAGTGCTCTAAAATGCGTCCAGAAACCGTAGGCAATGACCAGCATTACGGTTAGTAATCAGAAATTAATGGAGATGTAAAGTTAACATTACCTCCTGAAAACAGTAGGTTATGAGTTTAAATTTGGAACAGCTGTCAAATTCAAGTGGGATGTCTATTCTAATATCTATAGATATTAAAACAGTCATTGATACGAAACGCCAATTACGTTATGTTTTTTTTTTTAATATAAATCGAACGACATTTGAACTCGAATGACAATAGAATAGGGAGTTCATTCGCTTGTCTATGGTTTAAAAAAATATTTGACTGAGATACGAAATCCGAAATGCCGCCATTCCAAGCTGTCATTTGTTTTATTCGTCGTCTTTTTAATGTTAACTCATCTTAAAACACTTATGATATGTGTGTAGATAAAGTATAGTGTATGCAACATAATTAGGCATTATGCACAGATACATAAACTACTATAACACTACAGGCCCGTGGGACTTACGATAAGATACAAACGTTTGTCTTTTAAGTAATGAAGATATTCCGAGATAAAGACGTTTTGCTGCTAGGTGATTTGATTGTAACATTCCAAGATCCAGATATTTTGCTAAAGAAGCATTTAGCATTCATGACCATGTAGTCACAAAGGCAACACAATTCAGATATTTCAGCTACATGGTCTTTAAGCGATAAGGTCAATTTGATAGTAACTCTTTTTAACAGGAGTTTTATAAAAGTTTTATGTTTTTTTCGTTACTTCCTCGTCGTTATTGCCCGTTGTTCAAACAGTTTTGCAGGACTTTCGACTGTGTTAAATTTTTAAAGCCTGATCAACAAATAAAAATGATAAAAACTATGAAAAGTAACGGAATGGATAAAAGAACTATAAATAAAATGTTCGATATTTAAATCGAAAGAAAAATAGAAAAAATTACTCGCAGCGGGACTCGAACCCACAACCACTGGATCACTAGCCCAGTACACTACCAATTGTGTTATAAGAGTACCATAATATTAAAAAAAATGGGTTCAATAAATCTTAAACAACTTTGTTGTGATATAAAAGGTATCTTACGATCAATCGAATTGCCCCAGAATAAGATTCCGTATCTTAAGGTTGAAGTTACATATGCGTGGTATGCGGTCAAGACAGCAGAAGACATAAAACAATATTAGATCAGTAAAGGTGTAGAATCGAGCCTTGAATTTAAGACTGAATCAACTATTTGTTGTTATTCTGTCCTATAAGCCAGGGGACAACTAAAGCGTAGTTTGTCACAAGAAATGTGGCACCGCATTCTACTAACACGCTTGGTAGGTAACCCGTTATGGTAGGGACATATAGGTACCACAAATATGCATGTTTTGTTTATTTAGATGCCATAAAGCTGTTCTAAAAGGAACGTAACCATGGCAACGAGGGACATAAAATAGTAGATTCAGCCTTATAACTCCATAGTCAGCACGCCGTGGGCTGTAGCGATGATTAGAATTATTTATTTTAACTTCGTATGCGCAAGATTAGTATTGAGACTTCGAATATCCTATATTCAGTTTAGACCCGGGTATGTCCTTAAACTACGCCCAACAATGAGAGGTGGGGCACAGCGAAGTACCATCACGCTTGAATCTGGAGCAGCCCAACTGGGGAAGTACCTCCTCCTTACAGAAAACCACAGCCATAATATCACTGCTACATTTCAGGTATGTAGTGTTGTGTTCCTGATGGTGAGTAAGGATCCCAGAGGCAACGCGCTTGTGACTCCCCTGGTGTTACGGGTGCCCATGGGCGACGGTAATTGCTTACCATCTGGCAATCCGTCTGTTCATTTGCCACCTTTGTCATAAAAAAAATGTTTTTGCTTATTGGGAGACTAGCCTGTTTGTGTAGTGTTAGTGTTTCTGCCTCGTATGCTGTGCTGTCCCCTGGGTTACGACGGAAGAACAACCGGTTATGTCCACTTTACGCTGAGCCGTGGCCCTTTTGTGATAACGGTAACATAATAATCGTATAACAAATAAAATAAAATTTGTGCGTGACATAGGCCGTCGACTCAGGCAAAAGAGAGAGGACCCCCGCTCCGAGTAATTTCTAGTGCAAAGGTATAGTAATTCAGCGCGGTAATGCCGCGAGCATTATGGGCACTTTTACACCAGAAACGACTAGCAGTTATTAAATTTTAGGGTTAATTTAGTTTTACTGTAATATTTTCTTTTTTGTTAAATTTATATCGTATAACATAACAATACTCTATTCAGTTGTTCTTCCGTCATGACCCAGAGGGCAGCACAGCATACGAGACAGAAACATTTATTTCTTAAATATCCATTTATTTCGGAAAGATTCCATATGCTTTTTTTTATGACATAGGCGGCAAACGAGCAGACGGATTGCCTGGTGGTAAGCAATTACCGTCGCCCATAGGCACCCGCAACACCAGATGAGTCACAAGCGCGTTGCCGGCCTTTAAGGGGGGTTGGAGCTCTGGGAACCTTTCTCACCATCAGGAACATAACACTACATACCTGAAAGGTAGCAGTGCTATTATGGCTGTGGTCCTCTGTAAGGAGGAGGTACTTCCCCAGTTGGGCTGCCCCAGATTCAAGCGTGATGGTCATCGCTGTGCCCTACCTCTCATTGTTGCACGTAGTTTAAGGACATACCCGGGTCCAATATGCTGTTAGTAAACCTAAAATACCATTATTCTAAGTTGTTAGTGACATCTTAACCTATGTATTTAAGACATGTAGACACTAAAACTATACCGAATCAGGCAGTCTGCCAATAAGCCAAAATTTAATAGGACATACATAGGCATACCACTGCGCACATGAAGTTAAAATAAATAATATTGCCTTCGGTTGCCGCGATAATTACTCATGCAATAAAACAACTAAAACGGATTAAATAAATAAATATTTCGGGACATTCTTACACAAATCGACCTAGTCCTACGGTAAGCTCAGTAAGGCTTGTGTTGTAGGTACTAGACGACGATATATATAATAGATAGATACATATAAATACTTAAATACATAGAAAACACCCATGACTCAGGAACAAATATCTGTGCTCATCACACAAATAAATGCCGTGACTGGGAATCGAACCCAGGACCATCGGCTTCATAGGCAGGGTCACTACCCACTAGGCCAGACCGGTCGTCAATTAAATCGCGTATACTAATTTAAACTTCATCCCGCCGTTTCGAACCCTTTAGCAGCGTTCGTGGTCATCGGGTGGACTGGTGGGTGTGTCCAGCGTAGTATACGCGATTTAATCCGTTCTAGTTGTTTTATTTCATTAAAATAAATAATTTAAATCATCGCTATAGTTAATGGTGCCTCGACAATGGAGTTTTAATTTCAATACTCGATTCTACACTGATCTAATTTCGTTTTGTGACTTTAAAAAATACTGACTGTTAGCCCTCAACGCTCATTCTTGAAGTTAGTGTAGCAAACATTGTGATTTTATAGTTAATCTCGTGGTACAGTCAGCAGCAAAGGCTGAGCGGGTGAAGTGTTCAAATTCAAAATGACCTACACGCGCGCTTATTCTCTTGACAATAGAGATGTGTTGACCTCATTTTGAACACCTCACCCGCATAGTCACTTCTGCTGCTGACTGTACGAGGACGACATTTTCTTGTTAGATATCTTGTACGATAACAAAATTAAGAATTAACGTGTATTTTAAAAGTTGCAGAATTAATATACTCTGTTTGGGGAGGAATATTAAACCTTCCATTTAAAGCTCCATAGTCAAAGACATCCTTTCTAAACGACAAATCTTTGTATTAATAAAATAATAAATAAATAAATAAATATTTCGGGACAATCTGACACAAATCGACCTAGTCCTACGGTAAGCTCAGTAAGGCTTGTGTTGTAGGTACTAGACGACGATATATATAATAGATAGATACATATAAATACTTAAATACATAGAAAACACCCATGACTCAGGAACAAATATCTGTGCTCATCACACAAATAAATGCCCTGACTAGGAATCGAACCCAGGACCATCGGCTTCATAGGCAGGGTCACTACCCACCAGGCCAGACCGGTCGTCTAATAATAATAATAATAATCGATCGATCGATCGATTATTATTATTTTTGATCTGTTATCACGGACAGGACTATTGTAGCCAATAAGCCTGATATCGTGGTGATAGATCGATCGCAGCGCCGGGCAATGCTCATCGATATCACCGTCCCATGTGACGAGAACCTCGTGAAGGCCGAGAAGGACAAGTCCAGCAAGTACTTAGACTTGGCTCACGAGGTAACCGCCATGTGGGAAGTTGATTCGGCGATCATTGTACCGATAGTTGTTTCCGCGAACGGTCTCATAGCGAAGAGTCTCGACCAACATCTTGAGAGACTCTCGCTACGTGGTTGTGGTTGGATCAAGGGTCAGATTCAGAAGGCGGTAATCCTGGACACGGCGCGCATAGTCCGACGGTTCCTCTCTCTGCAGCCCTAACCACCGGCAGCCTGGGCCCTGCCCCGTTGCCGGCGGCACTCTAGGTTAGGTTTTTTATAATGTTTTTATTGTTTTCATATTTTTCGATGTATTTTTATATTTTACTTTTATAAAAATATTGTATAAAACCTAATCTAAGAAAGAAGATAAATAAAGAGAATAATAATAAATGTTTTAGATGTATTTTTATATTTTACTTTTATAAAAATATTGTATAAAACCTAGCCTAAGATATGAAATGAATAAAGGAGATAATAATAATAATAATAATAGCTATATACTTTATATTCTTGCGGATAAAACTCGATTTTGCCCACCATTTCTAATGAAAAAAGAACTTTTCTGAGCGGATGTGGTGAAAATATCCATTTGTGCTCCCTCCCCGACCGAACCCGCGGTTATATTATTTACCATATAAAATTTCAGGTGCGCGCACCAATGACGAGCCGCTAGGCTGCACATTTGCCAAACGACGTAAGTTCATACGAATACCGATACGTATATGTCGTTTATAACTTGCTAGAGCTACAGGTGGGCGAGACGGCAGCCATTTTGGATTGTTTGTATCGATTTTACGCGTCGGCGGGCTGGGGTACAAAAACTAAGCATGATAATATATCGCTACGAAAAATGTAACATCTAGTGTATAATATAATAATAGTTTACCAACGTCGTGCGTAATCGAAACGTGGTCAATTAAGGCAGTACAGGCAGCAGCAGAAGTAGCTAAGCATTTGAGGTGTTCAAAATAAGGTTAACACGTCGCTATTGTCAAAAGAATAAGAGCGCGTGTAGGTCATTTTGAACACTTCAAACGCTTGGCAACTTTTGCTGCTGACTGTACCTATTAAAAATACATATAATAATAGTTAATATTACTGCTACATAATGAAAGGCATTAAGCGAAGCTATGTTTCATAATGACATCAAACGAGTGTTTTAATGCCCAATAATTTAAATGCATAACAATTTATACAGAGACAAACTGGAGTCAGATCCGATTGGCATAACGTAACATTGAATTTGTAATAAATAAATACTTATATATTACAGGACACCCTAACCTAACAAATTGACTGAGTACCACGGCAAGTTCAAGAAAGGGGTTTACCATTGAATTGCCGACAGATATTTCATCGAATATTATTTCAAAGACAACGTTTCAAGTATTTTCATTTCATCGACAAGTCATTGCGTCGAGGACTCGATACTAGGTAATTTGAAACGAGGTCTTTTGATTGGAAGTTGACTTATTTCAAAAAAGTTCATGTCATGGCTTTTCATTTCGGGTGTTTCAAATTCATTTTTTTTTACAAGTAACGATATTCATTCCGCATAAATTTTTTTCAACAACAAAATAAGTTCCAACCTAACTTAACCCACTTCTGGTAACATTTCCGTTTTCTTGGGGGTCACAGTTCTAACCTAACCTAACCGACTTTTGGTAGAAGTTTGTTGTCTTGGGGGCCGCAGTTCTAACCTAACCTAACCCACTTATGACAAAAGTTCGTTTTCTTGGAAGTCGCAGTTCTATATTAAAGTAGTACGTCGAAGAAATGAATTGCAATGTTTTGTAGTTGCGAGAAGTAAAATAATTTGAAACGGCTCATCGATTAAGTAATATTAGTTGAATAGTATTTCTAAGAACTAAGAAAAACTGAAATAAATAGTAGTTGAAAGAAAATTACGCCAAACAATATTACTTCTGAAGTTTCGATGAATCGATGAAAAGAGTGTCGGCAAAACAAGGGTATACCAAAGAAAGGTTGTGGTGTGCGTACTCAACCAGAGATATACCTAGCTATGTATAATATAAGTAGAAAACACCCATGACTCGGGGACACATCACACAAATCAATGCCCTTACTGGGATTCGTATCCAGGACCGTCGGATTCATAGGCAGGTTCGCCGACTAGGCCAGACCGGTCGTTTCTATAAGTGTTAACCAGAGCCCGGAAAATCCATAGCAAAACAAAAGACTGTCGCAATCAAACTAGTGTTAGAAATATTTTTTTATCGATATCGAGTTTATCCATGTCTTATGGAATACAAATTTTCTGAAGTGTCTATTATTTTCAATGAGGTTGATTAGCTCTTTGTCACCCGACTACGGCCAAGCCAAAAGGGAAGGGTTATAACTTAATATGAAATATATAAGTTACGTTGCGTTTTAGACGAATTAACACATATAAAACAAACCCTTAACTTACCACTTATTTTGCGTTTCGCGTGAATGATTATAAAATAATGTACCTAAACATATCGGTATGATTTTTTTGACAAAACTTACTCGATATCGATAAAAAATGTTTCTATCACTAGTTTGATTACGACAGTCTTTTATTTTTTAAGTGTCTATTATTTTCAATGAGGTTGATTAGCTCTTTGTCACCCGACTACGGCCAAGCCAAAAGGGAAGGGTTATAACTTAAAATGAAATATAAGTAACGTTGATAATATAAGTTACGTTGCATTTTAGATGAATTAACACATATAAAACAAACCCTTAATTTACCACTTATTTTGCGTTTCGCGTGAATGATTATAAAATAATGTACCTAAACATATCGGTATGATTTTTTTGACAAAACTTACTCGATATCGATAAAAAATGTTTCTATCACTAGTTTGATTGCGGCAGTCTTTTTTTTTGCCTCTAACTACCAATTGCTTAGTTTTTGCCAGACGTTATTAATGTGAATATCATATGATTCCGACCGGTGACGAACAAGAAGCTACTTTCTGGAGAGTGTGATGAAATTACGTAAATCCTAAGTATTTACTCATCAGTGAACGAACAAAAACACACATTGTTTCATGTTAAAAAGTATAATGTAGATATAATTAAGTACTAAATAAAACAAGTATAATTATAAAACATGGTTGTAAGTGTAAACAAACGTGTAATACAAAATATATTTTATATAAGTATATAAAATAAAAATAAAAAGTTTAGTTATGTGGTAGTCCACACGGAAAGGTACCTTATGACGCTTGGCGCTTACGCTTATTGTTTGACGCTTGACGCTTCAACACTAATGTGACATTTTGCAACGTAAGCGCCAACGTCATAAGGTACGTTTCCATGTGGACTACCACGGCATACTTTAGTTTTAAGGGAAGCCCGTCATTATGGCACTAAATAACTTTGAGGTAATCAAACACCGGATTGACGGGGGCAAAAGTGATTAATTAAAAATCGACTAAATTTATCGACATCGTAAAAAATAATTTAATCCTCCATTATCAAAATGGTTAATGGCTGAGTTTGAATACATTCAATTGTGTGCATCTTCCTTCGTGTATACTTATCACAAGTATAAACCACTTGTGACAAGTAATTAAGTTACATGGAATAATTAATTCATTACAACAATATTATTTAGCATTCCGATTGATTACGCCTACCTTTTTGTTATTTAAGTCGGTTACAAATGTATTCTAAAACTGACACAACGGTTGTACGTCATTTATATCGATATCAAGTAATACAATTCATTTAATTTGTCCTCGCGCTATTAAACGTCAGTTCAGATTTGCCCCCGTCAATCCGGTGTTTGGAGATAATGTAGGAAATTGGTAGACGGTCTTTCCCGATAGACGGTCTTACCGTACTTAAGTAGTAATGTAGTTTGGTGTTGACTGACAGTTTCATTTCAATGCAGTGAATACGGGTCCATATTGGGTTGCATAATTATTGATTGTAATACACTCATCGTTTGTCATAAAAATCAACTGTCATAATGCGCTTTTTTTTCTGAACATGTTATTTTTCGGGATTATTATAAAACAAACCTAACCTAACCTAACTTAAAATATTAAACAGTTATATTTACATTACATTTTTGGAAACAGTTTTGGAAAAAAAATTGATTATGCCAAATGATAGATTGAATGATAGATTTATGGCTAATGATGAATTATGAGAAACAAAATTATGCGAGCCAACACGCACCCAGTGAATAAAGATACATTGAATAATGCATTTTATCAAACGTTCCAGCATCCAAAACGGGATAAGAAACATGTCTTATTTCCAGATATATGTTTTTTGACTATATACTTTAAAGGTTTTGTTTTCATATTGTTTTTTTCAATTGTCATGGTCATTAGGACATTGTGAGTACAATACCTAGTACGGTCAAGGAATTTAATTTCCATGTAGTACCTTGTCATATTAACAACCAATATAAAAGCCAATAGAGATTTCCTCAAACATTCACTATGACAAGGTACCAAATGGATCGAAAATTAAATGCCTTGACTGTACATGTTCGATATTGAATATTCATTTGCTTTAGTATCTGATAAGCTGAAACGCGATTATTGTAAATTTTCTCAATAGAAAAAAAAACAAAATCGAGTCTATTTATTCCTTATTTCCCTTAGCTCACGTGAACGCAATATAAAACATCAGGAATTAGTAAAAAAAATCGTATTTGATTTTACTAAAGACTGACAGAACATAATATCGTTACATACTAACATATTGTTAGTAAAATGCACTAGGTGCAGTCGCCATCAGATATATCGGAGCTGTGGAGCTGATCACAAATATCTGAACAAGGCCTCTATAGTCAAGGCGATAAAGCGCATGTACAGATGTTTGTGACCACCTCCGCAGCTCCAATATATTTGATGGCGACTGTACAGTTGCCATCAGATATATCGGAAGTGTGGAGGTGATCACAAATATCTGAACAACGCCTCTATAGTCAAGGCGATGTTTGTGATCACCTCCGCAGCTCCGGTATATCTGATGGTGACTGTACTAACGTAGCTCCGATATATCTGAAAGCGACTGTACTAAAAAGCCTGCCATCTCGTTCTTTCGTGTATGTAAGCCATAAATGTGTCTCTAAATCGATGTAGGGCTTAGGAAACAATGGATGCCTTACAAACTTTCAAATAAAGAACATTTTAAATATTTACGTATTTTCAAAACGTCAGTTTTCTTACCAAAGCTTCGTAAAGGCATACGCCGCTGTACGCGAACACAAAAGCGACCGTATACCATTGCAATACGGTGGGGATTCGCTCGGCGCGGTTGCAGTAGCTCTTCGAACACACGCACACGTGAAAACGCGAGAAGAGGGAGATGCCGCGCGAGAGCGGGACGAGAGATGCCGTCGGGGAAGCGAGACAGGCGTCTTCTTCTTTCTGTCAGTAAAAAAAAAACATTAGTTTGAATTGATAACCTCCTCCTTTTTTTGAAGTCGGTTAAAAATAATTTGATAATGATGAAATAATAAAGTTTTTGTACAGTCGACTACGAAGATATGTATACAGTTTTGCACCTTATCACTAAGGATTAAGGTGAAAAATGTATACATATCTTTGTAGTCGATCTGTACAATGTTATTTAAGTCGAAAAAAAAAGAATAATAGAAAAATTTGACTCGCAGCGGGACTCGAACCCACAACCACTGGATTCGAGTCCCGCTGCGAGTCAAATTTTTCTATTTTTTTTTCGACTTAAATATCTTTGATATGCTAGCAGACGTTTCTGCTTAATATAAAAATAATTGTACAATGTTAATTTGTTCGTATAAAAAGCCCATAAACTAACATACAATTTTTTTCACTTCTCATACTTTAAAAGTGTGTCATATTATGCTTGTGAATACATATTTATGATATACAAAACGTTTTAAATTGACCAACCAGAACACTTCACCTTATTAAATTCACCAATCACGACACATATCGAAATTAATCGCAACACTAGATTCTTTTTTGGTGCGAATAATACTGTTTAAAAATGTGAAATCATAAGTATCAACCAATCACAATACCGCAATATTAAAATCGACCACTAAGGAAACGCAATCAAATTCTCAAAGCATTAGGTGCTTTTTAGTTCCTACTTCACAAGCATTCAAAAAAAGTTTAAATCTTTGGCAAACTCTTTGAAGCCCCAATTATACGTTGTCTATGGCATTTATTCACGGCGGCGTAGATATATCCTATCTGTATCAAAGCAGTGAAAGAAATGCAATGACTGGCAAATTAAACATTTTTGACTCAGAATTCATTGCGGGCGAATAAAATTGTAACTATTAGTTAATTGTTAAAATGTTTTTTTTTTTTTTTTTTCTCGCAATCGAAGTGAAAACTAGTACCTATGTATAACTCGGGTCTAAACGCCATATTACCCCTCGAACAATTTTCCCTCACTCCGTTCGGGAAAATAACCATCTCGTGGTACTATCGCCTATTTTAGCCCCTTGTCAAACAATCTACTATTTTGGGGGCCGATTCACATGTGTTGTGAGCTAGCACGAATGGATTGAACGACAGAAAAGTTGTAGAGTGGGAGGGACAGACAGAGATTCGAATTTCGCAAATTTCAAATGAATATATCTGTCTACGTTTTTAAGCTAACATGTACCCTTACCATGAGTTGTGACATTGAGGTTTTCGATGACGAGTATCGAGTTTACTATCTGTGCATCTCGTTCGCACTAAAATGGCACAAGTGAGATGTACAGATAGTAAACTCGATACTCGTCATCGAAAACCTCAGTGTCACAACTCATGGTAAATGTAATGGTCGTCCACATTACAAATACGAGTATTAAATAAATAAATATTTCGGGACAATCTGACACAAATCGACCTAGTCCTACGGTAAGCTCAGTAAGGCTTGTGTTGTAGGAACTAGACGACGATATATATAATAGATAGATGTATATAAATACTTAAATACATAGAAAACACCCATGACTCAGGAACAAATATCTGTGCTCATCACACAAATAAATGCCCTGACTGGGAATCGAACCCAGGACCATCGGCTTCACAGGCAGGGTCACTACCCACTAGGCCAGACCGGTCGTCTGTAAGTAGTAGTATTACTTAAAAAGGTATATCTACCATGCATGTTAATTTGAATTCTGAGTTTCCGATCCATAATCAAATACATAAGGGTACGCAATGCGCATGTGAATCCTCTGGAGTTGCAGGCGTCCATAGGCTACGGTAACTGCTTACCATCTGGCGGGCCGTATGCTTGTTGCCACCGTCGTTGTATTAAAAAAAAAAAACATCAAACTCAGTCAAATTAACATGGTAACTATCCTGTTTTAAGTAGGTAATAGTTAATATCTCTGTCACTCTTACGCTTTATTGAAGTTAAAGAGAATCATGTCCGAAATTTTCGAACTTCGCTTTTTTCAATTCTTTCAAAATAAAAAATATGCAATCCGGCAAGATTCATTATTCTATGGCACGGCCGCAGTAGCGAGCGTCGAGCGGCGCGGACGGCGTACAGCGTAAAGCGTCAAGTATCGACACTTACCCTCAGAGCGTACTCGAGCCGCGCCATACGCCGGCTGACGTAGTGGCTGCCCAGCGCCGGCGTCACATTGTTCCTACACGTACGCTGGTGGTATATATCTAAAACACATATTTGACACCATTTCAAAAACCTAAAATACTAAACCAGGGCTAACAAATTTTCGATGCCCTTGGACATCCTCAATTTTTTTGCGACACCCCCCTCTAGCCAAAAACTAACTACCACAGGGGACCAGAAGAGGGTTCCGGTGGTTCGCTTCCCTGTCGAAACCATGAAAGTTACGTACATTATACGTGCTGCGACAAGCATTTTGCCGGATTTTTGCTGGACTCTCCCCCCACTCCCAGAGTCTAACCTCCCCCTAGACGGCCAAGCTACGCTTCGCGATGCTTCTGGGATTTCGCCGTGACGCCCCAGGGCGTCGCAACGTACAGTTTGGGAAGCCCTGTACTAACTATTATTTTAAGTTAAAACAGGATTACGTATATTCATTTGAATGAGTTTCCGATATCTATCACGTTTTACAGCAGTACGTCTCAGCGTTATACTAGTTCAATGGAGATTTCGCAGTATCAAACTAATTCAACATGTATCCATAGATGGCGCTAAGCCACATAGTACCGAAAAGAAAGAAAAAGTCAGTCGGAGGAATGCGACTTTCTATAGAAGTAGTCTTTCCATGTTTTGCTTCATACCCAAAATTATTTATTTATGTACCACGAAAAGCAAGGTGCAGGGGCCTATGAGTGTTTCTCGAACGCTTGTAACTTGTAATACAAGCGGAAGTATCTCACAAGAGGTGTCAAAAAATGACTTCCGCTGGTATCACAAGTTACAAGTGTAGTTGTACGGTCAGGGAGCAATTGTTGAGCCATTTAGGGTTCACTTTACATTGGGCATTTCATAGACTAAGTATTAAACAAAAGAAAATAGCTTGAACCGTAAGTGGCTCGACAATTAAAGTCGGTGACTTTACCACAACTAATAATATTAGAAGAACTCCCTTTATTTATAATAACAGGAATTAGAAAGGGACTTCCGCTAATAGTATATCTTACAAGTTGTTATGCAATTGGCTCCTGGTACAGTCAGCAGCAAAAGTGGCTGAGCGGGTGAAGTGTTCAAAATCCTACACGCGCATTTATTCAATATAATAGAGATGTGTTGACCTCATTTTGAACACCACAACCGCTTAGCCACTTCTGCTGACTGTATAAAAGTGTATGTCCTTAAACAATGTCCAACACGAGAGGTAGGGCACAGCGAAGTACTATCACGCTTGAATCTGGAGAAGCCCAACCGGGGAAGTACCTCCTCCTTACAGAAGACCACAGCATATTAGCACTACTACCTTTCAGGTATGTAGTGTTATGTTCCTGGTGGTGAGTAAGGTCCCAGAGCTCCAACCCCCCTTAAAGGCCGGCAACGCGCTTCTGACTCCCCCGGTGTTGCCCATGGGTGACGGTAATTGCTTACGTCCGTTAATACGTCTGCTCGTTTGCCTTTGTGATAAAAGAAAAATAGTGAATGAATTAAGGACTGACTGCTGATGTCGGTGTAGCGGAGCGAGCACCCGCCGGTCCAGCGGCCCCACATGTAGAACCCACCGCTACCGTTTATATGCCAGCCGTCCCTGGAACAGTATTCTGGTTAATATACCTGGAAAATCTAATATATAGTCACTATATAATAAATCGATTTAATATCGCCTTATCCGTCCCACCATCGGACGTCCAGGCGAAAGCGGTTTCATCCTTACGTTGAGAATATTCCATTCATTCGCACGAAGCGATTCGCTTCTCCTTCCTAATGCGGACTGCTAAATAGTAGTCGCTCCCTTCGCCTGTATTCCCGGAAAGATATAATTTGGATCTTTTCAAGGCAAAAGTGAATAGGCTGTTACTGAACCAGCGTGCTACACCCTTGACCTCGTCGTCGACACTAACCATCAGGTGTGACTGGTCAGTCTTGTATATAAAAAAAAAAAACCTTTGTATTTTAGTGCTAGTAAATGTGTAAGGCTTGTGTTGAACCGTAGTTGGTCATACAGCGGGGCGGGGAGTGCGGCCTAAAGACAAGGTCAAAAATATGGATATAAAAACAATAGGCCATGTATACATATTTTTACACTTTGACCGCATTGATAATATGTTCGACCTCGACTGCACATGTAAACCTTTTGTAAGCTTTTCCTCGCGCTTCAAAATGTAACGTGTATGCCAACGTTTCGAGCAGTGAAGAACGAATGCAAACCTTATCTGTCAGCAAAATACTTTGACAAACTCTGCAGTAGCCGCCAGAGGTAGCTGGCGTGGGAAGCACAACATCACCCGACCCCTTTAGCGGTTCTTAACGTTCAAATAGTTAAACAAATGTAAATGTATGGGAGCTGCCGCAGCACGCTACTCACATCGCTTGCGAGCTTGACGCTCCGCTGCACGCTGACCGCTTCGCTTTGAGCGTCCACTAAGGCCTAACCCTAACCCTCTTATTCAATTTATGTTTTGTCTTTATCATCCAAAAACAAATGTCACTGTGACAGATAAGGACATAACACAAATTAACTAATGTCGGTTTGATGTACAGTCAACAACACTTTTAGCTATACATTGGTAGACCTTATTATACGAGTATAAGGCATAAAGTCCACCGATGTACAGTTAAGATTGTTGCTGTGTGTACAGTCAGCAGCAAAAGTGGCTAAGCGTTTGAAGTGTTCAAAATGACCTACACGCGCTCTTATTCTCTTAACAATAGAGAAGTGTTGACCTCATTTTGACCACTTCAAACGCTTAGCCACTTCTGATGCTGACTGTACGTTTGTGAATAAGGGGGTAAGTTTCTATTATGTTATGGAGTTTAAGTAATATTGTTAAAAAAGAGAAGAGTTAGCTTAAAGAAGAGTAGTTTATGGTTGTGCAAAAAAAGTAGAAATGCTAATGCTGCCGCCACACATTCGCGCGAGTAGCGATGCGAATGGCGAGGCGAAACGCGAGCACGCATGTGTACGCGGACGTCTCGCTATTCCTCTCGTCCCTCGCATCACGTTTTTGTATAGACAAAGTCTCGTCGAATGTTTCGACGAATAGCGAGGCGAGAGACGAGCCAGCATGTCATGTACAGACATCGGATTCCGTGGGGCGAAACTTCTTGACGGCTAGGGACTTCCTATATCGATAAACTAATTTATCGATACTAGTTCTATATACTAGTGACCGCCCCCAATTGTGTGTTTTTCGTAACTATTGTTCTGAAGACCAGTATGAAATTCAAATACCATTAATCACTTTATGAAATTTTGCTATGCTCCTATAAACTCCACAGAAATTGAAAAGTCTTTTAGCCACCTGAAATGGATTTTTCAGCCAAGACGGAGACGCCCGAAAATATGGAAAAAATGCTGGTGGTTTAATTTAACAATAATAAATGGGACAGTCATAAAGAAATAAATTGTGACGAGTAAACTTTTAAAAACTTTTTCAAAAAAGAAGAAGAAAATTGATATTTTATTATATAATACTCTTTTAATAAATTTTTTTTTATATAAGCATACCTTTGTGTGATCACTAGTATTTAGAACTAGTATCGATAAATGAGTTTATCGATATAGGAAGTCCCTAGCTGTCAAGAAGTTTCGCCCCACGGAATCCGATGTCTGGTCATGTAGTTATAAAAAGTTATACCAAAAATATAATTTTAGACAGAAACGTATTACTTGCCTATTAAGAAACTTGCAGTGTTTCCTGTAAGAGTGAGCCAGGAAGGAGTCCGAGCATATGTGGTCTCCCTGCGGTATGCCGGTCTCCAGCATGCCGCACACGAAACACTGCCGACAACGACGACACGTCAAGCTAAGGTCAATGTGGGTAAGACCGTCTATCTGGAAAAACCGCCTACTAATCAATTTCCTACATTATCTCATAGGTATTTAGTGTCATATGACGGACTTCCCTTTAAAAAATAGTATGACGGTCTTACCCACATTGACCTTATCGACTAAATTTGGTTAGTCATAATGCTCCTAGACACATTTCTACTAAAAAAACTATGATTAATTTGCCCAACGGCTGATGGAACAGAATAACAACACAATGGATGACTTACCCATATATACTATGTCCTAATTAAATTTAAGTGAGACTGGATGGATTGCCGTATGTTTTTTGGACCCGGGTATGTCCTTAAACTACGTCCAACAATGAGAGGTAGGGCACAGCGAAGTACCATCACGCTCGAGTCCGGAGAAGCCCAACCGGGGAAGTACCTCCTCCTTACAGAAGATCACAGCCATAATAGCACTGCTACCTTTCAGGTATGTAGTGTTGTGTTCCTGATGGTGAGTAAGGTTCCAACCCCCCTTAAAGGTCGGCAACGCGCTTGTGACTCCCCTGGTGTTACCTAACCATCAGACGGATTGCCTGATGGTAATTGCTTACCATCAGGCAATCCGCTCGTTTGCCAACTTTTTGTCATAAAAAAAAACTTGTAGGCCAAATAAATCATAAGTCGCCCTGTGTTCTTGTGCGGCCCCCACGTAGGAGACGAAGTGTCTGTGGTGGACGTGGTGGTCAGACAAATAAAGGTATACCAGCCAGCTTCAGAGTTCGGAGACAGCTACCTTGGCTATCAAACTCAACTCAAACTCAAACGTTTATTCAGTAAGTAGGCCACAAGGGCACCTTTACTAACTGACTTTTGTAAGTCGTCCAGTGTTCTTGTGGCGACCTCACGTAGGACTCAGCGTGTCTGTAGTTATAAGGCGCCCACATTTTTTTTTATGACATAGGCGGCAAACGAGCAGACGGACTTACCCGCTTATTCACAAACGTACACACAGCAACACTCTTAACTGTACATCGGTGGACTTTATGCCTTATATAATATGACGGATTGCCTGGTGGTAATCAATTACCGTCGCCCATGGGTACCTTTAAGGGGGGTTGGAGCTCTGGGAACCTTACTCACCATCAGGAACACAACACTACATACCTGAAAGGTAGCAGTGCTATTATGGCTGTGGTCTTCTGTAAGGAGGAGGTACTTCCCCAGTTGGGCTTCTCCAGATTCAAGCGTGATGGTCATCGCTGTGCCCTACCTCTCATTGTAGACGCAGTAGACGGTGTGCCTGTATTGGTCAGGCATACAGCCTCAGAGTCAACAGGCCTAGCACAGGAGGGGCGAGAAAGTATGCCATCGCGGTGACATTTATAAACAAACACCGGATTGACGGGGGCAAATCTGAACTGACGTTTAATAGTGCGAGAACAAATTAAATTAATTGTTTTACTTGATATCGATATAAATGACGTACGACCGTTGTGTCATTTTTAGAATACATTTTTAACCGACTTAAAAAACAAAAAGGGAGGCGTAATCAATCGGAATGCTAAATAATATTGTTGTAATGAATTAATTATTCAATGTAATTTAATTACTTGTCACAAGTGGTTTATACTTGTGATAAATATAAATGAAGGAAGATGCACACTAAATGTATTCAAACTTGGCTAAGTTTGATTACTATATCAAAGAATATATATCAAAGTGGCTAATGGCTATTAGCCACTTTGATAATGAAGGATAAAAATTTTTTTTTCGATGTCGATTTTTAATTAATCACTAGCAGTGGTGCACTTTTGCCCCCGTCAATCCGGTGTTTGTTTATTAACTACCCACCCTTCTCTAACTATATTATGTAAAGACGCACGAATAGTCTATCTCGGCTCGAGATACTTTTTTTTTATGATATAGGAGGCAAACGAGCAGTCGGATTGCCTGATGGTAAGCAACTACCACCGCCCATGGACACTCGCAACATCAGAGGAGTCACAAGTACGATGCAAGCCTTTAAGATCCCTATACGCTCTTTTCTTGAAGGTTTGGATGTCATATCGCTCCGGAAATACTGCACACGACAATTTATTCCAGAGTTTAGCTGTGCGAGGCAGGAAGATACCGTGACACTCTTGTGCCAGACGATTTTATGAGTGGTAGGGCACAGCGAAGTACCATCACGCTTGAGTCCGGAGAAGCCCAACTGGGGAAGTACCTCCTCCTTACAGAAGACCACAGCCATAACAGCACTGCTACCTTTCAGGTATGTAGTGTTCTGTTCCTGATGGTGAGTAAGGTTACCAGAGTTCCAACCGCCTTAATGGTCGGCAACGCGCTGTGTGACTCCCCTGGTGTTACGTGTGCCCATGGGCGACGGTAATTGCTTACCATCAGGCAATCCGTCTGCTCGTTTGACACCTTGTGTCATAAAAAAAAAACTTGTAGGCCAAATAAACCATAAATCGCCCTGTGTTCTTGTGCGGCCCCCACGTAGCAGACGAAGTGTCTGTGGTGGACGTGGTGGTCAGGCAATGACAATTTATTCCAGAGTTTAGCTGTGCGAGGCAGGAAGATACTGTGTCACCCTTGTGCCAGACCTTGGCTATAAGTCGTCCGGTGTTCTTGTGGGGCGCCCACGTGGGTGACGGCGTGTCCGTGGTGGACGTGGTGGTGGGGCACACGGGCCACCCGCCTCTGTAACCCTGGAAGACGCTGGTGTTAAACCGCTTGAAGGTCAGCAGGTCGCCATTGCTCCAGTATATGTCTGTTATCTTCACCAGCAGCTCCAATATCTGGGGAGAAAGCCGAGACGTAAAAAAAAAAGTAAAAATAATCTGGACAATCTTACACAAATCGACCTAGCCCTACGGTAAGCTCAGTAAGGCTTGTGTTGTAGATAGGTGCTAGACGACGATAAATAAATAAATATTTCGGGACAATCTTACACAAATCGACCTAGTTCTACGGTAATCTCAGTAAGGCTTGTGTTGTAGGTACTAGACGACAATATATATAATAGATAGATACATATAAATACTTAAATACATATAATACACCCATGCCTCAGGAACAAATATCTGTGCTCATCACACGAATAAATGCCCTGACTGGGACTCGAACCCAGGACTTTCGGCTTCATAGGCAGGGTCACTATCTACTAGGCCAGACCGGTCGTCAAAACGAAAACGAATAATAAAAGAAAACGATATAATAGATAGATACAAGACTTTTACCGCCTACGTCAAAAAATGTTGATAGTAAAGAACTCATTATTAATGAGATTTAACTAAATGAGAAAGGTTTTGGACCCGGGTATGTCCTTAAACTACGTCCAACAATGAGAGGTAGGGCACAGCGAAGTACCATCAACGCTTGAATCTGGGGCAGCCCAACTGGGGAAGTACCTCCTCCTTACAGAAGACCACAGCCATAATAGCACTGCCACCTTTCAGGTATGTCGTGTTGTGTTCCTGATGGTGAGTAAGGTTCCCAGAGCTCCAACCCCCCTTAAAGGCCGGCAACGCGCTTGTGACTCCCCTGGTGTTGCGGGTGCCCATGGGCTACGGTAATTGCTTAACACCAGGCAATCTGTCTGCTCGTTTGCCGCCTGTCATAAAAAAAAAAAAGGTACAGCAAGGGCAAAAAAAAATACATTAAAATACACTACACTGCAAAGCAGATTATAAATATAGGTATACAGGGTAGCTCATTCAAATCGGTCAGTATGGGGAAATCTGGAACTATAAGACATACAAAGGTTTGTTCTTAGGGACCATGTCATCGATTTTAGGGACAAGAATAACTGCATACATAGATAAAAAAAAAACTTGTACTCTGTTCGAGAAACCAGGTTATTTTGGAAAATAAAACTTAATTATTTTCGTTTGGATATGGATTGTGTTGGTTATAGGCAGCAAAAGTGACCATGAAACATGGTATCTCAAATGAATAAAACGCATTGTGATTCCAAAAAAGAACACAATTTTTTAAATTCTTTGTATGCAGTTTTTTTTGTCCTTAAAATCGAGGACATGGTTCCTAAGAACAAATCTTTATATGTCTTATAGTTCCAGATTTCCCCATACTGACCGATTTGAATGGGCCACCCTGTATACACACGACGTAAAACAACATTCGTCACTTTAAATTTTGACATGATTTTTTTTTATGACATAGGCGGCAAACGAGCAGACGGATTGCCTGGTGGTAAGCAATTACCGTCGCCCATGGGCACCCGCAACACCAGGGTAGTCACAGGCGCGTTGCCGGCCTTTAAGGTGGTTTGGAGCTCTGGGAACCTTACTCACCATCAGGAACACAACACTACATACCTGAAAGGTAGCAGTGCTATTATGGCTGTGGTCTTCTGTAAGGAGGAGGTACTTCCCCAGTTGGGCTGCCCCAGATTCAAGCGTGATGGTCATCGCTGTGCCCTACCTCTCATTGTTGGACGTAGTTTAAGGACATACCCGGGTCCGGGGATTTAAATTGACTTTGTTGTGGAATGAACTCCCTGCCGAGGTATTCCCTAGGGACTACAGTATGAGGTTCTTGAAAAACGGAGTGTATAGGTTCTTAAAGGGTAGGCAACGCGAATGTGATTCCTCTGGAGTTGCAGGTGTCCACAGGCTACGGTAACTTACTACCGTCAGGCCATAATACCGTCGTTAAATAAAATAAAAAAAATTTGGTATCTGTTTTATTTAATAACGATAAAATGAATATTCCTACCTTTGTCAGATCAGTTGGGGCCTGAGTCGTCGTCCCGTTAAGGCAGTACACCCTGTAACAAGACACGTTGGCTGGAAGAAATCCCCTCAAGTTAATAATATTACAAATATGACATAAACCATTTCAAAACCCATTACTGAAATTTAATATAGCATCTCTCCTCAATGAGAGACCATTGGCCTATTTCTTGAACACTTGTAATACAGTCAGCAGCAAAAGTTGCTAAGCGTTTGAAGTGTTCAAAATGACCTACACGCGCCCTTATTCTCTTGACAATAGAGACGTGTTGACCTCGTTTTGAACACCTCAAATGCTTAGCTACTTCTGCTGCTGACTGTACAAGCGGAAGTCACTTTTTGACGCCTGTTGTTAGAAAGTCCCAGTTACAGCACTAGTACCTCTCTCTTAATGGTTCTAGGTTTTACCACAAAGCTTACAACAGGTTCCACGGAGTTTGTTTCAGGGACCGGCCCGCTATCCCTTATAAAGGGTTTTGTATGGGTTTTACATAAGGCTTTACTCACCATACCCTTATTTGACAATACCCTTTCATTTTGCTTTTAAAGCCCTTATAAAAGCGCTAACTCTTATAACTAAGCGCTATCCCAATACCCTAACAAAACCCTAATGATCCGCTCACCAAAACCTTACATATTGCTTATAAGGGGGTTAGCCTTATAAGAGGGCTTCCCTTTTACATACAAGCGTGCTAATTGAAATCGTCTGCCTTGTTCATAAAGCACCCATTGCTCCGATCTGGCGTTTTCTTTGACTTCTTTGATTTGATGTACGCGCGCTTTTCGAACACTAGCGTAGACATATGTCATAGTATATACTAAACCTGTCTCTTTCACGCAAGGATTAACTACGACATTACTAAAGGGAAAGCTTTATAAAAAGCGCTAAGTAATAAGGGTAACCCTTTATAACGGATAAGGCATAAAGGATAGCGGTTAGTGATTGTAAAGGGCTAGTTTTATGTTTGGCTTAGTCGTACGGTAAGGGATAGTCAAATATATGGGCCTATAAAAGTGGTGCAAAGGTGTAAATGCACTTGAGAATACATACACCAGTAAGTTACACTTATAATCGCCTACAAGAAGTAGTTTTAAATCCGCTACAAGTGCCAAAGCTTATAACAGGTTCCGCTTGTATTACAAGTTACAAGTGAGAAATAGGTCCCTGGTGCTTCTCTTTTACTCCAATTAAGGCGTCATGAGAGTGACAGACACATTCGTTTACGGTTGTCGCTGTGTAGACGCTCGGAGCGGAGCGGTTAGCGGGGCGAGCAGCATGGCGTCGAGCGGCCAAAGAAACTCCCAACAGAAGCAAATTATTGCTTATCGGGAGACAATAATATCTTACTATATCAAGACAGCAAAAATGTCACTGTACAGGCCTGCGGACCGATTTTTGAGCACTCGACGCTCGAATCGTGACATTTTAAACTCTCTCAAACACAAAGAAATGGTATTTTAGGGTCGTTTCACACGAACCATAACCACGCGACAACCACGACCACGCGACAAGCGCGACCACGTGGTCAGGTGCAAATTTTGTATTAGAAATAAATAGTACAATTCACACGTACCACATTTTGCAGTAATTATCGACCACGTCTGTGGCAACGGCCAGCAACTACACAATTCACACGTAACCACTGCGTGACCACATTTTGACGCTGCGACGTGGTGTGGTTGTGGTCCGTGTGAAACAACCCTTAGAAGCATGAATGATATAAATAAATAATCATGGGTATCGAAACTATACATTTTGTGCAAAAATAATGGTAAGTAACTTTTGTGTGTGATTATATTCGTTCTCAAAGTTTCATGAATTCGAGTGCAGGATTCACAAAAATATGCTCCCCTGGTACAGTCGCCATCATATATATCGCAGCTGTGGAGGTGGTCATAAATATCGGAACAACGCCTCTATTGTCAAGGCGATAAAGTGCATGTTCAGATATTTGTGACCACCTCCACAACTCCGATATATCTGATGGCGACTGCACTTAGCCCTGGTAGGCTGTTCCGCGCTCGACGTATGTACAGTCAGCAGTAAAAGTTGCTGAGCGGGTGAGATGTACAAAATTTGCTTGCTAAACACTTTATTGCTAAGAGAATAAGAGTGTGTTAAGATCATTCTAAACACTTGGCCCGCTTAGCAACATCTGCTGCTGACTGTACGAATGACGGCTGATTAGAATAGCCATCACCAATCTCCTCGCGGGTGTCGTAAGAGGCGACAAAGGGAAAAATCAGCGGGCAGCAGCGTCCGTCGAATCCCAATCTACAGCTGCGGTCGCCGCGTAGTGACTATGGCAACTACCCCCAAGATACAAGTCATATTTTTGTGGGAGGCCTATGTCCAGCAGTGGACTGCATACGGCTGAAATGTTCTGGACCCGGGTATGTCCTTAAACTACGTCCAACAATGAGAGGTAGGGCACAGCGTTGACCATCACGCTTGAATCTGGGGCAGCCCAACTGGGGAAGTACCTCCTCCTTACAGAAGACCACAGCCATAATAGCACTGCTACCTTTCAGGTATGTAGTGTTGTGTTCCTGATGGTGAGTAAGGTTCCCAGAGCTCCGACCCCCCTTAAAGGCCGGCAACGCGCTTGTGACTCCCCTGGTGTTGCGGGTGCCCATGGGCGACGGTAATTGCTTAACACCAGGTAATCCGTCTGCTCGTTTGCCGCCTATGTCATAAAAAAAAAAAAATGGGTATGTATGTGTGAAGTTGACCTGTATCCCAGCGCGTCCCGGCACGTGGAGCACTTGGTGGAGCATTTGGAGTCGTCGATGGTGCCCGGGGAGTGGTACTCGACGTCGTCGGTGCTCTGCGCCCGTATCTTCACTGCAAAATTCATAAATACTATAGGACATCTTTACACAATTGTATACTTGAAGATGCTTCAGTACTATTTCCACCAAACAGCCGGCAACGGATCGGATCGGAAAGAAAACAAACGCAGGCGGCGACATCCGAACGTCACCGGCCGTATGTCGCCGCATACGATCGGGCGGTAACAGCCGGTCGCGGCCGGCAGGATGTCGACGTCGACGTTCGGCACCGTTGTTGTTTGCGAACGTAGCGTAGGAACAACCAATAAGACTGATGAATAGGCTCGGCCGTTCCGGCTATGACAAGACGTCGACAGCCGAACGGTGCCGACGACAAACGAACGGCGCCGATCGCGTGCCGTGGAAAACGTCGACAAGCGAACGCAACCGGTCACGTGTCACAGCGTACTTTCGGTTACGTTCAATTGTCGCCGGCGACGGTCGTCGCCGGCCTGTTGTGCGCAGCATGGTAATGTAGACTTTAAAGTAGTGCGTATATGATTCAGTATCGTTTAAACAGCATAAAATTCGTTTCGATCCGATCCGATGCCGGCTGTTTGGTGGAAATTGTACTTTCTTCATTTGGCTTGAAATGCACGCAATGTAGCCTCGCTCGGCATCTTCTGTCGCTATTACAACGGAGTGTTCTGAGGAATAGTTCGGATTAATTTTGGGGAATCGGGGAATCGTTGGCGAGGCGGATTGCCTGATGGTAAGCGACTACCGCCGTCCATGGACCGCAACACCAGATGAGTCACAAGTACGTTGCCGAACTTTAAGTCTCTCGCTCTTTTCTCGATGGTTTCGAGGTCATATCGGTCCGGAAATACTGCACACGACAATTTATTCCAAAGTTTCACTGTACGAGGCAGGAAGTTTCTGGAGAAATGGTTCTTCCTTTGGCTTGAAATGCACGCAATGTAGCCTCGCTCGCCATCTTCTGTCGCTATTACAACGGAGTATTCTGAGGAATTGTTCGGATTAATCCCTGCCACCTGGAACGATGGCGGAAGGCCGCCTGCGCGTGTCTCTAGAAACTTCCTGCCTCGCACATCAAAACTGTGGAATGATTTGCCGTCAGCGGTACCGGACCCTCAGACCTTCAAGAAAAGAGCGTACTCCTATCTTAAACGCGCTTCTGATGGGTGCCCATGGGCGACGATAATTGCTAAGCAATCCGTCTGCTGGTTTGCCACCTTTATCATAAAAAAATGCAGAATCGTCGTGACTCTCGCACAAAGATATATATATATTATCCATGTTCATTTGTCCTTCATTTAAAAGCATCTTCAAGCCTGTGTCCGTAGTGAAAAAGGGTACAAGTGAAGAACAACTAGAATGAAACTAATACCGTCCCTGAAAAGAAATGCTGTTACCACTTAATGTTCCAGTTGGTATACACCACTCAGATTCGGTTGAGACCGCCTTCGTTTTTGACGGATTGCCTGATGGTAGGCAATTACCGTCGCCCATGGGCACCTGCAACCCCACGGGAGTCCCAAGCGCGTTGCCGGCCTTTAAGAGTACGCTCTTTTCTTGAAGGTATGAGGGTTGTATCGATCCGAAAATACCGCTGACGGCAAATCATTCCACAGTTTTGATGTGCGAGGCAGGGAGTTTCTAGTTTTGGAAGCGTAAAGAGTTGTCATAGTTGCAAGTGGAATGGTAGCCGCAGTATAAGTAGCTCTTGATGCTGTTTCGATGGACGCTGATACTCACGCATCATTCCTTTGTCGCCTCTTACGACACCGGCGGGAGATAGAGTGGTGCTATTCTCAGCCGGCGCCACATGGCAAAATGGACACCAAATGAATACTTTCATTTTTAGCATACCTTCGGGCGTTGTGACCGCTGCCGCTGTAGTTAACGCCGTTGTGATGATCCTCGGTGTGGGTACTGGCCCTGCCCTGGACATAAGTGTTACGGTTTAATAAAAAAACGGAGCTGGTCACAAATATCTGAACAACGCCTCTATTGTCAAGACGATAAAGTGCATATTCAGATATTAAATTTGTGACTATCTCAAGAGGTACGTTCACTTCTGACCGCTTTGCATATCTTCCTAAGACTCAACATAAGTATAGTCACCATCAGATATATCGGAGCTGCGGAGGTGGTCACAAATATCGGAACAACACCTCTATTGTAAAGTATGATGTGTCAAGTGTCAATGTCATAAAGTGCATGTTCCAATATTTGTGACCACCTCCAGAGCTCCGATATATCTGATGGCGACTGTACAAGAATCCCGTTGAAAGATTTTTTTAAGAGTGTAGGAAATGTGAAATAATTTTATTATCCCAAAATGGTAAGATTCAAAATGAATGAAAGTCTATTCGAATTGGAAAAAACAACATGAGAGTAATTAATTAAACAAGACATAAAAATCTGTCATTTTCCATTACTGAGACGAAAAATCACTAACTTCGTCGTCAAAGTGAGTCCCGGTATTTCTCGGCCCTTGAACATATCTTGAATCATCCCTGAAATACATTTCAATGTTTAAAAACATAATCACTAGAGCTCCTACATGCTTCACGACTGACAATTGTCACGATCCCCGACATATGTAAAAGGCATAGGTTGAGATTCCACCCCTATGTTGTGGACATTCCTTTAACCAAAGCGCTTTGCTTCTGATCCGCACAGCGCACGGAGTGTAATTCTCTTACAGATGATCTTTTCCCGGAGTAATACAACTTCACTTATAAAAAAATGTCTGATGTTGCAGTTGTCCCTTGGTTACATTGACCGCATACCATCGAGTGGGACACAGATGCGATTTAATTAAGTTTTACCTATAAACTAGAAGGTATATAGAGTTCTTTACCTGGGATGTCCATTGTGCGATTTTCGAAGGCAGGAGTCAAACCCACTATAAAAAAGTAAAATGCAATTTAATCTAAATAACTTTTAAAAATATATTGAATCAGATATTTAGTTATCACTGATAACTTATCAGAGTCCATATTGTTTATTAGGGCAATCATTTATTTGTCAAACAATAAAATTGACCCGGACATGTCCTAAAACCACACGGGGGATGGGCAGCAGCATCCCTGGAGTGCGGTGGAATACTGCGATCACCAACCCGCCAAGCGTGGCGATTATGGCATTTACTTAGGCAGGCGTCCGGTTTTATAGCTATTCCATCCTTTCCACCCAATAGCCTAGTACATTTTTAGATTCATCCTTCTTCATTCATGATTCTCCATTGCTCCGTGTACGGAGAAGACATTTTATTTATTTTATTTTATTCGGGGCATCAACAGCAATACAGTGATATATTATGACAGAGCATAAGATACAGAACATAAAGCTAATGATAGATGTCCACAAAATTACAACTAATGTGCAATAACTTAGTGGTCGTCTAGTAACATGAAGAAGATAATAATTAATAGTTATTTGTTATACAAGGGTGCAAAATTGTATTTTAACTGCGAGTGTGGGATTGAAACTCGAGCAAGCGAATGGATTCTATAGTTTAACTACGAGCAAAGTGTGTGTGTGTGCGCGTTTCTGTGTGTGTGAAAGTGCGTAATTATCTAAAAATGGTTAACTGATATCAACTGGTGACATGATTATATAACTATTATACATAATAGTTTCATTTATTATATACCTTTTTCATACGGGATATTTCCGTAGTCCTCAGGCTTGACGCTAACTGCAAATATAGGAGTCTTTAGAGAAAAGTGTTCTCAATTAGCGTGATTTATAGAATGTTTAAATTAGGTATGTCAGTTTTGTGACGATAATTAATCATAAAATAAAATAAAATAATAGTTATTTGCAGAGCCCGGAGAATCCATAGCAAAACAAAACACTGTCGCAATCAAACTAGTGTTAGAAACATTTTTTTATCGATATCGAGTTTATCGATGTCTTATGGAATACTGATTCTCTGAAGTCTATTATTTTCAATGAGATTGATTACCTCTTTGTCACCAGACTACGGCCGAGCCAAAAGGTAATGGTTATTACCTAATATGAAATATAAATAACGTTGATGATTACGTTGCGTTTTAGATGAAATAACAATAAAACAAACCCTAACTTTTCCACTTCTTTTGCGTTTGGCATGAATGATTGTAAAAGAATGTACCTAAACATATCGATATGATTTTTTTTAGACAAAACTCACTCGACATCGATAAAAAAATGTTTCTATCACTAGTTTGATTGCGACAGTCTTTTGTTTTGCTATGGATTTTCCGGGCGCTGGTTATTTGTTATACAACAGAGCAAAGTTATAGTGTTTACCTTCTCGTGCTAATATTGAGAGCCAAGCTAGCGGTGGTCAAAAAAATGGGGATCAAAAAACACCAAAAACACTTACATGATTACTGCACAGCCCTTTACCAAAAACCGGCACTAGGGTGTCATCTACATGTATAACTTGTTAATTATAACTTATAGGGTTAAATCGCCTGTAACTAGACACACTAAACTGAAAATGAATTCTGTTTACTTATAAGTAGAATATATTTTCTAATGAGGTGTCCATTACTGGCCACCCTTCAATAACTGGTCACGTAATACTAAAAATACATTCTTTAAAAATATTTAAATATTTGCCTTATAAAGGCAATCAGAATTCATTGAATAGAAGCGTAACTCAACGGTAACTAAAGTATTATAAGTACACCCCGTTATCTAATGCTCATTTTGGGGGCAATCTAAAATAGTGATGTTGCTTCACATAATTAGTTAATTCATATTTATCTATAAAAGTTATGTGTCAAACTAAAATTCTTCTTCAGTGAAAGCTATAGAGACACATTCATTCCTCTTTTTAGTCTAAGCGGAGGGCGACAATTATAAATATCGAATATCGTAAATTTAGGGTCCGATTTTTGAAATAGTCGCCAAATAATCTTCATAGAAATTCTCATTCATTCTCAATGAAATCACTTGGTAACTATTTAAAAAATCGGACCCAAGATCTTTTGACATGTTATTGAGTGACTAAGTCAGCTTAATTTTTTTATCGACTTATATTATCGTAACTGCCCAATCACTTGCCCCTAAACTGAGCATAAGATAACGAGGTGTAATTATAAGTCAAAATTTTAATAGAGCTGTGACATGATTCACTCCGGAGCGTAAGCTTTCGCGTTGGCTCCGACGCTGTCTGCGGCCCGCAGTGAAATAGTATATCGAGCAATATTCGATGTGAGTTACTCGCTTCTATTCAAATAATATGTGACATTATCTATGGAAAGGGACCTTATTGTCGATGGCGCTTATGTCGTTGTTCAAGACGATACAATACAAACGCAACGCAATTTGTCGTAAGTGCCATCGACAATCAGGTCCCTTTTCCTAGATAGTTTAGTGTTCATTCCAATCACAATTCATTTTCAGTATAACATGGCCAGTTATTGGAAAGTGGCCAGTTACTGGCGAGTTATCCTAGTTAACGGGAGATGACGATTATAAATTTTATATAAAACTAACCTTCATCATACGGGATGTTTCCATAATCGTCGATCTTCACTGACGCTAAATATAACAAAGCAAACACATATAATTTTTATATTTATAAATAATCGTAAAAAACGCCTGTAGAGTGTTGGCACCAATGTTGGACACTTTAAGCTGACAGGCACCAATGATGGACACTTAGTTCTTAATTCAAAAACCATAACGTTATAAATTGAATGCACAACACTTGGCTTCTTTGAAATAAGCACTAATGTTTATGTTTTGTTTGTATCTTAAATACAGCTAAGCTAACATTGCAATAACTACTCTAGATTAGGGCTCGCGGTCGTGTCCGTGATTCCTGAACCCGTAGCCGTGCGCCCCGGTTTCGTGAATCACGGCAACGGTTTTCTGGTCCGTTCCGCACGTGACATTCGGTTACGTGAAATTAGGTTACGTGAATTCGTGTAGATCCGTGTAGGCGTGATCACGCCTTCACGTATCTTAAGAATAAACTTAGTCCTTATTTATTATATTCCCGGGCGTGGCGAAATTACGAAACGTGCGATAAGTATCCAACGGAATCGAGCCCGAAGCTTCACACACGGACGCAGGTACGCGGCAGGGCTACGTGTCACGGCGTGTCACGGCGTGTCACGTGAATCTGGATGCGAACGTAGGTACGTGACACGTACCTGGCCGTGTTCGTGAAATTCGTGATCTTAGTACCGGCGGTGTTAAGAACACGTAGCTACGGGTCGGCGTACATCACGGATACCAGGAGCCCTACTCTAGATTCAATCTAAGATAAGGCCCTGGAGGCATTTCCTAGTACCTATCGGCATGCTGAACTAGTAAGCCGCCAACTCTTCGAACACGTCAACCAGACGCTTTGCGATTTTAGCAAAAAGCTTTTTTTTTATGACAAAGGTGGCAAACGAGCAGACGGATTGCCTGATGGTAAGCAATTACCGTTGCCCATGGGCACTCGCAACACCAAGGGAGTCACAAGCGCGTTGCCGACCTATAAGTGGGTTGGAGCTCTGGGAACCTTACTCACCATCAGGAACACAACACTAAATACCTGAAAGGTAGAAGTGCTATTATGGCTGTGTTCTGTAAGGAGGAGGTATTTCCCCAGTTGGACTTCTCCAGATTCAAGCGTAATGGTACTTCGCTGTGCCCTACCTCTCATTGTTGGACGTAGTTTAAGGACATACCCGGGTCCAAAACCAGCTTGCGTCCATAAGCAGCAGCGGGTGCCAGCTTGGCACCGGCGCCCTATGATTCTTTAGTTCTTAATAAACAACTTTCTCGCTACACATCATGCTTACCTTTTTCGTATGGTATGTTCCCATACTCGCCATCCGCAGAGATTTTTTGAAAACTAATGGGGCTGGCTGGAAAAACAAAATTAAATGTTATCCATACTAATATTATAAATGCGAAAGCGTATTTGTTTGTTTGTCCTTCTTTTACGGCAAAACGGAGCGACGAATTGACGTGATTTTTTGAGTGGAGGTAGTTGAAGGGATGGAGAGTGACATAGGCTTTCCAGCGGGAAAACATCTCATTCCCACGGGAAGACTCAATATGTTACATTTTACTCTAACCATGCGGGCGAAGTCGCGTGCATCATCTAGTAGACTATAATTTTACACTTGAATTTCTCTAGGTAACCATGCTGGCGAAGCCGCGGGCATCTTCTAGTACAATATAATTTTACACCTGAATTAATACTGTCGCACAATTGTATCGCGACTGACGCGCATGTGCATACGAGTAGATGCTGCATCGAGTTTATCGCGCGTCATGCATTGCAATACATTTTTTTATTATCTATAATAGATTAGGGTAAATTGCTAGTAACTGGCCACTTTTCAATAACTGGCCAAGTTATACTGAAAATGAATTCTATTTACCTATAAATAAAATACATTTTCTAATTCTGTTTCAATTATTAGCAGTGATCGGCACTATGGGTGCAAAACTTTAACAAAACTCGTTAAGCGGGCATAAATGAGTGTATAAAGCCATAAAAACAATTATATTCTTAAACCCAAATATTGGCATATCGAGATTCCGATACACAATTAAATTGGACACTAATTTGCCAAAGTTATCGTATTTTTCTTGATGGTAAATATTACTTTACCTCCTTTCAACAAGTTTTGTTAAAGTTTTGCACCGTTAATGCCGATCACTGATTATTAGCCACAATTTAACAACTGGCTACTTAAAAATAAAAACAATTCAAATCGCCTATAAACGTTCATTATTAGTATAATGTAGCCAGTTACTGGAAGGTGGCCAGTTACTAGTGAATTTCCCTATATGTATATGACTTGTTCTGTGTATGTTTGATGTACATATTTCAGAGTAGCGGCCCAGCTTCACACAGCTTATCCTCACATAGCTTAAGTAATTACCAAAAAAAAAATGGATAAATAATTATTTTTTCAAATAAGTCTAGTAGTTTCGGAGCCTACTCAATATAAGCAAACATACAAGCAAATGTTTCCTTTTTATAATTTTAACGTAGATGTTTATTGTTCACCACCATTACTACCATTACACGTGGTATTGACCACGGAAATGCTGAATCTGAATCTCCCTGATGTATTGAAGCTGCCTCCCTATTGCATCATACATAACAACAACAGGTAGATTCCGATTCAGCATTTTTCGGTAGTCACGATACAGCCGCGATACAGCTTCGCTACTGTCGAGACGCAGCCGAGTTACTGCTTCGCTACAGTCGCGATAAAGAATTAACTAAGTCTTGAGCCGTAGAATGTTTGAAACAGCTTTGATTGCATAGATGCTGAATCAATAGAGCCGGAAATATGTATCACGACAGTCGCGCAATTGTATCGCTACTGCATTCTATCGCGCATTATAATATAATACTAATAATATAAACCTGGATTTTCGTATGGAATATCACCAATATCCTCTTTAACATTTGCCAGAACGAATCCTCTAAAACATATAAGCAAAACTAAAAAATACATTATCTAGATATAACAGGAACGCCTGTAAAAATATCAATATAAAAATATTATAAACATTAATGTGACTGATGCAATAATGACGATTTTCAGTAATGACAGAAGAATTCTCATATGTTACCTGTGGCCTTAGTCAAAAAGGCATATGTTACATACAACTTGTATGGGATATGCGCTGTTATTCGTCAGTATACGTTTCTCAAGTAAAACGTAACCTTTTTAGTCTCATTTTGAAAACTCTATCAGGCAAAAGAGTAACAACAGCCATTGGATATCGGTCAATTATAATCCGTATTACCATGCGGTAGGATACATAGTCAATTTGGTTTTTAGTGTATACTAGATTTATGCGCGGTGCTGTAGTATGCTTAAATAAGTTCTAAGATTAAGAGTATTGTATCTTCTTAAAACTAACTAAACAAATTTCACTCGTAGACTTAAAGAATGAACCCATCAGACCCGAACCCATATTTAGTAAGTATTTTTTGAACTCGAATCCTTATTTGCGCCTCAGACTAACTAATAGTACTACAGAGAGGTGGGTGCTCTATGGTGTATAAGCCTCAGTCCAAAAAGGATAATGTTGTCTTAAAAAAATATATTCTACCTGGCCGTGGAAACTTCTGGTGTGTGGTGTGGGGAAGCCAAGGTTTTCCTTAAGGAGATGGGACGCCGCCTACGAGATAAGGTCCTCGACCCCCGCTCCGGGTCTTTCCTATTACAAAGGTTGTCCATTGCTGTTCAACGTGGCAACGCAGCGAGTGTAATGGACACCTTTGTACCTTGAACGACGCGGGGTGGGCTATTTTAATAGTTTAGTTTATTATTATTTTTACTTAATTTTTTCTTGAATAATTCGTGTAATTTTAGTAAACTTGTTTTTAATAAATAAATATTTATTTTTCTACCTGGTATTTATTTATTCGTCTATGCCAGGTACGAAATTTACAAGATTCATTTTAAATTAGATATAATTAAATAATAGATTGTCTTCGGTTGTCGGGTAAATTATTCAAGAAATGGTTAGGGTTCATTTAGACAAAATTGCATAATACCTTATTAACTAATTTGACTAAATTTCAAATGGCCATGATCCTATAACGCCTAAAAATCAAATTGACGCATCATTAAAATGAACACTAGTCATAATGACTTTGACGGAAAACATCCAATTCCCGAAATACCTAAATATTGATATGTACATTTCCTTTAACACCGGAAAGGCAAAATGGCTCAGTCCCAAAATACCTAATTTTTTTAACAAGTGGCCAGTGATAAACAAGAACATACATCAAGGTATAAACCTTTCAATATTTAGGTATTATGGGATTTGGTTGTTTTGCTATAAAGGTGTTGTGATGTTTAGTTGTTATGAGACGAAGGTGTTTTAAAATTCAGTCTTATTAAACATCCGGTGTTTTGAGAATAAAATATAGGTATTTTGGGATTTAGTCATTTTGACATCAAGTTATTTTGAGATCTAGGTATGTTGGTATTAGGGTGTAATGAAATCAAGGTGATATGGTACCTAACCCAAGAAATATACCCCTGAAAATGGATTGTATTGCGAATAAAACAAATAAAACAACAACAACAGTTAAAGTACAATAGTATATATTAATATTATACAAAGTTTAAGTACATGAATAACATAAATAAACAATCATCGCCATTTTTATTTAAGTACACAAATCATGGAACGTTAAGTGTTAAGTTAATATGCGACACTTAAATCTAATCAGATACTGTAAAAAAAAACTATTTTCGACTAACAGTACAGAAACATACTCAGAGAGACACAATGAGAAAAGTAGATGGTTAACTCTATCTTAAGGCAGTATCAGAAATCATCGGAAATACAGGCTATGCGAATGAAATCATGACGACCAATCATGCTGCCTTGTGGAAGCCAAGGTTCTTTCCAGACGCAGATATCAAACGAGATAAACAGAGCCCGGAATTTTATGGCAAAACAAAAACTGTCGCAAACTTACTAGTGTTAGACGCATTTAAAAAAAAATGCATCTAACACTAGTAAGATGGCGACAGTCTTTTGTTTTGCCATGAAAATTCCGGACTCTGGAGATAAAGCACGAAAGAATGAGATGATAGTAAAGGCATCAGTACCAATGATGGGTCCGTGTGAGAAGTCTTTGTAGTTACCGAAAGGGCCTTTGCAAAGGCAGACGTGGAAGCGAGTGAAAAGGGAAGTGCCACGAGAAAGAGTCTACACTAATATTATAAAGTGAATGTGTATGTTTCTTACTTCTTCACGTCTAAACGGCTGGAGCAATTTTAATAAAATTTGGTATGGAGTTAGCCTGGATTAACAAATAGGCTACGTTTTTCTCCTAATAAACTGGGGGCACAGCTAGTATAATATATAACAAAACAGAACCTATAATGGAAGGTCTTTTTAACGCACATTACAAACTGTAACCTTTAATTGTGAAGACCAAAGATGGCTCCTTGTGGAACACCCTGATTCAAAAAAATACTGTACTGTACTGTACGTGAGAATAAGTCTTAACGTAAACAGATATATATACCGGGTGCGGCCTGTAATAGGAGCAAAAATTTTAGGGATCGCTTCTACACCAAGAACGTAACAACATTTGTTCTACAACTTTTAATAATTGGGTAATATATTACCCCTGATTTTATCGAACAAAGTAAATAGTATTTTCAATGAACAGCATCCAATAGTCTAGTTGACGTTTACTATCAGCCTACAAACTTCATAGTTTTTGCAATACATTGCTTGCTTGGAAAATCTTTTTTTATTAATATTTAATAAACTATAAGTTATTTTCAATAGTCGTAGAACAAATGTTGCTACGTTTTTGGTGTAGAAACGATGCCTAAAGTTAAAGCTCCTATTACAGGCCACACCCGGTATAGTACCATAAAATAAGATCCTTGTACAAATTACAAAAAGTTTAATTACTTAAGACCAATATAGGTTCCCTGTGGCACACCTACCTGTTTCTAGAAACGACTGGCGTGTAAGTAAGCATTAAATAAAACAGTTTGAGAGAAAGAGGTGGTAGATTACAAGACATCACATAAAACATATTTATTTGTATCAAAAACTAGAAAGTTGTCTGTAGAATCAATAAAGGCTTTTGACTATCTGCGCATAAAATCAAGACGACCGGTGCTGCCTTGTGGAACACCTGGATAAAGGAGCTTTACAAATATGAAACCGAGTGTAAAGAAACAGTGTAAAAGATAGAGATGGTAGTATAAACATCAGGAACAATGAAGGGTTCTTGTTAGACGCCTGATTGCAAAAAGAGCCTTTGCACACGCAGACGTGGAAGCGAGCGTAGAGGGATATAGAGCGTGAAAAAGGGACGAGCGTCGCCATCGGGCTCACGATGCAGCCATCATCCACCTCCTGGAAACAAGATAAAGCAAAATGAATGAATGAATGAATAATTTGAAGACTGGTCTTGGGTGTGGCCCCTGAGAGGACCGATGGTCCTGGGTTCTAATCCCAATAAGGTCATATATTTGAGCGATCAACACGGATATTTTCCTGAACCATAAGTGTTGTCTACACACTGTGAAGCAAGGGCCTGATACTGACTCCTCCATGAAGCGCTGGTAACTAACGTCAGCAGGTGACTTTCTCAGTCAGCGCCTGCGCGGATATTTTCCTGAATCATGAGTGTTTTCTATGTATGTAATATTTGTTTATTTTTAATTGTACACTTCATAATTAACTTGCTACCGAGTGAAACACCAAAAATGCTCATTACAACGAGTATGAAGTGAGCTTTCAGGTATGTAGTGATATGTTCTTGATGGTGAGAAAGGTTTCCAGAGCTCCAACAACTATTAGGGTAGGCAACGCGCATGTGAATTTGGAGTTGCAGGCGTCCATAGGTCACGGTAACTGCTTATCATCAGGCGAGATGTATGCTTATTGGCCATCATCGTTGTATAAAAAAAAGAAAAAGAAATTACAATAAGAGATAGTTCTAAACTGGCCATCCGCTTGCTCAAGAAGTGGTTTCCCAAGGCCGGCACAGTCTTACTGCGGCACGCTCGCTGCGTGTACAGCCCCGACAGGTCGAGCCAGCGGACGGTGCAGCCGCCCGTCCAGGGGCCCCACACAGAGAACGGGTCGGAGCGGTTGAACCACAATGGGACCCTGAAATATCAAAGAGGAAGATATTGATGGTGATAAAAGATTGTTTTTCTATTTAGGTATAGGGTAAGTTGAGGATTAAGTCAGAGGTGTAGTTCAAAAGAACGACAGACAAAGGAATGGTAAGAAAAACTCACACCTCTAACCTTAGATAATATTACCGTTATCCAAAAAAGTAATACATCAAATATCAAAATATTTGATGATGCGTAGTTCTACCAAAACGAAAAGACCAAGGAAAGGGAGAAAATAACGAAAGAGGCAAAGGCCAAAGAAAAAGTGGCGTGATTACCTGAACGTTTTTGTGGCGTCTAGCGGGAGATAAGGGAGGCCATAGCCCAGCAGTGGGACACCAACTAGATTAATTTAAATAAAACGAAAAAGTTCCGATGTAAGAGTCGCGTGGGATGCCGTGCTCTGCCAGCCAGGACCAGAAGTGAGGACCTGATACTCTTCATGAAGCGGCAGTAGCGTCTGTAGGTGGCCTTCTCAACCAGCGCCAGCGCGGAGCCAGGGTTGGAGCTGTCCGCGCGATGCCGTGCTCGGCCAGCCGGCACCAGCAGCGAGGGCTCTATACTGACTCGTCCATGTAGCGGCAATAGCGTCTGTAGGTGGCCTTCTCAACCAGCGCCAGCGCGGAGCCAGGGTTGGAGCTGTCCGCGCGATGCCGTGCTCGGCCAGCCGTCACCAGCAGCGAGGGCACTATACTGACTCGTCCATGTAGCGGCAATAGCGTCTGTAGGTGGCCTTCTCAACCAGCGCCAGCGCGGAGCCAGGGTTGGAGCTGTCCGCGCGATGCCGTGCTCGGCCAGCCGGCACCAGCAGCGAGGGCACTATACTGACTCGTCCATGTAGCGGCAATAGCGTCTGTAGGTGGCCTTCTCAACCAGCGCCAGCGCGGAGCCAGGGTTGGAGCTGTCCGCGCGATGCCGTGCTCGGCCAGCCGGCACCAGCAGCGAGGGCACTATACTGACTCGTCCATGTAGCGGCAATAGCGTCTGTAGGTGGCCTTCTCAACCAGCGCCAGCGCGGAGCCAGGGTTGGAGCTGTCCGCGCGATGCCGTGCTCGGCCAGCCGGCACCAGCAGCGAGGGCTCTATACTGACTCGTCCATGTAGCGGCAGTAGCGTCTGTAGGTGGCCTTCTCAACCAGCGCCAGCGCGGAGCCAACGTCGCCAAAGTTGTCCGCGCAGTACGAGTCGCGCGGGATTCCATGCTGCATCAGCCCGCATACCCAGCACTGGGAACAGAAATACCATCTTTTTTTTAATACAACGACGGTGGCAAACAAGCATACGACCCGCCTGATGGTAAGCAGTTACAGTAGCCTATGGACGCGGAGAGGATTGACCTGCCTATCCTAAAAGTTGTTGGAGCTCTGGGAACCTTACTCACCATCAGGCCACAAATTCGGGTGGGGAGAATTGGGAATGGTGACATGCATGAATGATAACAAACTCGAGTGGGGAAAAATACGATTGGGGATTATGCTGCGCGGAACTAACGCGTTTGGGGTATAGACTACAGTGGTGGTGTGAGTGATTGTGGGAATGCTTAAACCGGCAGAAATCTGCTTGTACAGTCAGCAGCAAAAGCGTTTGAGGTGTTCAAAATGAGTTAAACACATCTCTATTTTCAAGGGAAGAAGAGCGCATGTAAGTCATTTTGAACAGCTCAACCGCTTAGCCACTACTGCTGCTGACTGTAACGCAGCGTACCTTGGCCACGATAGTTCCAGTCTTGTTGCTCAGGTAGTCGTCATAGTACATAGGTGACAGCGGGGGTGGGGTGGTGGTGGTGGTGGGCGTGAACGTCCTGCAGGATCTGTACCCCTTCTGCACTAGTTGGTCGTTCCAGCTCTGCAGATGTGAGTGTTTCTTTATTTCACACTGGGGATACGATTTACAACTGCCAACGTAGAGGGATGGTATAAATTGCTGTCATATGTGCCTCTTTTAATATTACGACTGTGGCAGACAAGCATATGGTCCGTCTGATGGTAAGCCTGCGATTCCAGAGGACTCGCACGCTCGCTGCTTACCCATTGAGACGCACCTTTCTCTGTCTGTCTGTCCGTCTGTCCTGTAATTGATTTTGATATTTTAGATTATAAATAAATAAAACAGGGAAAGTAATGGCATCAATTTTGGACACTTTTGGACCCGGGTATGTCCTTAAACTACGTCCAACAATGAGAGGTAGGGCACAGCGTTGACCATCACGCTTGAATCTGTGGCAGCCCAACTGGTGAAGTACCTCCTCCTTACAGAAGACCACAGCCATAATAGCACTGCTACCTTTCAGGTATGTAGTGTTGTGTTCCTGATGGTGAGTAATAGCTGCAGGAGCATACCTGAAAGGTAGCAGTGCTATTATGGCTGTGGTCTTCTGTAAGGAGGAGGTACTTCCCCAGTTGGGCTGCCCCAGACTCAAGCGTGATGATACATCGCTGCGCCGTACCTCTCATTGTTGGACGCAGTTTAAGGACATACCCGGGTCCACAATCATTGTTATTGCATAATCAGCTTAATTAATGATGGTGGACACAGCATATGTTTTAACAGGGACCGCGTGTTCTAGCTGTTGAGGGATATGGGTAAAATAAAGAATACTCCCCCAGAAGATGTTGGAGACGTCATAGTCGGTCATGTGCCTCCAGCGGTGCACGGCGTGGAACAGCCCCGTGAAATTGAGCCGGTTCGGCTCCGGGCGGGTCGTCGTGTCCCACGGGCACCGGACTCTGTAACCAGACGGACGGACGACGTATCCGTATTACACGTATGGTGGACGCCCGTGGTAAAATGCGCGCCACGCCAAGACGATGAAGTCGATTATCTAGGTGAGCATTTCTCAAAAAATTTGTACATTTGGATCACGTCACCGAAAGTCTTTAGAAATTTGGTAACAAAAAAGGAAAGTTCGATCCAAACTTTATGGGACATTTTGGGAAATATGTATGGTAGATCTTGCTAAGCATCATTTGATATTTAAGTCGAAAGAAAAATAGAAAAACTTGACTCGCAGCGGGACTCGAACCCACAACCACTGGATCACTAGCCCAGTGCACTACCAGTTGTGCTATACGAGCGCCGCTTAGACGTGTCAAATTTTTCTATCTTATCCTTCTTGGTATATACGTCATTACGGGTGACGTGTAGCGACATCTACCGAAGAGTATTGACCCTTTTTTTTCTGTCGACTTAAATATCTTTGATATGCTAGCAGACGTTTCTGCTTAATATAAAAATAAGCATAATTTGCTCTATCAGTCTACCGCTTTTAATCAAAATCGAAGACGTGATCCAAATGTACAAACTTTTTGAGATTTGCTCAGGTATGGTTCTAATCTTCAATGTGGGTATTTGTCGAACACTTGTAACTTGTAATACAAGCAGAAGTCTATATCTAACAACAGGTGACAAAACGGGACTTCCGCTTGTATTATAAGTTTTCGAGATATAGGCCTCTGATATACTAACAGAGAAATAACACTATGAGTCGGATCTATATTCATGTTTATTCTTTATTATGTGAGCTATTGGTTCTTTTTTTTTTTTTATGATATAGGAGGCAAACGAGCAGACGGATTGCCTGATGGTAAGCAACTACCGCCGCCCATGGACACTCGCAACACCAGAGGAGTCACAAGTACGTTGCCGGCCTTTAAGATCCCTATACGCTCTTTTCTTGAAGGTTTGGATGTCATATCGGTCCGGAAATACTGCACACGACAATTTATTCCAGAGTTTTGCTGTGCGAGGCAGGAAGTTTCTAGAAAAACGCACAGTTGAGGACTGCCAACCATCTATGTGGTGATGATGGAAATGTTGTCGTGTAGAGCGCTGGCGGAAGGAAGCAGCTGGGATTAACCCGAAGAATGCCTCGGAGCACTCTCCGTAATAGATGCGGTAGAAAATGCAGAGAGAGGCCACATCTCTACGCGGTGCCAAGGAGTCAAGCCGGTCCGAGATATCCTGGCTGCCGACAATTCTAGTCGCTCTCCGCTGGATGCGGTCCAAAGGAAGAAGCTGGTATTGGGGTGCCCCTGACCAGAGATGAGAACAGTATTCCATATGTGGCCGTACTTGCGCCTTGTACAGTTGTAGGCGGTGGGCCGAACTGAAATACTGCCTCGATCTGTTGAGCACACCAAGCTTCTTCGAGGCCAACTTGGCCTTTCCCTCTAAATGACCGCGGAACTGGACTGAGCTAGAGATGTCGACACCCAGAATTCCGATACTGGCTGTGGCTGTTAGGAGAGTGCTCTCAAAGCGAGGCGATACGACAAACGGGAGTTTCTTTGCCGTGAACGCGCAAACCTGTGTCTTACTGGGGTTAAATTGAACCAAGTTCATTCGGCCCCATTCTGAGACTTCTTTAAGGGAAGTCTCAACTTCAGACACAAGCTTGTTCCGGCTCTCGATGACACTTTCCCGAGAAATGTTGGCACGGCCGGTATAGTAAGCATGACCCGTACTGTCATCCGCATAGCAATGAATACCGCTGGTCTGCAGCATGTCATTGATATGCAGGAGAAATAACGTGGGCGATAGCACACAGCCTTGAGGGACACCAGCATTCACAGACATGGAATCCGAGCATTCACCGTCGACTACGACCTTAATGCTTCTGTCTGGTAAAAAGCTGCTGACCCATTCGCATAATTTCTCGGGAAGCCCATAGGATGGTAGTTTCGAAAGAAGAGCCCCGTGCCACACTCGATCGAAGGCCTTCGCTACATCCAGACTAACTGCTAGCCCTTCGTCTCGATCGCCTGTGCCCAACGATGTGTCAGATAAACTAGAAGATCACCAGCCGAGCGACCACTACGGAAGCCGTATTGACGGTCACTAAGCAGCTGGTGGTTCTCTAGGTACCGGAGGAGCTGGCAGTTGATAATGGATTCCATTATCTTCGAGAACAGGGAGGTGATAGCTATTGGCCTGTAGTTGGAGGGATTTGAGCGGTCGCCTTTTTTAGGGATCGGATGCACCAAAGCTGACTTCCACGAGATCGGGACTACGCCAGAAGAGTAGGAGAGCCGAAAAAGACGCGTTAAAACTGGTGCCTGGTGGTGGTTCTCCCCAAATATATATAAATATGAAACTAAGAACAAAACAAATTATTTTCTATGAAATATTTTCGATTTGCTTTGATTTTTAAGTAGTAATACTACTATATAAATTAAAAGTTGAAATAGATGACATATACTTACGAAATAAAAAGCGGCGGGTTCCACTGTGTACGGGTGGCCGAATTGGTTAAGGCGTCAGCCGCGATAGCTGGAGATGCGGGTTTGAGTCCCGTCTGGAACGCTGAAGGTCCTTGTCGCTTTTTATTAAGTACAGTCAAGTGCAAAAATACATATCGAAAGAATCCTTTCATAAATACGTCCTACAACCTTATTTAATGTACAATAGAGTTGCTCGGTACATATTTTTGAAACTTTGGCAGTGAACGAATTTTTACACTTGACTGTATATGTCCTCTTTTTAAACTTTTTACATAAATATGATTTATATTTAAGAAAAAAAACTTTACAACTATGACCTAAAACAGTATGTATGTTTTTCGTTTTGTTTCCGATATTTCGTCTCTGTTGCAAGCGCTATTTTTGAACATAACTGAAGTACTGCGAGATTTAACGGTTGTCAAACCACACACCGTAACGATCTACCCTGTATCCGATTTGCTCTCTTCTTTTAAAACAGACATGGTCTAACCCATTTTAAGTAATGTGACAGACCATGTTAGCTTTAAATCGAATTTCTGTCACTAACTGGAAGTCCACAGAAGTACATTTCATCAGTATCCAATATAATTAAAACAAAGCAGCGGCAGCAGTGAGTGATACACCCAGGGACCGGAACCGTTTACCAAATAAGGGGTATTACCCTGGGTTTTTGATACGGTTCTTTTTAAATACCCTATCAGTTTGGTAAGCGTAACATTGACTTACCCGGATGATAGGCTAACCAATTTAATAGATTTACTTTGAGTAAGCGCTTACCAAATTCAAAAACCCTCAATAAGGTTACCCTATCAAGTGTTTTTCAAATGTGTGTAAGCGATTTTAAACTCTAGAACTATCTGCCTACGTGGAAAAGAGACGACCATAGGGTAACCCTATGAAATGGTAAGCGCTAAACATTAAAGCTATTTTTACCCCATCCGACTCGATAGCCATGTGAAACCCGGGTAAGCCTATCCATAATGGTTTCCATATCGATATTATAGGCTAACGACATCGTTACGGTAAGACTTCTATAGGGCTACCCTATCGATATGATTAATCAAATGAAGGGGTTTTCCGGTCTCTGGATACACCCTCACCCTTGTTGTGTCGTTTCGGCTTGAAAATGTTGCCTAGTAGATGTAAGTATAGTCAACCAATTTGATTTCTAGGCCACTTCGAACCTTGTCACAGTGACGTTAATAAGAGATCTTTTGCGTCTTTCATATAGATTTTCACTGTGACAAGGAACGAAGTGGCCCATAAATCAAATTGGTTGACTGTACACGTGAGTTTATCCATGTATTTAAACTTTCGTGAGACATATCTGATAAATTAAACATTAACACGGCTCTACTCACGTTTATTTAGTCACTCGCGCGACATGTTTCGGAGAACATAGGCCTCCATTAGCAAGCACTAAGAGTGCTGAGTTTCCGTTCGATTGGGCGATCGCGTCGCCGGCCCGTCGCGCACTAACGCGCGCCGCGCTGCTCGCGCCGCTCTTGATGTCAAAAAAACTCTTAGTGCTTGATAATGGAGGCCTATGTTCTCCGAAACATGTCGCGCGAGTAGAGCCGTGTTAATGTTTAATTTGTGAGTTTATCCGTTTGTAACTAAGTATCTCACCTGTATCCTTTCCTGTCGAAGCACTTTAGGAGGCAATCGTAATACGAGTCAGTGCAGTTTGGGTGTCGGTGGGTACGCCGGGTGAACCTGGGTACACGATATAAGTTAGACAGTTTTATGAGAGGTAGGGCACAGCGATGACCATCACGCTTGAATCTGGAGCAGCCCAACTGGGGCAGTACCTCCTCCTTACAGAAGACCACAGCCATAACAGCACTACTACCTTTCAGGTATGTAGTGCTGTGTTCCTGGTGGTGAGTAAGGTTCCCGGAGCTCCAACCCCCTTTAAAGGCCGGCAACGCGGTTGTGACTCCCCTGGTGTTGCTTGTGACTCCCCAGGCAATCCGACTGCTCGTTTGCCACCTTTGTCATAAAAAAAAAGAACAGATTCAAGACCTAAAATCATTTTTTTTATAACTGGCAAACGAGCAGACGGATTGCCTGATGGTAAGCAATTACCGTTGCCCATGGGCACCCAGGGTCATAAGCGCGTTGACAGCTTTTAAGGGGCGTTAGAACTCTGGGAATCTTACTCACCATCAGGAACACAACACTACATACCTGAAAGATAGCAGTGCTATTATGGCTGTGGTCTTCTGTAAGGAGGTACTCCCCAGTTGGGCTTATCCAGACTAAAGTGTTTATATGAAATTCATTATACACCGCGTGAAATGAGGAAACCAAATAATTTGAACAGCGTTATCCTGAGTATCTTGACTATATTTAGAGACTAAAACGTAATGTACTTTTCTGAAATTAACCTTAAAACAAGAGAGGGAGAGGAAAGCCCAGACGCAGCTACATGGATCAAGTGAAGGAAAAGGTTGGGGTCGTTTCGTATCAAAAAGTCAAGGAGCTGGCGCAAGATAGGAAAAGCTGGAAGATACTCCACCGACAAGAGTCAAGAGTTAGACTCTTGTCGGTGGAGTATCTTCCAGCTTATGATGAAGTTTATGATGATGATGATGAAATTAACCTCGCTTCGGAGTTAAAACCAACTAGCTTTTCCCCGCGACTTTGTCGGCCAGCCCTGCCCGTCTTTAAAGTATGGTTGCGGGATAAAAACTAACCTATGTCCTTTCTCGTAGCTCAAACCATGCTCAAACTCTCTCCATACCAAATGTCATCTCAATCGGTTCAGAGGTTTAAGCGTGAAGAGGTAACAGACAGAGTTACTTTCGCATTTGGGAGTTTTCAAAATTTGGTAACACCCAATTAGTGAAAGTTGTTAAGAAAAGTTAAATCACTGTCAGTTTCGTGACGACAAATTAAGCATGAAATTTATATGACCGGACTGGCCTAGTGGGTAGTGACCCTGCCTATGAAGTCGAAGGTCCTGGGTTCGATTCCCAGTCAGGGCAATTATTTATGTGATGAGCTCATGAGCACAGATATTTGTTCGTGGGTCATGGGTGTTTTCTATGTATTTAAGTATTTATATGTATCTATCTATTATATATATCGCCGTCTAGCACCTACAACACAAGCCTTACTGAGCTTACCGTAGAACTAGGTCGATTTGTGTAAGATTGTCCCGAAATATTGATTTATTTATTCATATGAAACTCGACTTATTGCCTTTAATTAAGTATGTTGCAATATAGATTGAAGTTTATAAAAAGAACATCAAAACCAAGTGTTTATCGAAATTTATTGCTTAACTTTCGTCACGAAACTGACAGTGATTTAACTTTTCTTATAAACTTTCACTAATTGGGTGCACTCTATATTTCGAAAACTTCCATTTACAATATTAGTATTAGTATGGAAGTATCGATATGTACAGTGTGGAAGTCTTATACGGGCGAATCTCTTAACGGAGGGTAGAATAGGACATAAGAAATATATTTAAGATAACTTTTACTTAGAAGTGCAATTAAAATTTTATCCATATAAAAAAATTCGGCCCGCAATGTAATGAGCACTCGAGTTAAACACTCGTTGACAGTTCGTTTCAAAAGCTTATATCGGGTAATGTTCGCAGTACATTACTGCTCAGAAATTTTACAAAAATTAATTAAGTGTGTATAATAGGTATAATTAAAGAAAAACCTTTTGGTTAATGATTATACTGGTAAATCCTATGTCTGGTTTAATTCTTCGCCCGTATTAGACTTACACACAGTATAATAAGGATAAAAAATTATAACTCAGCACCGAATGCTTTCTCAAAGGCTATTGTACCTAGGGAATGCAATCTCGTCTCGCCGAGATCCCGATCTCGCGAGATCCCGGCCATATTTTACGAGATTGTATCTCGTCAAATTTCGTACGAGATCTCGCGAGATAACGAGATAAGTAATGTTCCTATTACTCTTAATTATTGAAACTAAAGTAATAATTTACAAAAGACTAAATATAGATAGTTATTGTTTTGTTACCAATATTGTAAGAATTTGAACTGATTAGCTACAGTAGGTATAATAATTATAGACATAAACAAATGTTATTAGAGTTAGAGACAAAATAATAAGTACTCTGTTGATTTTTAAAATAAAACTTACTTTATTTTTATAACTAAGCAACGCAGTTTCTATTTAATTACATATCATGTCAATTACTAGTTCTTAAAACAAGCATTTGCATATGTTTTAATTGCGATTCTCCCAATCTCGCGAGATCCCGTAATTTGCGAGATCTCGCGAGACTCATTCTCGATCTCAGACTCGATCTCGCTAGGCGGAAATCTCGTACGAGATTGCATTCCCTAATTGTACCTCTATGTAGGAGTAGTAATATACGAATGAGTGAATAAAAGTCATACGCACTTGGGTTTAGTGGTCAGGATGATTGAGACTGGGGTAGGACGCCATCTCCTCCGAGATGTCGTCAGGTGGGAGCCGGGCACCGTCACTGAGAAATATCCAATATTTAAAACAGTCACCAACTACACGTTTACTTAATATCATGGGCATACGTCGGATTATAGGAGGCAGTTTGAGGGCAAGGTAAAGTTTACAAAAAAATCTTAACTTACGAGTTTTTTTTTATGACATAGGCGGCAAACGAGAAGACGGATTGCCTGGTGGTAAGCAATTAGCGTCGCCCATGGGCACCCGCAACACCAGGGGAGTTACAAGCACGTTAAGGGGGGGTTGGAGCTCTGGGAACCTTACTCACCATCAGGAACACAACACTACAGACCTGAAAGGTAGCAGTGCTATTATGGCTGTGGGCTTCTGTAAGGAGGAGGTACTTCCCCAGTTGGGCTGCTCAAGATTCAAGCGTGATGGTCATCGCTGTGCCCTACCTCTCATTGTTGGACGTAGTTTAAGGACATACCCGGGTCCAACAGACCAACGAGTATTACAATATACCTAGTATTTGTAACATAGTTAATTATTTTAGTTAATTAATTTATTTATTCATCTTTTAATGTGTAAAAACTCTTTGAAGTTGTGTTATATTCCTTTCTCACAGCTGCAATTGTCTGAGTGACGGATAAAGCCAAACGAACTTTTTCGCCATTTTGACTTGTGTGTAGTCCAAGTACGTTTGTAAATAACGTAGTTAATTGCTATGATATTTTGGATTTCACATTATAAATACAACGTACCAAATACTCGAAAGTGAATTTATTGATTTGCGAACCTTACCTATTATTCTGACATTTTTTATGACATAAGGTGGCAAACGAGCAGACGGATTGCCTGATGGTAAGCAATTACCGTCACCCATGGGCACCCGCAACACCAGGGGAGTCACAAGCGCGTTGCCGACCGTTAAGGGGGGTTGGAGCTCTGGGAACCTTACTCACCATCAGGAACACAACACTACATACCTGAAAGGTAGCAGTGCTATTATGGCTGTGGTCTTCTGTAAGGAGGAGGTACCTACTTCCCCAGTTGGGCTTCTCCAGACTCGAGCGTGATGGTACTTCGCTGTGCCCTACCTCTCATTGTCGGACGTAGTTTAAGGACATACCCGGGTCCAATGCCACGAAAATGCCTGCTGGAGTCTGACGTATGCTCATGGACCTCATGGTTTATGAACAGAGCTTGGAATTTTCATCGCAAAACTAAAGAGAATCGCAATGTAACTAGTATTGGAATAGAAAACATTTTTATTGATATCGAGTATTATGAAAATAATTACGAAATGTCGCAAGAAATATCTGTAAAACTTACGCCACCTCGAACAGCATATCAGCATTGCGATACAACGAGGATATTCTGCCAGCATCCTTATTACAGTCGCCATCAAATATATCGGAGCTGTGGAGGTTGTCACAAATATCTGAACATGCACTTTATCGCCTTGACAATAGAGCCGTTGTTCAGATATTTGTGACCACCTCCACAGCTCCGATATATCTGATGGCGACTGTACAATACTTCAACTCCCAGGGGCATTTTTAAGATTTAAGGTAGAGTAGATTATGGTACAGTCATTGTAATTTTTGGGTAAGCTCGAATATAAACAACTAGCTTTTGCCCCCGGCTTCGCACGCGCAGAAGAACCCTCTTTTTGACCTCTTCGGGGATGAATATCAAAAAACGCTGAAATTACTTTTCTTGTGTTTGGATAAGGAGTTTACACGAAATTTCAAGTTTCTAGCCTTCAATTTTACAGAATCTCCATACACACTTTCAACCCCTATTTTACCCCCTTAATGGTAGAATTTCCAAAAATCCCTTATCAGTGGGTGCTTACGGTATATAAACTATCTATTGTGAAAAAATCAGCCATCAAGGTTAAGCGGTTTGGGCTGTGCATTCATCAGTTAGTCAGGACTTTCACGTTTATATATATAGATTTGAAAATTAGGCATCGTCAGTAAATTACGACATTCGGAAGATTGCGGGTCACTTCTGGATGAGATTAGCTCAGGACCGGGACAAGTGGCGTACTAGAAGAGAGGCCTATGCTCAGCAGTGGGCGATAAAGGGCTGATATGATGATGATGATGGTGATGAGTAGATTACATACCCAAATATCGTCTAGCGTCTGGATTCTGCAGCACATTTAAGTTGTCATCATACGTTTGTGTAGTTCTATAACGGAAACCGCCTTCGTTGTAAGCGGTTCGGTTAGCCCCGGACGTCGGTGTCGTACTTCCGTACGTCCGTGAAGAATCCCGGTACGTCAGTGTCGGGTCGCGGTACGTCCGTGCCGGTTCGCCGTAAGTCCGTGTCGGAGTCCCGAATCCTGGGGGAATCTGTTTTTCGTAGCGGGACACTTCGTGGGCCTTTACTATGCTTTCGATTACGCCTGGCCGGCCTGTGGGGATAAAAAATATACAATATAGGTGAAGAACTTAACTGAAGCACCAAGTCTATGTAGTTGTGCAGAGAATGAATATGGAACTTACGTCAACATTTGAATATAGAACGACATGCGTGTACACACGTTACTACTGCATAGACCAGGTGCTGTAGCTAAGTTTTTTACTTATAGCGACATGATTCATTTTTGTAACAATAATATTAACTAATATAAATAATAAATAAATAAATAAATATTCAGGATAATCTTACACAAATCGACGGTAATCTCAGTAAGGCTTGTGTTGTAGGTACTAGACGACGATATATATAATAAATAGATACATTTAAATACTTAAATATATAGAAAACACACATGACTCAGGAACAAATATCTGTGCTCATCACACAAATAAATGCCCTGACTGGGAATCGAACCCAGGACCTTCGGCTTCATAGGCAGGGTCACTACCCACTAGTTTTACGAAAGCGACTGCCATCTCACCTTCCAACCCAGAGGGTAAACTAGGCCTTATTGGAATTGGTAATTGCTTAACACCAGGCAATCCGTCTGCTCGTTTGCCGCCTATGTCATAAAAAAAAAAAAAAAAAATTTGTTCGATGTCCTCAGGATGTTTTCCTTGCGAAAAGCGACTGGTAAATACTAATGAATAATAATATTTCGTACTTAAGTTCCGAAAAACTCATTGGTACGAGCCGAGGCTTGAACTTGGGACCACCGAGGTGCAAGTCCCACACTCATACCCGTACCATACCTCAGTACCCGTACCATGAGTTGTGACATTACGGTTTTCGATAACGAGTATCGAGTTTACTATCTGTACATCTCGCTTGTACTATTTTAGTGCGAACGGATACAGACCTCTATTTGATTACGGAACCCGAATAACGTACGTCTCTGTGGCGGGTTGTTCTCCCACTGCGGGACCCGTACGCTGTAGACCACCTCCTCCGTCCTGTGCCTGCCTCTAGTCTTCTTGGTCTTCTTGGAACTGCTGAAGTGTCCGTACGGCTCCATCCAAGGAATATCCGAACCGGTGTTCGACTGGTTTGCACTAGGAAGCATTGTCAAATATTACAATTAGTGTTTGTCCTCACAAATCCTGTCTCCTGGTCTAGGAGTCGGTGGCTGCAGGAAGCTGAGGATCGCCCTCTGGCGGGTTATGGGTGAAGCTTTAGTCCAGACATTCGTGGCATTCATCATCATCCCAGCCGCAAATCGTACCAACTGCAATATAACTGCATTACGAAAGTCAAAGCCAGCTTGCAGTTGGTGTGCGGTTGACAGGACTGCACGCCACCTGCGAGCGGACTGCATAATGGGTTTGCAGTTTTGATGCAGTTGCACCAGCTGCATCAGAGGCTCTAGTGTAAGTTTATTTATATGGGAAACGCAAACGCGTTCGTGACGTAAAGTTACGTTAAAAACTGCACAGCTAGTAACTCGGGGCTCTGCCCTGGAACTGCCACTTTGCAGCTGAAATGCTGTCCGTCTGTACCGGCCCTAAGTCGTCCAAAGCTGGACTTAGACGTCCCCAAATAATACTTATATCAGATGTGAGTAGTTGCCATAGTCACCACGCGTGGCAAGCGGGTTGGCAGCGGCAGTAGTGGTTGAGTCGGCTTCGACGGAGGCCAAAAGTGACCAGGACATCCGCAATCGGAGGGTTAGAGCGTCAGCTGCGATAGTTGGAGATGCGGGTTCAAATCCTACCTCGGAAGCCGGAAACCTGATCAGCACATTTGCTATAAAATTATTATAGTGGCTCGGGGTACATATTACTATAGTAGGTAGTCCCAACCTCAGAGTCATTTACATGTATGGTACAGAAAACTATATTTTTCCTTTAAAAAATACGTCTTACGGCTGGAATGATGGGTGGATCATATTCTACTAACCCAGTGGGTGACCTTGTCGGGACCCTTCCAGAACTCGGGGGCTCGTCGGGAGCTGTGGGGGCCTCGTACTGGAATATCTGCTGACCCAGCAATTTTTCTATCTCATCTGCACAGTACAACCAAAATGAGACAGCATTCTACATCTATGCCAGTCCTGTACCCTTACCATGAGTTGTGACATTAAGCTTTTCGATAACGAGTATCGAGTTTACTATCTGTGCATCTCTCTTGTACTAGTGTAAACTCGATACTCGTTATCGAAAACCTCAAAGTCACAACTCAAGGTAAGGGTACTGTAGCTTTATAATGTCGAATTGTAAATAAGTAAATAAATATTAGAGGACATTCTTACACAAATTGACTGAGCCCCACGGTAAGCTCAAGAAGGCTTGTGTTGTGAATATTTAGGCACCGATACGAGTATATTATATAAAATACAAATACTTATACACATATAAAACCCCTGACTCGGGAACAAATACCCATGCTCATCATACAAATTATATCAATATAATGCCATGTTTCCTTGTTTTGAGGTGTGCAATAAAGAGTATTTTATGTTTATGTTTATGTTTATGCCCATACTGGGATTTGAACCCAGAACCGTCAGTTTCATAGGCAGGGTACCTCCAGAGGTAGTTATAGTGTTCTTCATAAATCTGGTAAGTACTCGTATAAGCCCGCTGAATGGTGCCTATGAGAGTTTCCGAGAGAATATCTCTAACCGATTGAGATGAAATTTTGCACACTCAGGGCCTTTTTTTTATGTCATAGGCGGCAAACGAGCAGACGGATTGCCTGGTGTTAAGCCAATTACCGTCGCCCATGGGCACCCGCAACACCAAGGGAGTCACAAACGCGTTGCCGGCCTTTAAGGGGAGTTGGAGCTCTGGGAACCTTACTTACCATCAGGAACACAACACAACCCTACATACCTGAAAGGCAGCAGTGCTATTACGGCTTTGGTCTTCTGTAAGGAGGAGGTACTTCCCCAGTTGGGCTGCCCCAGATTCAAGCGTGATGGTCAACGCTGTGCCCTACCTCTCATAACATCTCATAATTTGTGAACAGATGTCTTATACCAATAAAGTATAAATTAATACAAAAAATGCTATAAATACCTTGTACTTTTTTAGTTTTCTCAGTGGACGCAACTGAAACCGTAGAAATGATGTCGGACACCCAAACAGACTTCGAGACAGTTTCATATTCGTTAACGTTATCGATGTAATCTGGGAACAACACAACGTGATAATACTTTCAAGAATCCTTAATCAAAAATTTAGAGGTCAACTACTCTTCTTCACGTACGCATGCGTGTGTGACCCATTTAAGGTCGACAGTCCTGTAAAACTCTATTAAATAAATATTTCGGGGCAATCTTACACAAATCAACCTAGTCCTACGGTAAGCTCAGTAAGGGTTGTGTTGTAGGTAGACGACGATATAAATACTTAAATAGGTACCTATATAGAAAACACCCATGCCTCAGGAACAAATATCTATGCTCATCACACAAATAATTGCCCTGACTGGGATTTGAACCCAGGACCATCGGCTTCATAGGCAGGGTCACTACCCACTAGACCAGACCGGTCGTCGTATTGAAGTTCAAAAGATTTTTTTTGCGAAATGGGTTACAAACGCACGCGACTGAGTAGGTTGGCGACCATGGGGCCTAGCGTAAGAGAGATTGTCCTTCTTTAGCGAGATACTCTCGCGCTCCTCTTGTGCTAGGCCTACGTACGGCTGTCTATATGTCTCTCTATCTTCCATACTCTTCCTCTCCAACCAGTCCCTTATTCCAGTCCATGATATGAGCCGTAAGGCATATGTGGGACACGGGGAATGTCCTTAAACTACATTCGGATCCTGTTGTGGTTATTTCTATAGACTTTCGGTAACAAAAAAGGAAAGTTCCATACAAACTTTATGGGACATTTTGGGAAATATGGTAGATCTTGCTCAGCATTATTTACTCTATCAGTCTACCGCTTTTAATCAAAATCGATGACGTGATCCAAATGTACCTACAAACTTTTTGAGAAATGCTCTGATATGTGTTCTTACAGAATTACGCATGTACGTTTAAGGTTTTTTGTATACTGTTTTGAAAAAATAAGTCCCGCCGAGTTTCTTGCCGGTCATAAAAGTCAAAATACTTCTCGGGTCAGAGGTGTAGGGTTAGAACCGGTGTAGTTTTTATTTTTCGCGTATACTCGACGTGTAAAAATGCCCTTGTGGCCTCCTTACTGAATAAAGTCTTCAGTTCTTCAGTACTTCAGTTTGAGTTTGAGTTTATAGCGGAATATCGCTTATTGGGTAACATCTAAAGCCGAGGTAAGAAGATAACTGTCAATAGAACATTGGCGACATTTTCGGGAGCCTTTTTGTATTTGCAACGCTCCACCTTACTGGCGTCCTTACTCACCGGCAGGAATAATACTATGTTATTTGGTTGTGGTTTTCTATGAATGTATTTACGTTATAGACACTCACCACTCTCATCGGCGGGATTGAACTGCCCAGCTACCACTGACGCCGTCACCACCACCAGCAACGCCCGCCACATGGCTCATAAATCAATTTCACTATTAGGTTTCGGTCTACAGTTATTTTTGAAAAGACTTTCCATGAGTCTGTCTGTTCTTCGGCGACGAAAGCATAAAATAATAAAAATATATCAAAATATTATACACAAAACTAGAACCTGACTGCTGTCAAAATGATTGCTGTCAGCAGAAGACCTATGCAGAAGACTTCTTAGGTTCTTATCAAAAAGTATGACTTCAGGCTGAGTCACAAAATGTTGAAGTCGTCTGGAGAACATATTATATTAGTTTTTTGTTTATTAATGTTGTTTAGTGTGTAATATTGATTAAGAAGCCGATGGTCGTGGGTTCAAATCCTAGTCAGAGCATTTATTTGCGTGATGAACAAATATATTTGTTCCTGAGTCATGGGTGTTTTCTATGTATTTAAGTATTTATATGTATTTATGTATTACATACCGGGTGTTATAAAAACGTGATACAAGATTGTCAAGCCGGCATCTGGTCATGATTTGGAACATTTTTTACTATGGGGTCAACTTTGTAAATTGTAAAAAAAACAACTCTCTCATACACTTTCGTCAACTTATACTTGACCTTTTCTATGGAGCAGCTCATTTTTTATTTAATTTTACAAACATGACCCCATAGTAAAAGATGTTCAAAATCATGAACAGATGCCGGTTTGATAATCTTGTATCATTTTTTTTATTAGATTTATTACACCCAGTATATCGTCGTCTAGTACCTCCCATACAAGCTTTACTGAGCTTACCGTAGGACTCGATTTGTGTAAGATTGTCCCGAAAAAATAAAAATATATATCGATAGCTTACGAGTATTATGCAGTAATCTAACGCATTAATATGCAATGTGCCCAACCCACTGCCACTTAAGTTTGGCGATCCGGAGAGCTATCGCTAACTTTGGTTCTACTGCGGATGACATCATTCCCGATCAGAGACACTCCCATGCTACCAAATAAACTTCCCCAAACCAACAACTAGAAAACAAATGGTAATAACCTCCATATTTCAGTGAAATGTATGTAAATAAACCTCATTCGCGCCCTCCGCCTAAATCCGCAACTTCGCTGATAAATTAGTTCCCATAATATGCCTACGGGAGCATTGCTATCCCTCCGTCGACCAACATGGCGGCCGCCCGACTGGCGCCCAAAACTTACCTCCACCCAATTCTGAAACGTCATAAGATTCGCTGAAGAAAATAGCTAAAGTCGACTGTAAACAAAAGCTTTAGAGTCGAATTTAGATTAACACAAAAATGCAGCCTCGTATTGACTTTTCTATATCAATTTTCTCTATGCATTTTCTACTGCTGAATTCATATTTACATTCCAAGCGATTTTAATACTTAAGCCTTTTGCTTAAGGTTGAGTTTGGGTTGTAGGAGGAAAGTAACGTAAAATCAAAGTTATTTTTCGCTGTTCTGTCTGGGTGGTGCCAAAAGTTGTGAAAGTCGTGTTTAAGGGATTCTGGCTTGTTTTGCGTTGGGTTAAGGGTGTTTTTGGGGTGATGAGGGGGGAAGGGTCGAATGAAAAGTTAGTCTGAAGAATAGCGGGGTATAGGTGGAGATAGCGGAATGGGGAATAATTTAAAAGGTTTTGTTAGAGTATGTACTGAAGAGAAAGTTTCATGTGAGAGTTGGGGAGTTTTAGGGTCCCACGACGGAGTTGACCCTTGGCTGTTCTTCTAACAGAAGGAAATTTTGTATTTTTTACAGACGTACCTACCTTTTTTTTTATATACGACGGTGGTAATCAAGCTTATGGCCTGCCTGATGGCAAACAGCTACCGTAGCCTCTAGACGTTTGCATATCCAGATTCACATGCGCGTTGCCAACCCTAAAAATTGTTGGAGCTCTGGGAACCTTACTCACCATCAGGAACACAACACTACATACCTGAAAGGTAGCAGCGCTGTTATGGCTGTGGTCTTCTGTATGGAGAAGGTACTTCCCCAGTTGGGTTGCTCCAGATTCAAGCGTGATGGTACTTCGCTGTGCGTAGTTTAAGGACACACCCGGGTCCAAAAATCTTATTAATTATAGCATAATATAAATATGCTACAGACAGACATATACACACGACGTTCACAAATTTTCTGTATGTATATTACGTTTCCATATTGGTAAAATAATTAAAACATACCATTTTGATACATGATTGCCTGTATAGGTTCCCTGTATAAATTACTAGATGACGCCCGCGGCTTTGCCCGCATAGTTAGAGGGAAATGTAACATATTGAGTCTTCCCGTGGGAATGAGATGATTCCCGCTGGAAAAAGTAGCCTATATCCCTTCATCTATCTCCACCTAAAAATCATATCAATTCGTCACTCCGTTTTGCCGTGAAAGACGGACAAACAAACAGACACACTTTCGCATTTATAATATTAGTATGACATTACTTATGGCCGCGTGGTGCCGTCTGAAAATTGCACCACCCCATCTCCTCCCGAGGGTGACGTAAGTGGCGACAAAGCGAAAAATCGAAACGGATGGGTAGCGTCCGTTGAAATCGAATCAACAACTACTGCGGTCGCCAACCCGCCTGGCATGCGTTTGCCATGGCCAAAACCGTGTTCATGTTATAGGCCATCAATAAGGCTATTATGTGTAAAAAAATTGGAGGTGTCCCTCTCTCAGAACTTATGAAAAAAAAAAATGAAAAATGTTAACCCTTAAAATAAAGAAACTGTCTATGGAATGTTATACGGTTTATAGTTAGTGACATATTGTCCGTCTCGGCTAAGTGTATTATATGTTTAAAGCACGAATTTATTAAATCTACAGAAGCGGAAATATTCATGAAAAATGATTTTTCATAAAAAAAAATTTCTTGGAAAGTAAGAAGAGGAGAATGCTGTAATTTTGTATAAGTTTTACTAACAGCAGGGCCCATCATCACAAAAAAAATTAGCCGGAAAAGCTATTAAGGCACAAGATGTTCCCTTATCCTGCCATATGGCCTTTAGGAATATCGGTGTTCGCGGTAGCGCCGCTGCTACGAAATGCCTACAAGCGTAGCGCGTAGCGAACTGCGGAATGAAATGTAGATAATTATCTATATATATAAATCTCAAAGTCCTGACTGACTGACTGACTGACTGACTGACTGACTGACTCACTTAAATCAACGCACAGCCCAAACCGCTGGGTCTAAAGTTTCCAAACTCGGCACACAGGTTCCTTATAAGGTCTAGGGGTGCACTAAGAAAGGATTTTTAAAAATTCACCCTCTAAGGGGGTGAAATGGGGGTCCAAAGTTTGTATGGGGATTTATGATTAGTTACACCAATTAATTTGAAACTTCACAATAGTATTCCTAACGACAAATGAGTAAACACGTGTTTCAGCATTTTTGAGAATTCAACCCCTAATAGGAGAAAATGGGGTTTAAAAAGTCTGAAAAACGACATGTGTATGTTTCCTATGGTTAATCGGGTCGCTGTTGACAAAAACAACAACGGTTTTAAAATATGTGCACTAAAAAAGTATTTTTCAAAAAGAGGGTAAGTATATAAAAAAAGAATTACATTTCACACTCATTTCATCTCAGGGTCAATCGTTGAAAATGGCAGGGATTGATCTAAGAGGGGACTGCTTCTCACACGGCCAGTTTTATGTGGCTTGTTCGAGAGTTAGTTCCCCGAGCAGATTGGTCATACTAGCACCTCAAGGGACAACCAAAAATGTAGCCCACATAGCGGATGAATGTATTGTTATGTTGTGTGTGTGTGTGTATGTTATTTTAACTTGATATGCCTTTTCAAAGTAATTTTGGGATTTTGAAAAATCCTTTCAGTAGTGTGTGTGTGTGTAGCCCATTTATAGATAAAGGCTATATATCATAAGCGAAGACCAAAAGTAACTATTCTACGCGGACGAAGTCGCGGGCAGAAGCTAGTATACTATATAAACTTACTTATAAATACAGTGTAAATAAATATATGTGAAAAACTTGACTGAAGGACCATATGTCTATGTAGTTGTGCAGAGAATGAATATGAAACCTACGTCAACATTTGGATATAGAACGTCGACATGCGTGTACACACGTTACTACTACATGTAGTAGCTACTACATGTAGTGTGTGTATGTAGCTACATAGGCCGGATGATGCAGCTAAGTTTTTCACCTATAGTCATTTGTTATAAGGCAGCGAAGTTAGCGCTTAACCTCTCGTGGTTAAGAAGACCAGTACCCTAACTATGAGTTGTGACATTGAGTTTTCGATAACGAGTATCGAGTTTACTGTCTGTGCATCTCGTTCGCACTAAAACAGTACAAGCGCTCTCGCTTCTCGCGCTTTCAAAGTCACAACTCATGGTACTGATCTAGCGAAAGATTAAAAAATATAAAAAAGTTCTTAAATTAGAATTTTTTCGTTGAGACAGTTTCAAGGCTAGAGAGGGAAATACATTATTTTACCTCACTGCCGAGGATAAAACTAATTCTAAAATATTACAATCTTACACAGTTTCCTAATTCTTCTGAGCCAACGCAAGCAAAAGATACAACCACGTACGGTAATAAATCAACACTCGCAAAGGAATCAACCCTCTGAGGCTCTAGTGTAAGTTTCTTTTGACTTAAAAAAACGTTTACGAACGCGTAAGTGATAATGTTATTTATATGGGAAACGCAAACGCGTTCGTGACGTAAAGTTACGTTAAAAACTTACACTCAGGGCTCTGTAGGTTTCGCGTGAAACCAGAATCTTGAAATTTAGAACAAAGCACAGATAAAAAAAATGCGAAAAACATAAAAATTTACCTTTTACTTATATACCTACAGGTTTGTACGGAACCCTTGGTGCACTAGTCTGATTCGCATTTGGCCGGGTAGTTGTTACACTTTGTATTCTGTACAATTTTTGAAAATAAACAATATTAAGTCCTATTCGTCGTTAAACAGTCATGAGTCAAAGTCATTGTAATACATAACATAATAACGGCTTTGTAGGTGAAAAACTTAGCTACAGCACCTGACCTATGTAGTAGTAACGTGTGCACACGCATGTCGGCGTTCTATATTCAAATGTTGACGTAAGCTCCATATTAATTCTCTGCACAACTACATAGACATTGTGCTTCGGGTAAGTTTTTCAACTATACTCACGTTTATTTTAATTTATCCATACATACTTAATATTATAAATCCAATAGTAACTCTTTCTGTCTGTTACATCTTCACGCTTAAAACGCTGAATCGATTGGGATGAGATTTGGTATGAAGAGTTACGAGTAAGGACATAGGACATTTTATATCCCACAACCATATACTTCTTGCCGTGTGATGCCGGCTGACTAGAATAGCACCACCCCATCTCCTCCCGCGGGTAAGAGGCGACAAAAGCAAAAGTCCCACGGACGGGCAGCAGCGTCCTTCGCAACCCAATCTGCAGCTACTGCGGTCCAACCCGCCTGCCAAGCGTTGCGACTATGGCAACTACCCCCAAGATGATACAAGTCACATTTGTGGGAGGCCTATATCCAGCAGTGGACTACATACGGCTGAAATGTAATGCTGGGCGACGAAGTTGCGAGGAAAAGCTAGTAAAGTTCTTTTAACCATTTTTTTTAATCGTTAGATAAAATCATAAAAGACCCCCATGTAAAACCGCAACCCCGACATCATTATAAACATGATAATTGTCGATTTGCACACAACAAATTAGAGGAAGCGGGGGAGAGACGGGCCCGGGGCATAATGGACAACACGCGTCGGCGGTTAACTTACATTATTATACAGATGGGATTAATTGTTGGCGAGCTAAAAAACTATTTATAAAAACTCGTATTTGGTAAGGGTACAGTCAGCGTCATATAGCTAGTTTTTTTTTTAACAAGATTGACCACCAGCGCTTGACCTCAGTCACACCTGATGGTAAGTGTCGACTAGGTCGAGGATGTAGCACGCTGGTTCAGTAACAGCCTATTCACTCTTGCCTTGAAAAGACCCGTATTATATCTTACAGGGAATACAGACGAAGGCAGCGAATTCCATTCCTTAGCAGTCCGCATCAGGAAGGTAGAAGCGAACCGGTTCGTGCGAATGAATAGAATATTCACAACGTAAGGAAGAAATCGCTCCTCTCGCCTGGACGTCCGTTGGCGAAACGGAGATGGCGGAATTAAATCGTGCAATTGCTGTGCACACTCTCTAAAATGTATCCTGTAAAACACACTATATCTGTACACTAGTCAGTAGGTATGGATACATATATCGATACGCATCCTTACTGCTACATAAATAAAGATCTATATCGATATATATGGTCATACTGACTGTAACTATATGATGCTGACTGTACAGTTTTTTTTCATCTGGTTTATTTAGGTGCTTTTGTCTCTAAGGCCATGTCGGCTCCGTTAGACCTCATAGCAGTAGCGGCGCGTCAATTTATATCCTAGACAAGTCGGGAAGCCTGAATTATTATGACAAACTTTTTCTTCATGGAAAACTGCTCTACTATCTGAAAGTTAGTCAAGCCGGCAGGGATCGAGTTCTAAGGAAGGCGCCGCCACTGCTACATAGTGTACGGATATAGTGAGAAATCATTTTCCTTCGGGAAATCTCGGATCTTTATCGGAATACGATGACGACCGAACTGTCAAGAATGATCGTATTAAATGAGTGACTTTTTCACATCCATTAACATGGATTATTTCGTGTCAAATGTCAGAGTGAAAAATGACATATGACATTAAATAAATAAATAATAAATAAATAAATATTTCAGGACAATCTTACACAAATCGATCTAGTCCTACGGTAAGCTCAGTAAGACTTGTGTTGTAGGTACTAGGGCTCCTGGTATCCGTGATGTACGCCGACCCGTAGCTACGTGTTCTTAACACCGCCGGTACTAAGATCACGAATTTCACGAACACGGCCAGGTACGTGTCACGTACCTACGTTCGCATCCGGATTCACGTGACACGCCGTGACACGTAGCCCGTACCTGCGTCCGTGTGTAGAGCTTCGGGCTCGATTCCGTTGGATACTTATCGCACGTTTCGTAATTTCGCCACGCCCGGGAATATAATAAATAAGGACTAAGTTTTATTCTTAAGATACGTGAAGGCGTGATCACGCCTACACGGATCTACACGGATTCACGTACCCTAATTTCACGTAACCGAATCTTACACAAATCGACCTAGTCCTACGGTAAGCTCAGTAAGGCTTGTGTTGTAGGTACTAGACGACGATATATATAATAGATAGATACATATAAATACTTAAATACATAGAAAACACCCATGACTCAGGAACAAATATCTGTGCTTATCACACAAATAAATGCCCTGACTGGGAATCGAACCCAGGACCTTCGGCTTCATAGGCAGGGTCACTACCCACTAGGCCAGACCGGTTGTCAAACAATGATGACATTAAACAATCAAGTTTCATATTAACAGGTATGAACATGTCACACATTTAATAAGGTCGATGATTGAAGTTCGGTGCCGTCGTATGTCGATCTAGAGCAGTCCATGGCCATTTATTCAATAAGGAGTCGGCCATCGCCTGCCATAAGAACGAAATAAATAAAAAATGGAGAATACATTTATTTATATCAAACAAATATGAATATAAAATTAACAAGGGCCACAACAAAAAAGAAAAATTACTATGACTGAAAACTAAATTATTACAGTTTTTTCTGTTTTTACTGCAGGCAGTCATGGGCATTCACTGCTAGACAAGAGGCTATAGATAAAGAAACCTAGGTAGTAATCCATGCTACGTACGCCTCACCAGCAACACACCACGCTTGGCAGACGGTTTGGCATTCGCATTATGCCACCGCTCTTATAGACGCTACCCGTAAAGTTGTGTCTAGTCGCAGTTTAAGTACAAACCAAGTCTTACTATTTATTAAATTTCCAACAGCCAATCTCCTAGAAGCATAGCCGCTACCACGAAAAATGATATTCGTAAATTTGGGGCGATTGTCTTGCTCACTCTCATGACGCGTTAATTGGAGTAAAAGAAAAAGATGCTCGAAATATACGAACTTCGATGTTTGCGCTATATAGCCAGGCCCGGTACCGCGAACATCGAAGTTCGTATATTTCGGGCATCTATCTCTTTTACTCCAATTGAGGCGTCATAAGAGTGACAGAGACAATCGTCCGAAATTTACGAATATCGTGTTTCGCGGTTCGTGTTATGAATATCGTGGTAGCAGGATTAGTGAATTTGGGGTCACATTTGCCAAACAAGCTTATAGCATTATGAAAATTACAGCTGTTATTTCTATAACCTTGCGGTATGTGGGTAACGCAGTAAGTGTATTGGCTACTAATCCTCTGATTTTGACTTACCCCAATAATCGAAACACTTAACTAATCTGGAGATCTTAAAGGTCGGCAACGTACTTGTGACTCCTCTGGTGTTGCGAGTGTCCATAGGCGGCGGTAGTTGCTTACCATCAGGCAATTCGTCTGGTGGTTTGCCTCCTATATCATAAAAATAAGGTTTCTGAAGAACCTTACCGTGACCTGCGGCGCTACCGCAAAAAACCAAAAAATTATATTCGTAAATTTCGGACGATTGTCTGTGTTAGTCTCGTGACGCCTTAATTAGAGTAAAAGAGGAAGATGGTTTTAGCAGAATATTAGGTATTTTGCTCGAAAGAATAAGGCATCAGGCGTATTTATTTATTTAATATTGCTTCGTTTGTGGTGTAGAAGTTCTATACCTAAAAGTATTGCATCTATTACAACAATCCACACAAAGTATAATTGTATCTTTATTAAACACAAAGTATTTGAGGTTCTTCAATAAAGGAGTGTATAGGTTCATAAAGGGTAGGCAACGCGCATGTGAATCATGTCGAGTTGTAGGCGTCTATATGTAGGCTACGGTAACTGCTTACTATCAGGCGGGCCGTATGCTTGTTTGCCACCATTGTTGTATAGAAAGAAAAACTATTTACAGTTAAAATACTACCGCCGCTACTGCCGTACTTTCTTGCCGGTATCTTCTCGGGTCAGAGGACTCAGAGGTGTATGGTTCGAACCGGTGTAGATTTATCTTTGACGTTCATAAGTGCATGTAATGTGCCTAAATAAAAAAAAACTTTTATCTTTTTTTTTTACTAGTTACTTAAACGAACTAAGTCTTCACTTAAACTTAACGGAGATAAAAAACGCCCTGCTCGCTAGTGGGGAGGGTAGCGCAAGTTTGGGGGACGCATCTTGAAAGGGAAGGGTCGTAGTTATGAATTATGTTTATTGAGCTTCCAATTAAATTCATTATTAAAATTAGTTTGTTTTTGTAGACATGGAAGTTGGGGTCGCGTTAAGTGTGATTGCTCTTTGTGGGACTGATTGAAGTTTTTTCTGTTAATTGGGAGCATTGTGATTTCATAATAATAGTCTATTTGTAACAACTTGTTCACTTTCGTTAACTGTATTTAATTAGCTAAACATATATGGAAAGATTATCTCTGGGATCTGTCGGACATAATTGTTTTATATGTTTTCTTATGCATAATTGAACTTTAAGATGCGATGTACCACTTGTCGACGAGGTTTTTATAGTTTTCATATTGTCTCTGGTTTTGTAGTCTATATTTTTGTGATTCTATTGTTTTACAGTTGTCAATATATTTTTCAACCACGGTCGCCTTTTAGTTTTTTCAGCCCATTGTTTAAGCTATCGAATTCTCTACACCACTGTTTTGAAAAAATAAGTCCCGCCGTAGTTTCTTGCCGGTATTTTTTCGGGTCAGAGGTGTAGAATTTGAACCGGTGGTAGATTTTTTTTGACGTTCATTATTTCTTTTTTTTATAAAGGTGACTCTAAATCCGTCTAAGTGTCTCTTCTTTCTCGCGTTGTCCCGGCATTAGGCCACGACTCCGGGGGACCTGGGATCCGCTTGGGAACTAATGCTGAATTACTAAGTAAAAACAGCATTAGACACATGACAAAATATTATTATAAATTAGTTTTCACTGAATATAGATAATTATCGCATATTTGAACTAAACAAGAATGTAAGTAAGTAATGTATGTGTATACAATGACAATAAAACTATGGTTGTTTTTTAAAAATGCGTAATTTCGAAGCTATGAAACGTTTATTTACATTTTTTTCGTTGTCTTTTGACCCCCGAGAGTGCCGAGCACTTTACAGACAACGGACATCTTTAATACACTATCCATTTGTCCACATTTTAAACTTACCCCATGTATTTCACAATGACTCACTTCCCCCAGCCTCCCCGACATTTGAACATTTGTTATTTCAACCGCTAACATCTTTTTAATTGTCGTTGGCGCGAAGCCACAGACAACGTAGAGGGGCGGAGACAAAGACGTAATGACAGTTATTGTTTTTGCGGAGTGACGGCGCGGATGCGAGGTTTTTTGCCAGTTCGGATATCTTTTTATAGGGTTGTGTATGAATTTTGGGATTTTAAGTTGAGTCATGGTACGAATGACTGATCAGTACAGACTAACTAAGAAATTGATCTATTTGATAATGCTTATCAAAAATTGGGCCGTAAATTTACTTATATTGACATTTTTATCAAGTCTAAGATAATTGTATTTAAACTTTTGTGAGACATATTAAATAAATTAAAAATGAACACGGCTCTACTCACGTTTATTTAGTCACTCGCACGACATGTTTCGGAGAACATAGGCCTCCATTAGGCGCGACGGGCCGGCGACGCGATCGCCGAATTGAACGGACACTCAGCATTTTTCCAGCATCCTCAACACCAAACTACAGGAGTCGACTATGATTTAAGATAAAATAAAACAACTGAAACGAATTATATCGCGTATACTAATTTAAACTTCATCTCGATGCCTCGAACCCTTTAGCAGCGTTCTTGGTCATTGGGTAGAGGAAAAATATTAATTTACTTCCATCCCAAAAATCCATAAATTACAAGGATTATCTTCTATTTATGTTAATAAAATAAAGTTGTGTTAGTTCCGGCACTTGTAACTCGAGAATGGCTGAACCGATTTCAACGATCGTGGATTCGTTGTGATCGTCTTGGCTAAAAGTTTAATAGTATGCTTAAAATAGAAAAAAAAAAACAATCAACCTAAAAGACTTTCAGGCGGTACAAAGTTCGCCGGGACAGCTAGTAATTTAATAAATACAGTCAGCAGCAGAAGTAGCTAAGCATTTAAGGTGTTCAAAATGAGGTCAACACGTCTCTATTGCCAAGAGAATAAGAGCGCGTGTAGGTCATTTTGAACACTTCAAACGCTTAACAACTTTTGCTGCTGATTGTAACTCGAGAACAGCTAAACCGATTTCGAAGATTATGGGTTCGTTGTGATCGTCTTGGGTAAAAGTTTAATAGTATGCTTAAAATATAAAAAAAACAACCAAAAACACCCCATTTATAGGCTTCAGGCGGTACAAAGTTCTGATTTAAACTTTCACGGTTTGTACACATTATTAAACATGAACGGGACTTAACCGCGTATATTAACTTTAAAATTTACCTCCGACGTTTCGAAGACGACGTTGTCCTCGTGGTCTCGGATTAAGACTGAGAAATTTTAAAGTTAATATACGCGGTTAAGTCCCGTTCATATTTAATAATGGGTACAAAGTTCGCCGGGGCAGCTATAGTAATTTAATAAATAAGTACCGAAAATATTACATATAATATTAAAAACTTACAATAAACAACATCCAAAAGCCCTAACGTCCAAAAGAAAGAACATTTCGTAAAGAAAGTGCAGTGACTTATTTTATTGCAAATGGCGGAGCATCCGGCGGGGAACTTCCGGTGTGACGTCACTGTTTTTCGCGGAAACGGAGACGGGTAGAATGTCCATAAATATTATTGAAATGTAGATAAGTATTCATTTTGTAATGCCTGTGAAGCCGATGGTCCTGGGTTCGATTCCCAGTCAAGGCAGTTATTTGTGTGATGAGCACAGCTATTTGTTCCTGAGTCGTGGGTGTTTTCTATGTATTTAAGTATTTATATGTATCTATCTAATATATCGTCGTCTAGTACCTACAACACCAGCCTTACTGAGCTTACCGTAGGACTAGGTCGATTTGTGTAAGATTGTCCCGAAATATTTATTTATACGTCCAAACAGGACTATCCGCCAAAATCTTGGTGCCCTTGTCACCCTAACCTAACAGTTTGTCTCAATTTGCTCCGTCGCAGTTTTATTGTTCATATTTGTATGGATCGGGGAGGGTCGCAGTAAAAACATAGTTTATTGTGTATGTTACTTATAGAATTATATTTCAGCATTCTGGAGAAACTTTGCAGTAAAACTTTATTATCAGCCGCAGTACGATTTCATTCTTATTTAAGGCTACTGCTGGATATATGCCTCTCTCAAATATGACTTATGATCTTGGAAGGAGCAATATTATGAGAGGTAGCAATGACCATTATGCTTGAATCTGGAGCAGCCCAACTGGGGAAGTACCTCCTCCTTACAGAAGACCACAGCCATAATAGCACTGCTACCTTTCAGGGATGTAGTGTTGTGCTCCTGATGGTGAGTAAGGTACCCAGAGCTGCCACCCCCCTTAAAGGCCGGCAACGCGCTTGTGACTCCCCTGGTGTTGCGGGTGCCCATGGGCGACGGTAACTGCTGACCACCAGGCAATCCGTCCTGCTCCTTTGCCACATTTGTCATAAGAAAAATAGTCGCCACGCTTGGCAGGTGGGTTGGCGATCGCAGTAGCCGTTTCGGTTTCGGCGGACGCTGCAGTCCATCCATATCTTTGTCGCCTCTCACGACACCCACAGGAGACGAGATAGGATGATTCTATTCGGCAGCACAGAGCACCACACAGCTAGTACAATTTTATATACCTAAATGAATTTACGTTTGTCCGAGGGTTCCGTTGTCTGTCTGGTCAAAAATATCGATGCGACCAAAGTGCCAAAATATGTATACGTGCACAAAGCTGAGACAATAAGGTAGAGATGTATGCATTTTGGCGGTTTGGCCGTGTACATATTTTTGACCACGACTGTACATTTGAAGTAAGAAGATAAATAAAGTGATACCCCACATATCTGTAATATTTTATTTATATAATTATAGCCTGGCAAATGATGAACCCTGTAATATCGTTTCCTGAGTACATATGCTAAGTACCTACACACAATACAAGCCTTCTTGAGCTTACCGTGGGGCTCAGTCACTTTGAGCAAGGATGTCCTGTAATATTTATTTACTATTTATTACATACCTCAGTGCCTCAAGACGAAAGTCTTTAACCAATGTGTGTTACCAGTGTTCTTACGGCTCCGAAACGTGGTCTTTCACTATCGGCCTCATCTCAAGGCTCAAAGTCGCTCAACGAGCTATGGAGAGAGCTATGCTCGGAGTTTCGCTACGAGATCGACTCAGAAATGAGGAGATCCGTAGGCGAACTAAAGTCACCGACATAGCCCACCGGGTTAGCAAGCTGAAGTGGCAATGGGCAGGCCACATTGCACGCAGAGAAGATGGCAGATGGGGTCGAAAAGTGCTCGAGTGGAGACCACGGACTAGCAAGCGCAGCGTAGGACGTCCACCCACAAGATGGGCAGACGACCTCATTAAAGTCGCCGGAAGACGCTGGATGCAGGTTGCTTCCAACCGGTACATGTGGAGATCCAAGGGGGAGGCCTATGTACAGCAGTGGACGTCTTATGACTGAGATGATGATGATGATGATGATTTATTATATCTAAATAACGCCGGAGTCCTAATCGGTAACCGGCGACTCTCTTCGACTTGCCATCCAGAGGTTCAAACCCCGGCTGGTACCAATGAGTTTTTCGGAACTTATGTACGAAATATCAATTGATATTTACCAGTCGCTTTACGATGAAGGAAAACATCGTGAGGATACCGGACTAATCCCAAGGACTAATTTATCCTCTGGGTTGGAATGTCAGATGGCATGGCAGTCGTGTTCTTAAAAAGAAGTCATCATCATCATATATTTAAGAGTTAGACTCTTGTCGGTGGAGCAATTTCCATCTGTCGGTCCACAGCTTTCTCCTTGGCTTAAAACTAGTGCCTACGCCAAATCCTGGGATTAGTTGCGAAGCGGACCCAGGCTCCCATGAGCCGTGACAAAATACACGAGGAAGATGATATCCAAAGATATTTAATCTTGGTTTAAAATATTCTGCTTTGGATAGCGAAACCTCTCCTTTTCGTAAAGCGGTTAAATCAAGTCAAATCACTAGACATTCAAATGGCTTGTCATCCGCGACATTAGTGTGAGATGGACGATCTGTCTGCCCCTCCCCCACAGTCGAGGGCGCCACGGCTCATTGAGCACGGCGAGGGCTCTAAGATTTTTACACATTCGCAACCCTGCTTGTATCAATGCAGACATGAGAGGGATAGTTTTATATTATTATTAAATTGAAATAGATATATATTTAAGAAAAGTTTGACAAATATAGAGGTCTCAGCGCCGAATATTGCTTTGTCCCTTTTGGCGTTGAGACCTTGGGGCCCTAGCGCTCTGAGTCTTTTCAAAGCTATTTCGAAGAGACTCAGAGACGCTACATGTGACCGGAGAGCTGGCAGTTACCTCGCTCAACGCATCTGTCTCGCAGTTCAGCGGGGTAACGCAGCCAGCGTCTTCGGCACCATGCCGAAGGCACCTTTTCTAGATTTAGTATTGTTAGTTTTTAGTCCTATTTTTGTATTATTTTATTATTTGAGTTAATGTTTATATACTGTATTATTTAAGAAAAGGCCTCATAAGAAGTCTCAAAGTCAGGCAATGGAGAGAGCTATGCTGGGAGTGTCTCTGCGTGATCGCATCAGAAATGATGTCATTCGCAGTAGAACCATTTTATTTTATACAACGACGGTGGCAATCAAGCATACGGCCCTGATGGTAAGCGTTACCGTAGTATATGGACGCCTGCAACTCCAGAGGATTCACATGCGCGCTGCCTACCCTAAAAGTTGTTGGAGCTCTGACCTTACTCACCATCAAGAATAGCAAAACCTCTTCGTAAAGCCGTCAAATCAAGTCAAATCACTAGTTTTGCATCCACAGTTCCGAGCCCTGAGTGTACGTTTTGAAATAACAGAACCATGCGACTTGCAATCCGGAGGTTGCAAGTTCAAACCCCGGCTTGTACCAATGAGTTTTTCGGAACTTATGTGCGAAATATCATTTGATATTTACCAGTCGCTTTTCGGTGAAGGAAAACATCGTGAGGAAACCTGACTAATCCCAATAAGGCCTAGTTTACCCTCTGGGTTGGAAGGTCAGATGGCAGTCACTTTCGTAAAACTGCCTACGCCAAATCCTGGGATTAGTTGCCAAGCGGACCCCAGGCTCCGTGGCAAAATGCCTGGACAACGCGAGGAAGAAGAAATGGTTCATGATCATGATACAATTGTTTACATCCAAAATTCTGATCACTGATTATTAAAGCTAACTAGTTTTTTTTTAAAGCACTCGTGAGTTAAGTGGTGGCCCCACAGAGGGCGGTAATGTGTATGGATGTCTGTTTTGATAGGATTACCGCCCCTCGGGAAGTCACGCCGGAGTAATTGAGTTAGCCGCCATGTCAACAGTTTAACCGCCGACCGTCGCTTACATTTTTGGAAAATTAAATCGTTTCAATCGTGCTACTATGGGCCTCATAAGAAGGCTAAAAGTCACCCAAAGAGCAATGGAGAGGGCTATGGGAGTGTCCCTGCGTGATCGCATCAGGAAGACTGATTCAACTCCAGAGGATTCACTTGCGCGTTGCCTACCCTTTAAGAACATATACACACCTTTTTTGAAGAACCTCATAGTCCCTAGGGAAAACCTCGGCAGGGAGTTCATTCCACAGCCGGAGCGTTCGCGGGAGGAAATTCCTTTTAAACCGCTTAGTACGCGACCGTTTAGGCTCCAGGGTGTGAGGATGAATGCACTGCCGACGGCGAGCGGTGCGGTGGTAGAAAGCGGTAATTTTAGAAAAATTAGCCAACCTCCCCTATAGAATGCCTCAGGCAGATCTTTGAGCATGGAGGGTTTAATAACATAATCACCACGCTTGGCAGGCGGGTTGACGATCTCAGTACGTTAGGGTCAAACCACCATCCTATGGGCTTCCCGAGAAATGCAGAGAGCGACTAGAATTGTCGGCAGCCAGGATATCTCGGACCGGCTTGACTCCTTGGCACTGCGTAGAGATGTGGCCTCACTCTGCATTTTCTACCGCATCTACTACAGGAGTGCTCCGAGGAATTGTTCGGGTTAATCCCAGCTGCTTCCTTCCGCCAGCGCTCTACACGACAACACTTCCATCATCACCACTTAGATGGTTGGCAGTCCTCAACTGTGTGTTTTTCTAGAAACTTCCTGCCTCGCACAGCAAAACTCTGGAATAAATTGTCATGTGCAGTATTTCCGGACCGATACGACATCCAAACCTTCAAGAAAAGAGCGCATAGGGATCTTAAAGGCCGGCAACGTACTTGTGACTCCTCTGGTTTTGCGAGTGTCCATGGACAGTGGTAGTTGCTTACCATCAGGCAATCCGTCTGCTCGTTTGCCTCCTATAGCATAAAAAAAAAATCCCCCACTTCAATTTTTCCTCTATTTTAGTTTACTCAAATATTGTATAGCAGTAATTTCCCTTACCTCTTAGCTCATCCATTCGTAAACATAATTAAATATCTGTTTCCATTTACCCTAATGCTAAAAAGTTAACATAAAACTTTGTAACTCAATTAGTGAGCCAGTAAATCAGGACCCTCCCGGCAATTCGGTCGAAACGTCGAGGTATATATACAGCAATTAAACTAATAGTTCTATTATTCTTAGATATAAAAGAAAATAAATAAATTAATATTTCGGAACAATCTTACACGGATCGACCTAGTCCTACGGTAAGCTCAGTAAGGCTTGTGTTGTAGATACTAGACGTAGATATATATAATAAAGATACATATAAATACTTAAATACATAGAAAACACCCATAACTCAAGAACAAATATCTGTGCTTATCGCACAAATAAATACCCTGACTGAGATTTTTTTTATGACATACCTAGTCGGCAAACGAGCAGACGTATTGCCTGGTGGTAAGCAATTACCGTCGCCCACCAGGGGAGTCACAAGCGCGTTGCTGGCCTTTAAGGGGGGTTGGAGCTCTGGGAACCTTATTCACCATCAGGAACACAACACTACATACCTGAAAAATAGCAGTGCTATTATGGCTGTGGTCTTCTGTAAGGAGGAGGTACTTCCCCAGTTGGGCTGCCGCAGATTCAAGCGTGATGGTCAAGGCTGTGCCCTACCTCTCATTGTTGGACGTAGTTTAAGGACATACCCAGGACCATCGGCTTCATAGGCAGGGGCACTACCCACTAGTCAAGACCGGTCGTCAAATAAATGGAATAATCAACTGGCCCGTGCGAGACTGGAACTGCAGAAATCGCGATGCGTCTGGATGACGTGACTGGTGACCGAAGAGCTGGAGGCTTCCTCGCACAACGTATCAGCATTGCGATACAACGAAGAAATGCCACCAGCATCCTTGGTACAATGTCTCAAGGGTCGTTTTTAGATTTAATTTAATAAGTAGTTAATTTAGTTAAGTATTATATAATATTGTAATTGTGTATATACAGTCGCCATCAGATATATCGGAGCTGTGGAGGTGGTCATAAATATCCGAACAACGTCTCTATTGTCAATGTGCATGTTCCGATCTTTGTGACAACCTCCACAGCTCCGATATATCTGATGGCGACTGTACTCGTATATTTATTTGGAATAAAATCAAGTCATCCATTTATTCTTTATAGAAATAATTAATATAATAAAGAATTATAGGTACAAAATCGACTTGTATAACATTCCCCTAAAATATTCAATTGACAATAAATCTTTCATTGAATTAAATCGCATTAGATAAAATAGAAAAAAAAAAACCAATGATTCGCAAACGTCCCATGAAGACATAAAAAGGAATCGATACCATTTATGATAATTTTATGGCATATATTGTAAACCGGTTCAACAATACATTTCCCTAATTCTACACAAAATCTACCTACATCCAATCGCGCCCTTTTTATTTTCAACTATATTCCTTAGCATTAAGATTGAATTTAGAATGTTTATTGTTTGAGTTACAACGTTTAGCAATTGATAACGTGATTTGTGTAAGCATGGGGCGGCGGGAAGTGTGTGTATATAAAAAGTTTGTATCAGTCTGTCTGTCCGTCCCTCTGTTGATGGCTATCTATAAACACTGTTTTGAAAACATGCTTGATTGCTGATTGTAATCTTTCCCGTACACGGAAAAATGGTGGAGACAATTTGGGAGGCGTATGCGGAGCCGGATGAAGCCAACGCGCAGAGGTCCTTTTGACAATTTAATGAAATGCAAGATGTACACTAAGCGGATGTTGCCCCTGTCTGTGTCATGGGACGCGCACGGAGATAGCGCCCGCTATGGTGTAAGGTCTATTGAGTTTTAATGGAATCTAGAATGGACTAGGCTGTTGGGTGGAAAGTATGGAGTTAGTTTTTTTTATGACATAGGCGGCAAACGAGCAGACGGATTGCCTGATGGTAAGCAATTACCGTCGCCCATGGGCACCCGCAACACCAGGGGAGTCACAAGCGCGTTGCCGGCCTTTAAGCGGGGTTGGAGCTCTGGGAATCTTACGCACCATCAGGAACACAACACTACATACCTGAAAGGCAGCAGTGCTATTATGGCTGTGGTCTTCTGTAAGGAGGAGGTACTTCTCGGGCTGCTCCAGATTCAAGCGTGATGGTCATAGCTACTGGGCTATTGGATAAGAAACCGGACGCCTGCCTAATAAAATGGTATAGAATAGAATAGAATAGTTTTTACTCGTAAACACAAACTGAACAATTACATCAGAAAAAAATAACAGAATACAAAAAAAGTGCCACCAAATGGCCTCATCTCACCATATTGCTAGGGAATAGCCAGTGATCTTCCGATGAGCCCAATAACATATATACAATTATGGTATCCCAGACGAAACATATAGAGCCTAAACCTAAAAAAAAAACAACATATATATAATATATATATATTTTTTATAAACCAACAAGGATCATATATGGCCCTTTACGTTAATAAAATACATATCACTTAAAGTAACCTCTTAACAAAACTTATTATCTCTGTATTACGATCAACCAGATGTCATACAATTCTCTCCAAATACCTACAGTTTTCTTCAGTTACTTAGCAGAACCTCGGATATTAATCATACAAATTGTTGACCCCCTCTCGAAATGACTAATAACTCGACATTAACATTTCCGCCACTCCATACAAAAACCATTCATACAAAACCTAACCTTAAATATTTCGCTTTAAGTCATTATTACTCCTATTCCCATACTAATAAGGGCGAAAAGGGCGTAAGCGCAAACCGTTAGAGTGTATTTTTCTGGAGAACATTCTCGAATGAAAGAAATATCGGAACAATAGGAGTCAAATTCGCGGATTCATCCTAAGATCATAAAAATCTTTGCATCATTGGCCAGAGACCGAAACGAAACTATATTACCAATTTATCATTTCTGTCAGACAATAAAAACTTAAGCGAAAATCAGCTCTAATACATAGTTATACAGTTCAGAGTTTTAGGTAACAGAAGTAATGTACTTTGGTAAAATTGTAGTTGCGGTTATTAAAATAGTTGCCAACGCAATGTCAGCTTTAAGCCGTTGTAATAAAGTCGACTTGTGTGAATGTGAGCGGTTTTTAATTATTGTAATAGTTTAGTAGCTAAGTTGCCTTCGCGTAAATATTTTTGGGAATATTATTTAAGTTGTACAGTCAGCAGCAGAAGTGGCTAGGCGCTTGAGGTGTTCAAAATGAGGTCAACACATCTCTATTGTCAAGAGAATAAGAGCGCGTGTAGGTCATTTCAACACTTCGAACGTTTAGCCACTTTTGCTGCTGACTGTACTCTCCTAAACTTACTATTTAAACCTTTAAATGATAAGTTAAAGTTTATATTATAAACATACACAGTGTAAAATTAAGTAAAATTGGTAATTAAATATTATGTCCTTGTTGTACTTACCTATGAAATAGGCGTTTTGTCAAACTCTTCATTCATATTTAAGGACAAAGACCTAATATAACCTTGTAACTGGTGACCGAAGAGCCGGCGGCTTCCTCGCACAACGTATCAGCATTGCGATACAACGAGGAAATGCCTCCAGCATCCTTGGTACAATGCCTCAAGGGCCTTTTTTAGATTTTATACTGTAACTAGTTAAGTACTTGTAGTTATCATAATACGATTGTAATTTCTGTAAATAAATGTCATTTCATATAACCTCCTCCTTACAGAAGACCACAGCCATAATAGCACTGCCACCTTTCAGGTATGTAGTGTTGTGTTCCTGATGGTGAGTAAGGTTCCCAGAGCTCCAACCCCCCTTAAAGGCCGGCAACGCGCTTGTGACTCCCCTGGTGTTGCGGGTGCCCATGGGCGACGGTAATTGCTTAACACCAGGCAATCCGTCTGCTCGTTTGCCGCCTATGTCATAAAAAGAATAGAATAGCGTTTTTTTGTTTTTATTTTTATATTTATAGAATGTTTTTTTAATGTAGGCATGATATTAATTATCCACAGACTAGAAATAAACAATCAAATTTAATAGGAATATTTGAGAAAATTTATGAGGCCATCGGCTTCGTATCTTTTAATCTAAGCCGAGAGATCCGATTGCAGTTTTATTGCGGGGGTCTGCGCCGGCCATTGCACTTAGGGGTCAGTCTTAAAAGTCAATTTGCAGTTTTAGGTTCCAATTAATGAGAGAGTGGATCGCCCTTCGATTGTCACCCTGTATCTATAGAATATAGATATACTGGTTGTGCCCCTCGGTGTTACCCGCGGTTGTTTTCCTGCAGTAAAACGTAGTCTATGTGTCAGCTAACTCTGTACCGAATTTTATTTAAAATCGCTACAGCCGTTTAGACGTGAAGAAGTAACAAACATACACACTCACAAACTTTCGCCTTTATAATATTAGTGTAGATACGTGAAAAACTTAACTGAAGCACCATGTCTATGTAGTTGTGCAGAGAATTAATATGGAACTTACGTCAACATTTGAATATAAAACGACGACATGCGTGTACACACGTTACTACTACATATGCCGGGTGCTTTAGCTAAGTTTTCACCTATAGGCTTAGTTTATACAGAGAGTTCTCAATATGGGTCCTATGAGTATGATAAAGATACCTAATATGAGTATGATAAAGATTTTGGACCCGGGTATGTCCTTAAACTACGTCCAACAATGAGAGGTAGGGCACAGCGATGACCATCACGCTTGAATCTGGAGAAGCCCAACTGGGGAAGTACCTCCTCCTTACAGAAGACCATTTCAGGTATGTAATGTTGTGTTTCTGATGGTGAGTAAGGTTCCCAGAGCTCCAACAACTTTTAGGTTAGGCAACGCATGTGAATCCTCTGGAGTTGCAGGCGTCCATAGGCTACGGTAACTGCTAACCATCAGGCGTGCCGTATGCATGTTTGCCACCGTGTTAGTATTTAAAAAATGAGCTTGTATTTCAATAATATATGTATCAAAACCTTATTTCTTACTTACACTTAGCGTTGCCTCTCGTTTTGATACATACGTGTATTGGGGTAGCGAAACTTGAATAAATCTCCTATCATTTACTACATCTAATCTCAATTCTCAATGTACCCACAACATGGCGTCTCCCCCACGCCATCTATTATCGTTTGTCTCGATTTATGTCTTGGCGAACTTGTTATCTACAATATCTACAATTTGCTGGCTATCGGGGCTATAAGATGACTATCTAGATATTACCGAGGGACAATGCTGACAGTTGGCCCTATAAGTAGTTGTCCGTGTCTTAGATGTATGTATACATATAAAGATATAGTGCAAAACTATTTTCCATCGGGAAAACTTGTATTTGTATATTGTACATGTTATGGACCAAGTGATAAGGACGGGCATTATTTGTAATGCCCGGGCATTATGATTAATGACTAGCTATACTGGGCCAAGTGGCAAGTGACAAGCTAAACTTCAATATTATCACATTGTCTGGTCATTATAAATACTGCTACATCGTCGTTGGGCAATTTGGTTGGGAGAAAAACAAACTCGTGACACGTGTTAAACTGTTTTTTTTTTTTCTTAGCGAGTCGGCTGTGTTGGGAACGCAAAAAACCTAACACTCCTCCACGCGTCGCTCGTCGTCGTACCTACCTACCGGTGACTCTGGGACTAAATTTCTGTTTTGCCCTAATATTATTGTCCAAGCTCAGTACTAATTGTATGAAAAAAAATGATGGACCGGGGGTTTTCTCAAAAATGTATGCCTGAGCATTATGTATAATAACTTGATAATAACTCATCTCATCTGTCTTTGGTCGATATTGTTAGCATAGTATTCTGCCCAATAGGTGATAGTCATAAACAATATTTATAATCATATTGCCCTCTGATATTGGGCGTTTTTCATAATGCCCGAGCATTTTTAAATAATACCCAAGTTATCACTTGGTCCATGACATATATATCGTTGGCTGATCAGTGATCACAAAACACAAGCTTTCTTGAGCTTACCGTGGGGCTCAGTCAATCTGAGTAAGAATCTTCATTTATTTTCTATTTTTTATGATCAAAAGCATGAAAGCAAAACCTATAACTCTATACGTCAGTCTGTCAAAATGTTGTCCTAGTGTCAAGACGCTTCTCCCAAACAACTTTATACTATTCACAGACTAATAAGAGATACTAACGTATCAGACGCACCACTGTCATAGAGGCATATTGGCCAATAGCAAGGCTGCAAGAATAGAACATGACATTTTGAATGCCCATAGAGTAAATAGGAGCAATAGAGTTATTAGGCATATCTATGGCTTGAATTAACACCCGCTAGAGCTGCCATCTAGTTTCTGCCTATTACATTAGCTCGTTTTACAGGGGTGAGGGGGACAGGGCTATTGTTCGTCCCTTTCTCCCCTCGACTACTATATTTTAGCGGGAAACTTAACTTTGGATAATAAAATAAAACTAAGTAATGTCAAATTACAACATTATTTATTTACATACAAAATATTGTACAAATAAACCGGAAAGTTACCAGTTAGTTTTAAAATAAATATTACAGCATATTACAGTCCATTTAATAGAAAAAAAAATATAAAACACGTAATCGAGCAGTGTTTAAAATTAAACCATTAAAGTACAAAACAATTATACAATACGAATTTTGAACAATACGTGTTATATAATTATTGGTAAAACTTGCTTTGATTACAGAAATATCTTAATGGATGTCGCTCCTGCGTACATTACAAAATACAGCAAGTACCTATTATAAATGTGTTATTTTTGATAAAGATGTTATTCCCGTGCAATTTTCTGTGGCGGTGACACAAAATTAGAAAGTTATGTAATTTTTTCGAACATTTGTTTTCTAGATTTATATTGCGAACAATTGAAATTTTAAAAAAATTTAGGTACATATCAAAAATACTAATAATAAAATCTCGAGACTCGCTCTACGTGGGTAGATTCAGAAGGCGGTAATCCTGGACACAGCGCGCATACTCCGACAGTTCCTATCTGTGCAGACCTACCCACCGATAGCCTGGGTCCTGTCACGTTGCTGGGGGCACCCTAGGATAGCGTTTTTATAATGTTTATCAAAACATTGATACGGAACTTGTATTTTTATATTTTACTGCTATAAAACTGTTATAAAAACCTAGCCCAAGACTAAAAATGAATATAGACAAAACGAGATAAACTAATAAATAAATAAATAACTTAAAAAAAAACATAATAACAGCGGCGCAACCATAAAAATCGATCTTCGTAAATTTCGAGGGTTGTCTTTATCAATCTCGTGACGCCATAAAGAGAAAGAGGCCCGAAATTAACGAACTTCGATGTTCGCGGTACCAGGCCAGTCTTAAGCCAGTCCGCCGGACATTCTTAGCCCCACTCAGGCACTCGATCTCATAGTTTGTAGCCAATTGGCTTTTAACGTATTTTCCTGTGAGATAGTTATGGGTGCTAGGGCCGAAGGTGCACAATTTTGGTATCGAATGTATTACTTGGCACAGATGTATGATGGCTAGTTAAGCTAATTTAGCCCGGTAGCCATCATCCATCCCTCCATCCTTCCGGCGGACAGGTAGGAAGAGCTTCAGAAACATATCTGCTTCTATTTACCTAACACCTCGAGTTTAAAAGTATAGCATAGTATTTGACGAAAATTTCAAAATCGGTTACTTTTTTTTAATTCAACAGTATTTTTGATAATTATGAATTTTCTTTAACCAAAAAAATACTTTAAAAAAAATATATATCTAGCTTTTCAATAACATATATAGCATACGCCTATCTGAAAATATCAGACATGTATTCTCACAAAATTCATTACAAGTATTAGATTTATTTCTCGTGCAAGGTATGTTGAATTCACGTTACCTAAACTTAAAGTTATTGATTGTCGATAACGGTCTGATGCATTCAAATATAAAACTGATTATGATATTTTCGTGAAATACTATAGTTTTTTCTATTTCTATGAAATTGCTTTTATTACTTCTATTAAACGATACACATGTCTTAAAAATGGATTCCTCTTCCCCGATTACCAGAAAATTACACCACTCTCGATGTGTTTGGTAAAAAGGAGCAGATATGTTATTTTTTCTGGATGTGTGAAGATTTAAACTGCAGGCTTGGATTGGTGATGACTTCAGCGTTTTGTTGTGCGGGTCGTTCATTTATATGCCAACTGAGCTCTCTGCACCTAAAACATGAAAAAAAAAAATGTTAGACGAAAGATACTTTTTCTTTTTTTTTTTAACAAAAGGTCGCATCGTTCAATTCTAGCAAAAAAATAATTATTGTAACATATGTAATTCAAATATATTGTTTGTTTCTGTTTAATAGTATAATTTTAGGATAGTCAGTACTCTGTACAAATATATATTTTTTAACAAAACGAACTTATTCCGATAGCTCCCACCTGACCTCTTGGTTGGAAGGCCAGGCGGCAAACTTTTGCCTAAGATATTGCCACAGAGCCCTTCTATGACATAAATAACAATTTCACAGGGTGATCATGTCAGTGTGATGAACTCCTTTCACGACTAATGTACGGTCAGGGACCTTAATTGTTAAGCCATTTAGGGTTCAATTTACATTGGGCATTTCTTATAGTAAGTATTAAATAAAAGAAAATAGCTTGTACCGTGAGTGGCTCAACAATTAAAGTCGGTGACTGTACTAACTGATTGTTTAGATTTCTCTAGACACTAAACTTGCAGCTCGATCTGCCCAATCAAAGAAGCTATAAAAGCTGAATTTGGCAAAATCGACTTTTTCATACAGTCGGATATAACATTTTCAATTCATTAGGTAATGTTATTATGGTAAATATCTTCTTCAGCTTAATGCAAGAACACAGCATTCGCAAAATTGGCTCAGTGTTCTGTCGTGCCGTGCGTAGAGTGACGTACCCTCGTTAATATCGGTTATAAGAAAAAGTCGGAATGTAAAATTTTTGTTATTTGGTTGTAAATTGTTTCTACATAAGTAAATAGATACGATGGCAATTGGTTTTCCATTTGCACATAGGTGGTATGTATACCTACCTTAAGAAAGTCACGGAGTCTACGCGGAGACATTTCTCAGTAGACTCGAATATAGGTACTTGAGCCACGCCATGTAGATAACGACGATACGATCTGGTAGAAAAAAATAAAAATAAATTTAATAACATATTTGGGTAATTCGCTAATAACTGGCCACTACTATAGGCTACAATACTGTTTATAGGCAATTAGAATTCATTTTAGTGTGAGCTGGCCACTAATTGAAACACCATTAGAAAATGTGTTCTATGTGTCATCATCATCATCATCTCAGCCATAAGACGCCACATAGACCGGTTGGAAGTGACCTGCATCCAGCGTCTTCCGGCGACCTTAATGAGATCGTTTGTCCATCTTGTGGGTCGACGTCCTACGCTACGCTTGCTAGTCCGTGGTCTCCACTCGACCACTTTTCGACCCCATCTGCCATCTTCTCTGCGTGTAATGTGGCCTGCCCATTGCCACTTCCGGTTGCTAACCCGGTGGGCCTTTAGTTCGCCTACGGATCTCCTCATTTCTGAGTCGATCACGTAGAGAAACTCCGAGTATAGCTCTCCATAGCTCGTTGAGCGACTTTGAGTTTTGAGATGAGGCCGATAGTGAAAGACCACGATTCGGAACCGTAAACCATCACTGGTAACACACATTGATTGAAGACTTTAGTCTTGAGGCACTAAGGGATGTCGGACGAAAAGACATTACGTAGTTTCCCGAACGCTGCCCAACCGAGTTGGATTCGGTGTTTTACCTCTTTCTCGAAGTTGGACCCACCCTAATTGGACTACTTGTCCTAGGTGAATGTACGAGTCAACAACTATATAAGGTACTGAGTTATGAACATAGATTAAGGGAACTCCCATACAACAGATAATTATGTTTTTTTTTGCTGTTTTATAGATAATTGTACGGAACCCTTCGTGCGCGAAGTCAACTCGCATATGACCGGTGTTCTTCACATGCTACGGTCAGACATTCGCACGAATAGCTAGGCTAATAACGGGGAGAAACACGAGCAGGCATGTGTTCACGGATCACAATGATGGCAGTATTGGCAGTGATAGATAATCGTGCGTTGTAATTATATTTAAAGCTGAAATGGATTGGCTTATGAAATAAGTATTAAACAATATGTAGGTAAGGTAGCGGAGAGACATATAAACCTAAAACTTGTTATTCACGTACGAGTGCCAATACTCGTGTGTGATTCCTACTCATTGGTGAGTTGACGAATGTCTACGCGGCCATCTTGTATAGATAAAAGTTTCGTCAAACTTTAAAGTTATACAAGTACTATCTATCTGTTCGGAGCACTCCGGAAAGCTAGAAATATTATAAATCCTCGTCAGAGAGTATATACCACTTTGTTACGTTTGGCGTAGAAGCTCTAAGTCTAAGGGGCCCCAGCGCGCTCAAGCCTTTTGCATCAATCGCTAAGCGTCTGACTGACATACAACGAGAAAATGCCGCTAGCATATACATAGTTGCCGACCGCTCTGGCCTGGTGGGTAGTGACCCTGCCTATGAAGCCGATGGTCCTGGGTTCGATTCCCAGTCAGGGCATTTATTTGTGATGAGCAGTTGAGCACAGATATTTGTTCCTGAGTCATGGGTGTTTTCTATGTATTTAAGTATTTATATGTATCTATCTATTACATATATCGTCGTCTAGTAGCTACAACACAAGCCTTACTGAGCTTACCTTAGGACTAGATCGATTTGTGTCAGATTGTCCGGAAATATTTATTTATTTTATTATAGTTAGTCGCTGACTGTACATGTAAGGATCATTTTTGGCTTCTACTTTAATATTTTTCCCTTAAGCGCGGACGACAGTTCATTCCGCAGTTTAGCTGTGCGAGGGCGAGAGGGCTAAGGGTGTACATATACAACAGATTGTGTATAAACATACATACAGGTAGAATCATATTCTTATGCGACGGTCAGTCGAAATAAAAATATGAACTGAGTGGGTGTTTCTTTCACAACCAATTTCCAAAATTAACATTGGCGACGAGGAATATTGGCGTTGAAGATAGCCCAAGCAGTAGGAATCGTGGGAAAAGTCGCGTGTTACGATTTAGATGGTAGAAATTGGCAAACTTATTGTGACCGACTGGAAATGTACTTTTTAGTGAACAAGGTGGCGGACTACATGAAGCTGCCCACGCTAATAAGTGGCATAGGAGACCCGGCATATGAACTCATGGTGAACCTGTGCAGCCCGAAGAAGCCGTGTGAATGTAAATATAGTGAAGTGATTAAAATAATGGCCAATTATTTACAACCAAAAGCGTCGGCAGTCGCAGAAAGATTAAAATTCCGCCAATGTCGGCAATGGCGAATTTATGGCAGAATTGAAGAAAGCATCAAAGTATTGTTATTTTGGGATGACTCTAGACGATAATATGAGAAATCAATTTGTTTATGGCGTAAATAGTGATTTTGTTAGACAGTAATTATTTGCAGAGGAAAAGTCTAGGAAAAATCTTATAACAAGGTGGTTACGATTGCTACTGCGTTAGAGGCAGCCGAGCGGGATTCACATGCAATAGGCATGACTACACATGTTACAAATTCTAACAAAATTAAGTTAACGTGACGTGGCATTCGAGAATAGAAGGAAAAACTTAAATTTGTATGTCATTAGTAATTGTTGTACCAGTTTACTAGGCCGTCAATGGCTCGCCGAGCCGGGCATAAAGATTCCACCTTTTAAGGTGTCTAACTTTAATTTAAACGACGGGACTATTGTTAAAGAGCCAATGGATAAGGAGAATTTAATCGTCGACGTATTTTCCAGGCATAAGCCGTAGGCAAGGCATCGCTGTGTGTGCGCGACGGGGCCTATTTTTTGTCGTGCGCGGCGACTGCCGTACGCGTTGCGCCCGCGCGTCGACACGGAGCTCTACGCCATTCTGTCTTAACTAACATAACATAACATATTTAAATCGACAACAAGATCACGTTTTGCGTCTATTGTTGAAACAAAACAAAAAGAAAAAATTTCAAAGTGAGGTCTTGAAACCATAAAGGGCAATAAATTGTCTATTAAAAACATAACATTCGTTTGATTCGCTACACAAAGCTCCGGTATGTTAAAAAAATGTGATATAGTACTAGGACACTTAGGGTGAAGCTACATCTATCAGCATCGAATCGCATTTTGTAGAACAAAAACGCAATATTGTATGACGATGCGTTCGCATCAATTCACCTTTTCGCATCGACTCAGCTTCAGCATGAAATGCGTACAAGTGTAGCTGTCCGTTTAACGTACTGAAGAATGCTTATTCAAGATAAAGCATGAGAACCGCTGCTGAAGTCGTGAGATTAGATGCTTGCGAATGAGAATACTTGACTACGCGTGTGACATAACGCTTGCGATTGATAACGGCTGCTTAAGCAGGAGCCAGGGTGCTTGAGAATGAGAAAGGCTGCAAATGAATGAGAGGGGAGTGCGGGCAGATGACCGCGTCGTTATCACAACCGTCATACGAAAGTACATTTTAAATTGGGAAGGATATTTCTTTAAATCTTGCACAAGTGTTACAAAACTTTTATTGATAACCCTAGTTTTCCATAGAGGATTAATCCACGTCCTTGGTCTTTTGCTTTTTTTTTCCTTTTCATTGCTTCTAGAATACATACTAAGACAATCTTTATAGTTGACCTATCCATACCGGTTTGCAACTTCAAATGCGGCGTAACCTAATATTCTCAATATCACGTGTTGGCATTCTTTAGCAGATAAAAGCATCCGATAGGATACTTTAACAGCATACTTTAACTTGCGATGCATATAGTGTGTCCAAAATCATCCAGCTAAATGCGATTCGATGCTGATAGATGTAGCTTCACCCTTAATCTGCCCAACCCTGTATAGTCAGCGTCATATAGTTAGTTACAGTCAGTATGGCCAAATATATCGATACACATCCTTACTGCTATATAAATAAAGATGTGTATCGATATATTTGGCCATGCTAACTGTAACTAACTATATGACGCTGACTGTACAGTAGAACCTCGCTAATGCTACTTCCACGTCACGAATACGCCTAGATTTGTAGCTGCCATGCCACTGCTGATTACGCACATAAATAAATTGCTAATTAGAACTTGGAACCTATGAGTTCATAAATCAGTATACTTATAAAAGTTTATGAGCAAATAAAATATGAAATAATAACCAAGTATTACTGTAACTGTAGTCTAATTATAACGACTTATAGCCGTATGTCATAGTAACCGCACTGCCAATTTGAGTTTTATTTTCAATAAAATATAAATATGTATATCGAGTTTAATAAATGTATAAATAAATAAAAAACGTGATTATGTTGGGTAAGGCTACGCTCATATTTAAAAAAAACTACTTACCTGCCTTAGGTGGAGATAAAATTAAATATGTCAACTATGCTTACTAGAGGTATAGTTTTATCTTGAGTTGATATTTTACCCAGCTCAATTAAGTAACAGAAACAACCACCGTGGTGGTGTAAGAGCTTGAGTGTAGGGTAGCGTAATGCGCTATCGTGTTCTATGGCGCTTTAAGACTATTGTAAGTTCGCTGTGATAGGAAAATAACATAGGAATTCTTTTTAATTTTAGATTTTTCAAGTTTTATTTAACGCCACCAACAAAATAATTCATATCACTATCATCACTACAAAGCCATATTAAAACGATATGTGGATGTGGTTAAGGCGTCAGCCGCGATAGCTGGAGATGCGGGTTCGAATCCCGTCTCGAACACCGGAGGTCCTCGTCGTTTTTTCTTAAGTATATGTTATCTATTTCAACTTTTAATTTATATAGTAGTATTACTACTTAAAAATCAAAGCAAATCAAAAATATTTCATAAAAAATAATTTGATTTGTTCTTAGTATCGTAAACATAATTCATTTATTTACTTTGTATTTTTAGTGCAATAAAGGTCGGACGGTCACATCCTTTTACTTAACATATACTCGTACCTACCGCCCCAACCAACATATGTAGCTACCTAACATACGTACATAGGGAATGCAATCTCGTACGAGATTTCCGCCTAGCGAGATCTCGAGAGACTCAAAACCCAGTCTCGCGAGATCTCGCAAATTACGGGAGATTGGGAGAATCGCAATTAAAACATATGCAAATGCTTGTTTTAAAAACTAGTAATTAACATGATATGTTATTAAATAGAAACTGCGTTGCTTGGTTATAAAAATAATGTAAGTTTTATTTAAAAAATCAACAGAGTACTTATTATTTTGTCTCTAACTCTAATAACATTTGTTTATGTCTATAATTATTATACCTACTGTAGCTAATCAGTTCAAATTCTTACAATATTGGTAACAAAACAATGATTATCTATATTTAGTCTTTTGTAAATTATTACTTTAGTTTCAATAATTAAGAGTAATAGGAACATTCCTTATCTCGTTATCTCGCGAGATCTCGTAGGAAATTTGACGAGATACAATCTCGTAAAATATGGCCGGGATCTCGCGAGATCGGGATCTCGGCGAGACGAGATTGCATTCCCTATACGTACATGTAGGATGTGGTAAACTATTATATCCTACAGTATCTCTATCTATTTATTTGCTATCGTAATTAAAGATGTACCTACAGTGCAGCTGTAGTATTAAAGCGTATTAGGAGTTATTAATATTAAATAGATATTGAATATACAAGCAGATGAAATCGGTACCTAAGCTCAACGCAAATAACCACAATACAAACGACGAATTTAATAGAATGATATGAGCGCGACAGGTATACGGGCAATTTCACTTTCAGGGACACCCAATTACCTTAATTGTCAAATAAAAGTTAAATCAGTGGTCAGTTTAGTGACGACAATTAAGCTTGAAATATTTATGTAAATCATTTTTATTCCTATTTTTCTATTACAATAACACGTATTATTTATGCATTAAACATAAAACAGTAGATTATATTGAAATTTAATGCTTAATTGTCGTCACTAAACTGACCACTGATTTAACTTTTATTTGACAATTAAGTTGATTGGGTGTCCCTGAAAGTGAAATTGCCCATACTCGAGTAAAAATCTCAAATCTGAAAAAGGGATCCGGTAGCATTACCTCTTAAAACGATCTCCCGCCGTAACATTTTTTTAAACTGGCCAGCGTGTTTGTGCATCTCTGTCACACCTGACAGTTACAGGAGACTATCTATCTCAGTCATTCGTTTACTCATTCACACACATACACTGTCACTCTCTCACTCAATCATACCATTCTAAAACATAAAACATTTCCATCAGTAACAAATTTTAATTTCTAAACATCCTTGGAAACAACAGTATATGGCACGAAGTTAATCATAAAAACGAATAAACTTAAACATAACATAATATGAATACACATTTCAACTCTAGTGTGCCTTAAAATAAACATTCCTACATAAGGCATAAAAATGGTAACTTAATTATGGACACAATGATAACAGTATCATTAAGAACAGCTCAACAAAAACATGGTTTTCCTCTGGGCAACTCTTTCAGGTTGACATTAAAGCAAAACACTTATTTTAGTTTAGTCTTTGTTGATGGAAGGCAATATCTCAATCAAATTTCTGACTCTTGGTGTGGACATACTAAAATATCTGTGGTGCCCTCTGATGAGACAAAATAAAGGATAGAACCTTACCTTATTCACTCCATACTCGGCCAGCGCTTCATGTTGTCACACGAGGTAGTGGTGCTATGTGGCCCTACTGCTGCGTCATCCAATTTTCTCACTTGGTGGTGATCATGTTCCGTACAACCTTCGACTTCGTATGGACCTAGGAATTTAGTCTTGAGCTTCATACCAATGCCAAACTGAGCACTCACAACAAAAGCTTTCTTGAGCTTATTGTGGGGCTCAGCCAATTTGTGTAAGAAGGTCCTGTAATATTTATTATAGTTTGTGAACCACTTACACACTGTAACAATAATGTCTTACGATTCAAATGAAGAGCCTGAAAGTTGAATTTTTAAACATATTAAGGAAAGTCAAGTGTAAAAATTCATTCACTGCCAAAGTTTCAAAAATATGTACCGAGCAACTCTATTGTACAGTAAATAAGGTTGTAGGACGTATTTATGAAAGGATTCTTTCGGTACATATTTTTGCACTTCACTGTACATATTAATATCACAAATTTATAAAAAATAAACATAAATAGATGTTAGTTCATTTTAGAAGAAAGAAGACATTATTAAAAATTATATATATATTTATTACAACAAAAAACAGCAAAAAAATCATGTTTGCTGTATCAGAGCCCCTCTATATAATTAGTATATTTTTAATTTGTTATTATAAGTGGCAACAAAAACACAGAAATGGTAGATTTTTCTTTGTTGTTTATAAGTGCATTGTAATGTGACTCAAATCTCAATTGAATTTTTTTTTGTGTCCTTTTTACCTTTATCGGGCGGTTGGATAGCCAAGCCATAAAATCAATTTTGAACCAATAATACATATATTATATATAGATAAATAGTAAAGCACTTACCAATCTTCACAAAGAGAAAAAATGGCAAAAAATGATCTTCTATTATTATGAAGAAAATAACTTTTATAAAATTTGCTTTAGTTCTTCATACTGCTGTAAGATAGATACTTAGATATTTTTGTAGTTTGGTGATGTGAAGACTCATGATTGGTTGTATGTGATACCTACAATGAAACAGACAAGACAAAATGTTCAACAATTTACAAAAACAGTATATGAAAAAATATTTTTTTCCCTTCTTACATATAGGCAATACAACAATGAAAGCAGATTGTTAGAACTTGACATTTAGTGTTTCATAAATTTAGCCAAAGTATGAACAAAGGAACAAAGTATACAAAAATGTGTGGATGTAATCAAGGTTAGCAGGACGATGAATATAATCAGGGAGAAGGTCATAAATTTTCGAACACTGAACACAATAATATTACTTATACGATACCTTAACGTATTATATTTACTTATACGAGCAATTGAAACGAATCATCACAAAACTTGGAGCTAGTTTACAATTTAACTGAATCACTATTATAGCTGTACATATTATAAACACTGAATATATATTTTTCTTTTACGATGTGAAATTTCAAATTATTGTAGATGGTGCTGCTCAAGGTCGTTCCGTTCAATTTATATTTTATAAGAGACTCTAAATACAACTTAATGTCTTAATACAGAAATTAATATCTTAAAACATTAGAACTTACACTGTTATATTAAGTATGAATAATTAAACATCATTATAACAACAAATATAATATTATAATTATTTTGTTCATATTGTTTTCACAAGTGGTGTGTCTGTTGAGTGCTTGCCGCTTGGCAAAAAGATGGCGAAATGTCAAGTAATGTTCTTGCACTGTCACAGCTTTGACAGCTATCTATGGCAAGAAATCTGACTATAGAGATTACATGCCGTGATACTATTCTAGGCCTGTTCTGAAGAACCTACGTCTTGACTATGCCACCCATAATTAAAACTTGATGTGTCATTTGATTCATAAAAACATGAAGACAACTTTGGCCGCCGTCTGCTGCATTTCACTTATACTTCTATTCTCCTTGTTTTCCATCATCAAATTCTCCATAGAGACAGGAGAGCAGAGCAAACAGTACAAGAAGACGGAGAGGTGTGCGTATCCCGGCGCGGTTAACGACGACAACACTGTTGTGAGACTGTCGAATCTTAAAATCGAAAGTTTACATGATAATCACTCTTACATATCATCCATAAGGTAAGATAATGTATTAAGGAAGAACTGGCTTCCTCGCACAATGTATCAGCTGCAATACCACGAGGAGACTGCACATGGTTCCCCTTGTTTAGGCATAATTTGTTTTGTAATAATTTTAATTTGCATACCCAGTGTTGGCATAATTGTATATAAGCAGTAACTGATCTCGCATAATTCTTTTCCGACGAATTCTATTACGCAGAATTTAAATAAGCCGAATGGTTGGTACGCATAATTTGGAAAGACCGAATGGTGTTATTATGATTTTTTTCCTAGGAAGTGCGTTTTTGTCGTAGTCGCTGTTTTAACCTAACCTAACCAACCTTGTTTTTCTGTTGTGGTCACAGTTCTAACCTAACCTAACCCACTTCGGACATTCGGCCTCAATAATAGTATGCCACTATATTTTCGGACAAAGTAGTATTCGGCTAACACAGAATTATGCTAAATAAAAATTCGGCAACATTAATATTCGGCGTAAATAAATTATGCCAACCTTGGTATGCGTGTGGAACCCCCGGAACATCCTTATCCTTACTGCTATATAAATAATGATCTGTATCGATACCTCTATATTTGGCCACTTTGCTTGCCGCTATTTGACGCTGACTGTACAATACAATACTCATGAAAGTCTAAATACAAAAACATATTAGTATTAATTAGATTTGTGTCTCATAACCCGCCTACGTGGGAGCTATGGCACCTCCCCCCATAACGACACAACACAAGTCATATTTAGGGGAGGCCTATATCCAGCAGTGGGCGAATTACGACTAAAATGATGATGATGAATGAGCCACGAATGTCTAGACGTAATGAGTGGATGACGTATCTCATAATATACAACGACTACCCGCCTAATGGTGCTGGCTGACTAGAACAACACCTCATCTCCTCCCGGGTGTCGTAAGAGGCGACGAAGGGAAAAAACCGTCGGATGGGCAGCGGCGAAACTCAAACAACAGATACTGCGGTCGCCTGCCAAGAGAAGCGACTATGGCAACTACCCCCCAAGATGATACAAGTCATATTTGAGGGAGGCCTATGTCCACCAGTGGGCCGGGAATCCGGGTTTTATGTTGTTAGAAAAGAAAAAAGAATACAATGTGTTTATTACACTATTAAACATCTAAGTAACTGATAGACACGCGTATTTACTCGCCGGTCTTTTGTCCAAATCGAACAAATGAGCACAAGTGTTCACACTGACAGCTCATTTGCTGCCACCAAAGCGGCACATTTTGTACGGTTTGGATAAAAGTTCGGCGAGTAAAAAACCTCTTACAATAACATTACATCATTTCATGTCGGTATCGCGAAAAAATGGTTATACGCGGATGGCCTAGAACGCAAAATGACTTAGTGTAATATTTTGCCTATATCGCAAAACTTCTACATCGTAAACGGTCTAGAACGCAAAATGCCTACATCACTTTTGTCGCTTTATTTTTAAGTTAGCGATGTCGACGGAGCCCCGCTATTGCGGTCCTCCTATTCTGTACCGTTTGGCCTTCGGCCATTTGAAGAAAACTAACGAACCTAACCTACCTAGTGATATAAGAGTGATATAAATAAGTGGTTATTTTGCTTTCTAGACCATTTGCGATGTAGGCAATACTAGTCATTTTGCGTTCGAGGCTTTCCGCGAATAACCCCGAAAAGACTGTCGATATTAACTTTTCTACATGATATCCCGCGAAGAAGAATCCAAATAGCAGATCACTGGTGATGACACCATTACTCCGACAGGTACCCGTACGTGGCAGCCATCCTTGCGCAAGCGGACTCGAACAGCACCGACCGCTGGAGATTCTCCTGCTTCGGCTGCGTGATCCTCCCCAGCTGGATACTCTCGTCTGCGCACTGTCAGAGTCCAGGTGTTCTGTTTATTTGTTCAAACTTGTTGTGGAAAACGAGCAGACGGATTGCCTGATGGTAAGCAATTACCGTCGCCCACATGGGCACCCGCAACACCAGGGGGTCACAAGCGCGATGCCAGCCTTTAAGGGGGGTTGGAGCTCTGGGAACCTTACTCGCCATCACCTCACAACACTACATACCTGAAAGGTAGCAGTGCTATTATGGCTGTGGTCTTCTGTAAGGAGGACGTACTTCCCCAGTTGAGCTTCTCCAGAAAATCTTCTTTAAAATATAGTTGCGGGTTAAAAAATGTCCTATGTCCTATCTCGTAGCTCAAACTATCCATACCAAATTACATTGACCGCTTACCATCGGGTGGGACGTGTGCTTGTTTGCCACCAACACGTTAGTTTGAATACTGTTGTTTTTATTAAATCATCAATAGATTGGTAGTAGTTACTTAGTTAGATGAAAGGCTCTTGACAATTGTCACGAGAAATACAACAATTGTCGCGAAATTCCGACAGAGTACTAATCACATGTCGAAAAATATCGAAATTTCTTCTGAGGATCGTGACAATTGTCAAGAGCTCTTCACCAAAGTAGTACCTAACTATTTATTGACGATATAATAAAAAATAACAGCATTTTAATAAAACTAACGTGTTGGTGGTAAAGCACACGTCCCACCCGATTGTAAGCTGTCAATGTAACCAATAGACACCTGCAATGTCAAAAATTTACATATGTCGGGAATCGTGACAATTACCGCTGTGGTGAAATAGGGGCCTCATCGACACAAGCCTAACCTAAACCTATTACCAGGTTCCTTGTACCGAGCCCTGCTGTTCCACGACTACATCCATAACCGGACATGGACGTACCCCGTGGTCAAGTGGACAGTCCACGCCGGCTACGACCCGAACAGGACGGTGCCTTGGCACGACATTGCTCTGGCCAAGCTCAATGTTAAATTGAACCTCCCGGATTTCCAGCCGGATTTCACTGAAGGTGTACAGGTATTACATTTCAGCCGTATGCAGTCCACTGCTGGACATAGGCCTCCCGCAAATATGACTTGTATCATTGGGGGTAGTTGCCATAGTCGCCACGCTTGGCAGGCGAGTCGGCGACCGCAGTAGCTGTAGATTGGGTTTCGACGGACGCTGCTGCCCGTCCGTAGGATGTTTCCCTTTGTCGCCTCTTAAGACACCCGCGGAAGAAGATGGGGTGGTGCTATTCTAGTCAGCCGGCATCACACGGCTGGACATAGGCCTCCCGTAAATATGACTTGCATCATCTTGGGGGTAGTTGCCATAGTCACCACGCTTAGCAGGCGGTTGGCGACCGCAGTAGCTGTACATTGGTCTTCGACGGACGCTGCCCGTCCGTAGGATTTTTTCCTTTGTCGCCTCTTACTACACCCGCGGGAGATGGGGTGGTGCTATTCTAGTTAGCCGGCATCACACGGCAAGTTTATTGTGAATTATTCTTTATTTATTTTGTTTTGGTAATTTTTTATAAAAGTCATCATCTTCCGCTCTTCGTACGCTTGGCAACTTTTGGCGTAGACACTAGCTTTTACGAAAGCGACTGCCTTCTGACCTTCCAACGCAGAGGATATACTAGGCCTTATTGGAATTAGCCCGGTTTCCTCACAATGTTTTCCTTCACCGGAAAGGACTGTACCCTTACCATGAGTTGTGACATTGAGATTTTCGATAACGAGTATTGAGTTTACTATCTGTGCATCTCGTTCGCATTAAAATAGTACAAGCGAGCTGCTCAGAGTAAACTCGATACTCGTTATCGAAAACCTCAATGTCACAACTCATGGTAAGGGCACAGGTACATATCAAATGATATTTCGTACATAAGTTACGTTACGTTCTTGTAGTACGGCACTTCGTGGTCCATAAGACCGTAAAGAGGTATATTAAGACCCTAAATAGATTCTTGTCAAGCTCGCCAACTCGCTCACCTGTTTGAGACAAATTTATGACTCTCGGGCGCTAAAGGGGAAGGTTCTTTAGTACATAGTTAATTTTACTACTTAACTTAAATAAATAAATAATAAATAAAAATCATTTATTCCGACCAACAAGGATCATTGTGTTGTGTTCTGAGAAAACTTATGCTAGTGTTAGTTAAAGTTTGACCGACCGGTCTGGCCTAGTGGGTAGTGACCCTGCCTATGAAGCCGATGGTCCTGGGTTCGATTCCCAGTCGGGGCATTTATTTGTGTGATGAGCACAAATATTTATTCCCGAGTCATGGGTGTTTTCTATGTATTTAAGTATTTATGTGTATCTATCTATTATATATATCGTCGTCTAGTACCTACAACACAAGCTTTACTGAGCTTACCGTAGGACTAGGTCGATTTGTGTAAAATTGTCCCGAAATATTTATTATTTATTTATTAGTTAAGACATACAGAAAAAGACAATTAGACAATACAGAAGAAGACAATTAGGTATCGCGCCGCACATGAAGCTGACAGCAGCGGTTCACGTAGGGGCAGTCAAGTCTGTCCGCTATCATGCGCAGGACGCTGTTGGTGCTAGCACCAACTCTGTTCACCAGCGGCGCTACCGGGAAACACGATATTCGTAAATTTCGGACGATTGTCTCTGTCACTCTAATGATACCTTAATTGGTGTAAAAGAGAAAGATGCTCGAAATATACGAACTTCGGTGTTCGCGGTACCGGGCCAGGGATGCGCATAGTTTACGCATTGTAGCATAAAAACTTACACTTACTGGGAGATATGATTTATTTAAGAAATATGTTTTATTCAAAATATTGGATTGTACACAATCCTGAACTTCCAAATATTGTTTTTTTAAGTATGTACACACACACTGTATCTTGTATTTAAATTTTGTTTGACGATCCTTATTGGGAGACACATATTTATTATTGTACAATATTATAACTGTTATTTCCATTGTGAATATGAAATTGTGACGATCATGATTGAAATTATTATAACTTTGCAAATAAGTCAAACTTATAATGTAATCTTTCCTGAAATAAAATAAACTAAACTAAACTAAACTACAAACGGATAAACTCATGTGTACTATCGCACCCAAAACATGTCGCTGTGCAATAATGATAATTTCCAATCCCAAGGTGTTCGCCAGTATCTGGAAGACCCTAAACACGATGGACAGACAAACATACCTAACCAACGACCTGGACATCTACTCCGCGACCATCACCGACCCAGGCCGCTGCTACGAAGTCTACGGCTTCACCTTGGACGAGACACTTATATGCGTCGACATGATGCACTCGGACTGCTTTACCAACGAGTTTGGACCTCTATACACGTCCAGCCAGCGGGTGTTGGGGGTGTTAAGGTTGAAACCTAGGGACTGTGATATACCGGTGGCGATTTTTACTAATGTTTCGTCTTATAGTGAATGGATTAAAAAGGAGACGGGGACTAAGAAGGGTGAACTGGCTTTGTAGAATAAGTTGACTAATTATTTTATATAATGTATTGTTTTGTGCTGCTTTTTTGTTAATTTATTATACAGTTTTCATATTTATAGGTTTTTTTTTCAATATGGCGTGCATAAATAATGATTTCGCCTGCAGCAAATATGTTGAGAAAAACCGTGACTGAATATACAGTTACAAGATGGCACCCAAAAATTATGCCAATATTCTACTGACAGCAAAATACCATTAACTAGACGGAGTGTGCTAATAATAATACCACGATCGAAAGGGATGTCTTATATAACTTTCCATAGGTATGGCAGAGACGGCGCTATTATCTTCCATCCTTGTCACAGTCTCACATATTTTTGTTTCCCTCCAAACTGAACCCTTCAGAACTGTCAAAGTTGGAGGGATACAAACAAATACACTTGAAGTTTTCTTGTGGTTCCAACCGAAATTGCGGTAATTCGCTCGCGGATGCGTGCTCCAGTCATTATTTCTCCTGTAGACTGTCAGTAATCTCGATTATATATATACCAGTTACTTTGGTTCTGTTGCGAATGATATCATTCATCTTATCTTATTCATTCATCAGGTATCTTGGCGTTTTCAAGAATTGTTGTTAGCATTTCGAGAAAACCAGAGTATACATAATCAAAATCGTAAACTGAATCCGTTTTAGTAATACCTAGTATGTTCAGAATTCTATTACGCTACTTACATACTGTCAGCAGCAGAACTGTAGGGCTTCCAATCCCGGTATTCCGAGATCTCGGTATTCCGGGATCCCGCGCCTTTTTTCAATCCCGCTTGTTGCGGGATTTCAAGCGCTGGATCCCGCGGGATTTGCGGGACTGAGTAACGGCATCATTTCGCGAGCGCAATCGCTCGAGTACTGGCCGGCCCGAGTACTTTAGCACGGTTTTACGTGCTTTTTTGAACCCGTACGTGCTATTAACGTGCGTTACGAAAAAACGTGCTATTTCTGTGCTTTTTGGATGTAAGTAGTTCAGATTTCAGATCACAGTTGAAATTCAAGGTTTATTAACAGAAAATTATAATTTAATTAAAAGTTATGGTCTAATAAAAGCTTAATTTTTGAGTGCCATAGGTTCAGGCAGTGTGATATTTGATCTTTACAGAAAAAGAAAGTTATTTTTTGTGTTTAATGATAAAATAAGTTAAACAAATACAATTATTTTATGATATTTTGATCTCAATGCAATTAATTTTTTTTAGTGTATTAATTAATGTGTCCAGTTACACTCTAATAATAGTTGTAATACGTAGATTTTTTTGTTTTATTTACCATTTAATTGATTGTATGAATTTATATGCGGGATCCCGTAAATACCGGGATCCCGCGGGATTGGAAAGGTGAAATCCCGCAGATACCGAGATCAGAGATAGGGTACGGGATTGGAAGCCCTAAGCAGAAGTGGCTAAGCTATTCAAAGCTAAGTGTTCAAAATGAGGTCAACACATATCTATTGTTAAGAGAATAAGAGCGCATTTAGGTTATTTTTAACACTTCAAACGCTTAGCCACGTTTGCTATGGAAAAGTAGCCTAAGTGGATTTTAGAAAGATAGATTTATAGATCCTATAAAAAAATAATTACAGCACATCCTTACACAAGTTTACTGTACCCCACGGTAAGCTCAAGAAGACTTAAAATATGCTGGGTGGGGCCAACGATATATACAAATACTTAAATACATTGAAAACACCCATGACTCGGGAACAAATACATGTGTTCATTTGAAAAATAAATGCCCTTTCTAGGATTTGAACCCAGGACCATCGGCTTCAAAGGCAAGATCACTAGACACTAGGCCAGAGGGATTTAGTCAACTTAGGTCTTTAAGGAAAAAATACTAAATGTAAAAAAGTCTACTTTAAAAATATTTTGACTTTTTACAATTTGTTTTAGATTAGGATAAATTTTATTGTCAGTTTTAATTATTAATTGTATATTTTATATCTTATTGATGAATAAATTTTTTTAAATTATTTATATGTCGTGATATAAAAATGACAATAAATAAAAATGCACATATATAGTTTTGAAATATAAAAATACCAAGTATAAAATAGTCGATAATTAAAAATGTAGGCTCTAGTGTAAGTTTCTTTTGACGTAAAACAACGTCTCGAACGCGTAAGTGATAAATTGATAACGTTATTTCTATGGAAAACACTAACGCGATGGTAAAGTTATATTACGTTAAAAACGTACACTCAGGGCTCAGATCTGTTGTGAAATGATTCAGCTTGCATTTTTGATTAGAAACAGCATGGTTTATCTCGATTTGTGACCATGCTTGAATCAATAACGGTTCATGTACGCCCATCTATAAAATCGATCTTCGGTTATAAATTCGGAATAAATTGCATTTGTATCAGCAGCAGTAATTGTAATATATTCGCCCAGTAAGAACCATTCTAAATAACCAGCGGTGAACCCTATGCCTCTGTAATAAGGTCGCTTTTCCCAGTTAGCTATGCCTGCACCCTATCTGCCATTTTTATCTACTCTTCGCGAGATTAAATCGAGTGTCCTCTGATTTATTTCGACAACCCCTTCTGAGTTATATCCTGTAAAGAAACTAAAAAACTGTGTTTAATGTGGAAATATATGTATTTTCCGACCCGGGTATGTCCTTAAACGACGTTCAACAATGTGAGATCTTTCCGGTGGAGAATTGCACTAATCCCAAAACGCACTATTAGTACAACACACACTCTACGAGTAATACACTCTAATTTCGAAAGCCCCTCTTCTCATAATAAACTAGGGCCAAAATACCATATTTCCAAAAAGGCTCATTCTCGATTTACACGAGAACCATAAATAATCATTAAGCACTAGTCCCAAAATACACTTTTCCCAAAATTATCCGTACACATAAAAAAAACTAACCTTTCCGAGTGTACACTGGCACTAATAATGTTAAAAATGGTCGAAGTTCATGAAAAGTGGCCTGCATACGCCTGAAATGTATGTATGTATGTTAAAGTTAATAAACGCTGTTATGACCAGGGTTCGGACAAGTCATCGCAGAAATAGATATGGGCATGGAACAAGAGTATAGAGTCGAGGTTTTAGATTATTATTAGATATTTAAAACGGATATTATCGTAATTAAACTTTTGACCTTTTTAGTCGCATATCTGTCATGGATTTGTCAAAGTGGCTGTGGTGACAATTTAAATTACTTAATACAAATATTTGCTTAACTATGGTTATTTCTAAACATTTTAAATGTTGTGCAAATAAATACAATGCAACCATCAAAATGTTAATGGAAATACCTTCACACACTTATGGTGAATTTTGGTTTGCGGTAATAAATGTCATTGAAAAATATAATTAAATAGTACTGTACATAATGCTATTCTATTAATCTTGTTCTATTGCCGTGTTGCGATTGTTTTGCGATGACTTGTCCGAACCCTGGTTATGACACCTATGACCTTATGACCCTGCCTATGTAGCCGACGTTCCTGGGATCGAATCCCAGTAAGGGTATTTATTTTTGTGATGAGCACAAATATTTGTTCGTGAGTCATGGGTGTTTTCTATCTAAGTATTTGTATGTTATATCCTCCTGAGGCCGACCGTACAAGTAAAATGCTACTCGGATTCGTTCTTTATAGTGTAGGAAATAATGTATAATTTGTTTTGTGTCAAAATCGAAGAAAACAAATAAAACTCAACTCTAGAAATATATATAAACGGGTCACTCACGTATCTTAAGGTCTAAAACCGCTCGACATATGTTTCGATATAAGTTCTCGAAGGGCCGCCGCCAGCGACGGTGCGGCACGGGGCTCATGATTATGGTTCACGAATTGGACCGAAACATATGTCGAGCGGTTTTCGACCTTAAGATACGTGAGTGACCCGTTTTTATATATTTCTAGTATGTCTGAGTCTCACGGGAGTTTTCTATTGAAACTCAACTCTGTTCCATTTTTATAAAATTAAAATTTCTTTAAAGTATTAGTACTACATGTACCTAGGCCTGTGGATCTCAGGAGGATAGATATATCGTTGGCTAAATATCCCCAACACAAGCCTTCTTGAGCTTACCGTGGGACTCAGGCAATTTGTGTAAGATTGTCCTGTAATATTAATTTATTTATTTATTATATATTTTACTTGGACCCGTAGTTTCGTGTTGAAGTGTAACAGATGTATCTGTGGTAGTGGCCGTTATACAACCGCGTTAATCCGAATGTCAACAGTGTAAGCGGGAGGGCAAATATTGACGCTCTGTTCCGCACTTAGGTTATTGCCGGATTTAGAGTTGATGGAAGGGGCACTGAGGGTGATTGAATGATATCTTTTTGGACCCGGGTATGTCCCTACTACGTCCAACAATGAGAGGTAGGGCACAGCGAAGTACCATCACGCTTGAGTCAACTTCTGTTTATTTTTCTTCTTGGCTCTGTACTTTGTCTTATATACGAAATTAGTATACGCGATTTAATCCGTTTTAGTTGTTTTATTTCATGAGTAATTTTCGCGGCAACCGAAGACACTATTAAATACATAAAGTCAATGTGGGTAAGACCGGCATATTATATTTGTAAGGAAAGTCCGTCATATGACACTAAATACCTATGAGATAATGTAGGAAATTGATTGGTAGACGGTCTTTCCAGATAGACGGTCTTACCCACATTGACTTAGGCTGATATCACACTTGCGATTTGCGAGCGAGTTTTGTATGGAGGCGAATACGCAGCGAGTTCGCCGCGTACGAGTTTTGTATAGAAATCGCTTGCAAATCGCCCAAGTGTGATAACGCCGTTACACTTAAGAAAATTAGCTTTTTTAATTCATGATTTATTATAGTAGTATTGCCGTGTGGTGCCGGCTAACTAGATTAGCACCAACCCATCTCCTCCCGCGGGTGTCGTAAGAGGCGACAAAGTGAAAACACCGACTGATGAGCAGCAGTGTCCGTCGCAACCCAACCTACAGCTACTGCGGTCGGCAACCCGCCTGCCAAGCGTGGCGACTATGGCATCTACCCCTCAAGATGATACAAGTCATGGGGGAGGCCTATGTCCAGCAGTGGAACATTTACGGCTAAACTGTGCTGAACTTAAAAATCAAAGTAAATCAAAATATTTCATAAAAAATAATTTGATTTGGTCTTAGTTGAGAGATGACACTTCCAGCATCTGTACCGCGACATGACCCGACAGCACTCACTCTGATCGGGGCTCAGTAAATTGTCACAAACGACATAAACGTTAAAGTCGTCTATATTGATTTATTTAATTCATTTCGATATTTACACCCTTATTTCATCATAAATAGCGGGTGTAAGGAATCTATCTTCCAAATATTCTAATCGCTGCTAGAAACCTTTTTTTTTTTAATTCAACGATGGTGGCAAACAAGCATACGGCCCGCTTGTTGGTAAGCAGTTACCTTAGCCCATGGACGCCTGCAAGTCCAGAGGGTTCACATGCGCATGCCTACCCTAAAAGTTGTTGGAGCTCTGGGAATCTTACTCACCATCAGGAACATAACACTACATACCTGAAAGGTAGCAGTGCTATTATGGCTGTGGTCTTCTGTAAGGAGGAGGTACTTCCCCAGTTGGGCTTCTCCAGACTCAAGCGTGATGGTCATCGCTGTGCCCTACTCTCGTTGTTAGACGTTGTTTAAGGACATACCCGGGTCCGAAAAAAATATTTATATGCCACCAATCCGCTTTCCAAGGACGGTGGCAACTAAATTATACAGCAGTCGACGGCTGAAATGATGATGCGGACCGCTAACATCGAAGTTCGTATATTTCGAGCATCTTTCTCTTTTACTCCAATTAAAAAGTCATGACAGTGGCAGAGACAATCGTTCGAAATTTACGAATATAGTTTTTTTGCGGTAATGCCGCAGCCTGCTGGGCACTCTACCCAGTGACAACTTTAAATAATTAGTTAGTTTAGTTAGCTTTATATTCGTCTGTTTTATTATTAATATAAAATATTCCAAGATTTTTTTATCTGTCTGTTTTGTTTAGGAGCCTTTGCCTCTAAGACCCTATCGGCTCCGTTAGACCTCTATATATAGTATATTATAGTAATATATTATATTCATCATTATATTATTAATATACAATACAAAAATAGAAAAACAAAATTACAATATTTAGAAAATAACAATTGAAACACAAATAACATTAAGATAAGAACAATAAATCTAAACCAAAAGTAAAAATTAAAAGCTAAAAATTAAGAAAATAAAATTAAGAACTATAAATAGAAAATTCAATATAATATAATATAATACTACGTTTTGTTAAACTTGGAATGTGTGCGCTCCCAGAAAAATAATAATAGCTAGTTAAGTTTCCGAACCCTTATTGTAAATAAGCCATAAAAGGTTTTACCAGATGAAACTCTGCGATATAATTAATTATTTTGAACTATTATAATAATAAAAAAAAAACCTACTAGCTGTCCCGGCGAACTTTGTACCGCTTGAAAGTCTATAAATGGGGTAATTTTGATTGATTGTTTTTTTTTAAGCATACCTACTATTAAACTTTTTGTCAAGACGATCACAGCGAACCCAAAATCGTCCAAATCGGTTCAGCCGTTCTCGAGTTATAAAAGCCGGACTAACGCAACTTTATTTTATTTATAGATTAAGGTAAGTACCTATACTCGAAATCGATTAAAATAAATCGTCGTTTTCTATGTATTTAAGTCTTGAGCTTACAGTGGGGGCTCAGTCAATCAGTTTAATATTAATTCCTCTAGTGCGATTACGACAGTATTTTTTGCCGAGCTCTGTGCCATAAAAACATTAAATTAAACCATTACTTCAGAAGTAATTTCAAAAGCAGTCTCTCATTAAAGTTCGCTAGACAATGACACCCTGAAGCATCGTCGCCATTAACAGACGAACTAACAATTTAAAATGAACAGCACTTTGTTTATGATTAATGAAATGTTTTGCGTAACGACATTACTAGTTTTAAAACGTACCCCTGTTTAGGGATGCGCTCCGACTCTTTTGCTGTGTCTACGATGACGGTAATATTCCTACTTTTATATTTTTAATAAAAGTAATACATATTACCTACTTGTTTGTATTTTTAAAAAATATTTTAAGATAGAAAGTTTGGGACAGCGGTGGGACACAACATAGGCTACGTAAAAAAAAAAGTTTTTATATTTTTTTCAATCAGGGAGTTTTTTCATATATTTCGTACTTCTGTTATTAGAAGACGGGGTTTATCACGTTTTTGAAATGTATAAAATGGGTTTTAGTCATATTTAATAAAATAAAATTGGGACAATATATATTGTCAACATTTCATCATCATCATCATCATCATGTCAGCCGAAAGACGTCCACTGCTGGACATAGGCCTCCCTCAGATCAATATTTACCAAAAGTTATCATGCATACACAGTACAGTCAGCAGCAAAAATGGTTCAGCGGGTGAACTTTTCAAAATGACCTGCACGCGCTCTTATGCTCTTGACAATAAAGATGACGTGTTGACCTCATTTTGAACACCTCAACCGCTAAGCCAGTTCTGCTGCTGACTGTACCAGTAACAGCCAATGTTTAACAATAATATTAATAAAAAAACTTTTTTGCATAATACGATTGTCCATATATCTTCTTAAGTTTACCTATAATCATCATTTTAGCCATAAGTGGTGCCTCACTGCTGAACATGAACTTGTATCATCTTGGAGAATAGTTGCCATAGTTACCACGCTTTGCAGGTGGGTTGGCGACCGCAGTAGCTGGAGATCGTGTTTCAACGGACGCAGAACCTAATCTTACCTAAAGCTATAATGCGTCGGGCATGTAAAAATCCGACGTGTAATGTAATAAGCGGTGATTCCCAGAAAAGCCTATGTGACATTGACGAGCGATGGACCTAGCGTTGCCAGGCGTCCGGATAAAGCCGCCAAAATATTGGCTTTTATAATTTAGCAGTCAACTATACTGAGACATAAATCCTCAATAATATTAGCTGTCCGGAATTTCTACTCAAATTTCCGGCTAAACTGGCTAGTTTATCCGGGTATTAGATTTGGCGACCTGGCAACCCTAGATGAACCTAACATTGGAAACAGAATATTCCCACCCCTCGTCCATCACTAGCAATAAAAATGGCATACTCAATCCAGTGATAGCCACCCCAACATTATTCATCACATCTTCTCTCTCCTCCACTCACCACCTATTAACTGAGAGGGAAAGGGACGAATGTAATTTATAAGTTTTTGGGGTATGATGGTTATCTTAATGGTTGACTTGACATGAAGATGAAGATGAAGATACTTTTAGGATATTGCTTTATTTGATGCTTTGGCGTAACTACTCAATTTGCTACGCGGACCCGCTGGAGGGAAACAGCGTAGGGTCGGTCGTTGCGGCGTTCCTGGGGGAGGCCTATGTTCAGCAGTGATATATTTTAATGGAATACTCTTTAGGTTAACTAGAGCTATAGTCCCGAGTCCTTAAATTATGTCCAAAAGAAAGGTATAAGAGAGCTTTAAAAGAAAGTGGCCCTAATTAAATTTCGGTGACCGGTCTGGCCTAGTGGGTAGTGACTCTGCATATGAAGCCGATGGTCGTGGGTTGGAATCCCCGACAGGGTATTTATTTGTATGATGAGCACAGATATTTGTTCCTGAGTCGCGAATGTTCTCTAAGTATTTATATGTTATATGTATAGTCTTCGGTTGCCGCGTTAATTACTCATGAAATAAAACAACTAAAACGCAGCGTTCGTCCACCCGATGACCACGAACGCTGCTAAAGGGTTGGAAAGGTCGGGATGAAGTTTAAATTAATATACGCAATATAATCCGTTTTAGTTGTTTTATTTATTTGTATATTATATATATCGTTGGCTGAGTACCCACGCCACAAGCTTTCTAGAGCTACCGCGGTAATTTTTTCCATAGACACCATTCAGCAGGCCACCAAATATACTTTCTGCTTATAGGTACTTACCGGATTTATGAAAAACATAATAACGACCTCTGTGGGTAGTGACCTTGTCTGTGATAGCGACGGTTCTGGGTTCAAATCCCAGTAAGGGCATAGATTCTCGTAATTTGTGTGATGATGATGAGCACAGGTATTGTTGCCGTGTCAGGGGTGTTTTCTACGTATTTTTTTATGACATAGGCGGCAAACGAGCAGACGAGTTGTCTGATAGTAAGCAATTACCGTCGCCCATGGGCACCCGCAACACCAGAGGAGTCACAAGTGCTCTGGGAACCTTACTCATCATCAGGAACACAACACTACATACCTGAACGGTAGCAGTGCTATCATAGCTGTGGTCTTCTGTAACGAGGAGGTACTTCCCCAGTCGGGCTTCTCCAGACTCGCGTGATGGTACTTCGCTGTGCCCTACCTCTCATTGTTGGACGTAGTTTAAGGACATACCCGGGTATTTAAATGGGATCCCTTTGATTCCCATAATTTTATTAGTCCGATTTTCGAAAGTCAGAAATTGTTACCCATATTGTTTTAAGTCATAACTATCATTAGTCATAATAGTTATCAGACATACAACTAAATAAATATAATAATTAAAAGCAATAATGTTACACGTCATATAAGACAAAAGTCATAAAACTAATCAGCATAATATCAAAATTCATAATCCTACAGAAACGAACTGTTACCAGAAAAATGGGTTAGGTTAGGTTAGAACTGCGACCCCCACAGAAACGAACTGTTACCAGAAAAGTGGGTTAGGGTTCAACTGCGACCCCTACAGATACAAACTGTTACCAGAAAAGTGGGTTGGGTTAGGTTAGAACTGTGACCCCCACAGACACGAACTGTTACCAGAAAAGTGGGTTAGGTTAGGTTAGAACTGCGACCCTCACAGGCACGAACTGTTACCAGAAAAGTGGGTTAGGTTAGGTTAGAACTGTGACCCCCCACAGATCCAACCTGTTACCAGAAAAGTGGGTTAGGTTAGGTTAGAACTGCGACTCCCACAGACACGAACTGTTACCAGAAAAGTGGGTTAGGTTAGGTTAGAATTGCGACCCCCACAGATCCAACTAGTATGCCTTTTGACTTTCTACCTTTCAATACAATTACTATATTGAACGTTATGACCAATAACGGTATGAAATTCAATAGTTATGACTAATGATAACGGGTAAAAGAAAATTCTGACTTTTGAAGTTATGACTAATGACAATATGGCTACCAACGAGTATGACAAACATCGGTATGGATAAAAAAAATCGAAAGTTTAACATTATGGGAGTCAATATAGACCCTATTTAAATATTTGTATTTTGTATTATTAGCTATAAAATATTAAACACCAACTCTGGTAAAACACAACTGTTTATTTATTAAAAAAGGCACTACAATCACATCGATACGACTTCAATTGTTTTTTTTTCACTTAGCTTTTTTTTTCTAAAACGCGCCGAAACCCATGTCACCTGTCAAATATTAAAAAAATAACTCAAGAAACGTTCCGAAATCCTTATTACCTAACATTCGGCCAACCTGACATACTATAGTTTGTCCTCAAACTAGATTTAACGAACTTTCTCTCACTACATTAGTTTCTAATGTTTACCCCTCACCACACTTGTCTCTAATGGGGATCTCTTGCTAGTTGCCACACTAGTCTCTAACGCGTACCTCTCACCACATTAGTCTCTAATGTGTATCATTACCACACTAGTCTCTAATGTGTACCCTTACCACACTAGTCTCTAATGTGTACCCTTACCACACTAGTCTCTAATGTGAACCCTTACCACACTAGTCTCTAATGTGTACCCTTAGCACACTAGTCTCTAATGTGTACCCTTACCACACTAGTCTCTAATGTGAACCCTTACCACACTAGTCTCTAATGTGTACCCTTAGCACACTAGTCTCTAATGTGTACCCTTACCACACTAGTCTCTAATGCGTACCTCTCACCACATTAGTCTCTAATGTGTATCATTACCACACTAGTCTCTAATGTGTACCCTGACCACACTAGTCTCTAATGTGTACCCTGACCACACTAGTCTCTAATGTGTACCCTTACCACACTAGTCTCTAATGTGTACCCTTATCACACTAATCTCTAATGTGGATGAATGAAACCTTCCCACTCCCACACTCAGATCTCTGTCATATGTCATTCCTTACACTACTCACATACAATCAAATGATTACTTCCAACTATTGTTAAATAGCAAAGTCACTTTACTCAAAGACAATTCTTTATTGTTCAACTTAAACATTACTATCCGTAACAAATCATGAAAATGAGAAAAATAAACATAAAATTTGTTATCTCAACAAGAACATAAAATCTATAACATTGAAATATCTTTATTGACAAATCAGTTTCACTTTCAATATATTATCTTAATACTACCCTTTGTACAAACGGTTCACCTAAAACATAACATTTTCAAATAATAATAAGAATAGTATGACTACTACTACTACTACTCATCAGCTGAACCTGACTCATCATCAGTATACCCATTACTTTTCTCCTGTCCTACAGTGATCCAGGGCTGTATACGATCAGCTGCCCAAACATTTTTATATTTTCCTTTCGTAATATTAGAACCAGGTATGTTTGACACCTCATAACGGTCATTGCCTAATACCTGACTAATCTTAAAGGGGCCCGCATATTTTGGTAATAATTTCCGACTTTTACCGTCATTAGAAGCCTGATTTTTTAAAATTTTTACTAAATCCCCTACAATATATGTTTTGGGCTTCTTACGTATCTGGTCAAACCGCCTCCGTTGTTCAGCTTGATCTTTGACTATATGATCACTAATTTCTTCACGAATTAATTCTACATCTTTGTCTTTACTCCGTGTCTCTAATGTTGTTTCACCTAAAATCCCTTCGCCTTTACTCAAAGGCCGTTTGCAGAAAAGTGCTTCGGCTGGAGTTTTACCAATACCTTTATTTATTGTATTATTAAGACCCCATTGTATCTTACCTATATCCACATCCCATTTATTCTCGCCTACACGGTCCGTGTGAGCTCTAAGACTATCTAAAACAGTGCGGTTGTAACGTTCCACTTGGCCGTTTGCACGTGGACTCGAAACCGCATTGAGAACATGGGCAATTTCAAATTCTTTACAGAATTTGCTAAACTCAGCAGACGTGAAACTTGTCCCTCTGTCTGATATAATACGCGTTGGATATCCAAAGTTGTATATTACTTCCTTGAGTGCTTTTATAGCTGGTCCAGATTTGGTATTTCGTACAGGTTTTATAAAACAAAATTTTGTATACCCGTCAATAATAAGAAGGATGTACTGATTACCAAATCCACTTTTAACGAATGGACCTAAGTGATCCATGTGTACTGTGTGGAACGGAATTTCCACTTTGGGGATACTATGTAAATAGCCCTCTTTTGGACCAGCAGGCTCTTTGGCAAACGCACAATGCAAACACGACTTTACATATTTAGTAACGAATTTTTTCATTTTTGGAAACCAAAAGTCTTTCTTAATTTTCTCTAATGTTTTTTCCACGGAAAAATGACCAATATCGTCATGATTGCGCTGGCAAATTTGCCATCTAGCCCCTTTAGGCACTACCCACTTAAGAGTTTCTCCAATCTTACGATAAACGCGGTTATTTTTTATTACAAAATTTTGTTTGATGTCTACAAGTTCTTTATATTGGGGATCTTCTAAAGCAGCACGAATATGGTTTATTTTTGAGTCTGTCATTTGTAAACTAAGCAACCAATCATCTTGGGATATTTGTAGCACCCGAGTAATATGATCATTTACATCCTTATCATCACCGAAAGGAACAGGGTTCCGACTAAGGGCATCAACATGATGCATAGTGTGTCCTGGTTTATACTCAATGTCGCAATCGTATTCTTGTAACGCTATCCACCACCGTGCCACCCTGGGAATAATATCTCTCTTCGTGAAGGTTGACCGGAGAGCGCTACAGTCAGTTACAATTTTAAAATTCCGTCCTAACAAATAAACCCTAAACCGATGAAGTGAAGCAATTACTGCAAGTGTTTCAAGTTCATAAGCATGTAGTTTCTCTTCGTCTATTGTAGTTTTACGACTAAAATATGCTACCGGTTTCAAAGTTGAAGTAATCGTTTCTTTTTGTAATAAAATACCGGCCAGTCCCGCTTTTGAAGCATCGCAATGTAATTCAGTTATATGCTCCGGATTATAGATGGTTAAAATAGGACGTTCCGTTAATTTCTGTTTGAGCGTGATAAATGCAGTATGCTGTTGTTCATCCCAAATCCACGGTACATTTATCCTCGTTAAATCTGTTAACGGCCTAGCTATTATAGAGAACTTGTCAATAAATTTACGGAAGTAGCTAGCTAATCCCACAAACTGGCGCACCTGATGAACGTTCTTTGGTACTGGAAACGATTTCACCGCATCCATTTTTCCTTTACCAGGCCGTACTCCATTTTCTGATATTTCAAGTCCTAAGTATTCTATGACGGTCTCAAAAAACTTGCATTTCTTTATATTTAACTTCAATCCGACTTTCCTTAACAAAACAAATGTTTGTTCAAGTTTTAATAAACATTCCTCAAAATTTCTTCCCGAAATCAGCAAATCATCCATGTAAGCTACAGCACACTTGTCTACTGATTTGCTAAGCATTTTATTTACTGTGCGCTGAAACACAGCAGGACAGTTTGCTAAACCGAATGGGGCTCTACGAAATTGATACAAACCATCAGGAGTAATAAAGGAAGTGAGGTGCTTACACTCATCTTTTACTGGAATCTGATAATAGCCACTCGCCATATCAAGACTTATAAAGTACCTATTTCCACTTAATTGATCAATCTGATCATCTATTCGTGGCAATGGAAATAAATCCTTTATAGTCTTCCTATTCAGGGCCCTATAGTCTACGCATAAGCGATGGCCCCCAGTTTTTTTTGATACTAGGATAATGGGGCTTGCATAGGGTGAATCCGATTCTTCAATAATATTGTTATCTAAAAGTTCTTTAACCATATCACGTACAATCTCTTTTTCTGAAAGACTTAACCTATATGGCCTATACACTACCGGTATATCATCAGTAAGTTTAATGTCTAATTCTGTTAAATTGGTACATCCCAACTCAGACAAGTTTTGTGCAAAACAATCACGGTATTTGTTTACTAAATCATAAATCTTCTGCTTTTGTTCACTATTTAATTCCGGGTTTATATGAACCTCATTGCAAGTTAATGGTTGCAAAGATGAGCCAGACTCTACTAATCTAACACTTTCAGTTTGAGTTGGAGTAGAAGTATCATCAAGGCATATAGTATGTGCCCGAGCTACTACAGTGTCTTTAACAAAGTATAGGCGACATTTTGTCTTACTAATGTTTAAAATAATAATGTTACATTTGCCATTAGCCACTTTATAAACCCCTTCTTGAACACAGTACTCCATTCCATTAACATTACGGTAACCACCTCTTACATATATGTCTGTATTATTTAAATCATTGTTATAACACTCTAACAAACCTATTTCATTTATTTCAGAATCTAATGCCACATACAATTCAATTTTTTTATTAATTAGTTGTTCAGGATCAAATTGAGGTAAAGTACAACCCTCTATGCGGCACATGATATTTAGTGTGTTTTCAGTTTTAGTTATTATGACTTGAGGCAGTTCTGTGAAATTCTGCCCTACTAACAGTGGTTTATGTATATATTTATCATCATCCTCAACAATGTAAGCATTTATTTCTGCTTCAACAGAATCAATTTGGATGGTAAAAGTTGTTGTACCGAGTAGGGGAATCTCTGACCCAACACCTGTCACTAATGGTAAATTGTCGAGCCTTATGGGTAAATTTAGTTTTTTAACCATATTTATTTTCATAAGGGAACAGTCACTGCCCAAATCAACAAAACATTCTACATCATGTAATTTATTAACACATGCTTGTTTATGATATTTAGCATTTCTTGAAGATGCACTGTCAATGAAAAATACACGTTTTTCATTGGTATTATTATTTTTCCTGACAGTACACTTGTCATCTGGATGGCCAATACGTTTACAAATGTTACATTTTACAACAGGTTTGGGACAATGCCGCACTCTGTGTCCCCTGTCACCACAGTTAAAACAAGTTGGTGCATATGAATTGCCGCTTGAATTTGTAGTTCCTTGTATAGTTTTAGGCCCTAGTTCATTATTTTTGTTAAAATTTCCAAGTGAGGACCTAGTCCTATAAATATCTGAATTCTCAGTGCATACATCCTTTAGATATTTAAGTAAATCCTCAGGTTCAGTAAATCGAGCTGATGAAGCACCAGCTCGAATAGTACGATCATCAATTCCTAAAATTATACAATCTACTGCTTTTTTGCCTGAGATGTCACAGGCATTAAGCAGCATCATTTTATCCATAAAGTATTTATCTAAATTTTCACCGTGCTTTAATCGCCTCTGTAACATCTCAGTTAATAACACCCCATAGTTAGTCTCCATCGGAAATGCTTTCTTTAAAAGTACTTGCCACTCTGGCCAGGTATGCAATATGGTGGCTTGACCCTGGTACCACTCCTTGGCACTACCAACCAGTTTTGGAAGAGCATGATGTATAATATGAGCTTCATCCCATTTATAAAGTTTGGCACATTCATCAACCTTTAAAATCCACTGGTCAATTCTATTATTTTTTATCGCTGGATTAAATTCCGGTATTATTGTTGTACTATTAAAAGTTGACACTGAGTTTGGTTTAACAAACGTTTCAATCAAATTGGAAATGTCTTTCAGATTTAAAACTACATTAGGTAAAGTGTTCATCTGACCTTGTGTATGCATTTCTGTTTGTGGGTGTGTCATCATAGTTGGTACACCATTAGATTCAGCTGATACTTGTTCACCTCTAAATCCAGCAAACGTCGTACTGAGCGTTCGCGACGGAGGTTGCAGAGACGTCGACGACGCCCGCGGCAGCGACGATAGCGAAGGCATTGGCGGCGCCTCCAGGGACAACGGATTCTCGTTCGCTATATGCGATGGCGTAACTTTCTGCACCAGCGAATGTTGTGGTGACGGCGATCGCGTTCGTGTTTCACGATGTTTTGACTTGCGTCTGTTCTGGCGTTTGTGGTGTCTCCGAGACTTTTTGTGAGCGTGTCGTCTGTCGTCCGAAGAAATAGACGCCGTAGATGTGTCTGAACATGACCTATTACGGCTTCGCTTTTTGGTTCGTTTACGGCTACGGCTCATTCTTCGACTTATCTGCACTTCTGATATTAGCTATAAAATATTAAACACCAACTCTGGTAAAACACAACTGTTTATTTATTAAAAAAGGCACTACAATCACATCGATACGACTTCAATTGTTTTTTTTTCACTTAGCTTTTTTTTTCTAAAACGCGCCGAAACCCATGTCACCTGTCAAATATTAAAAAAATAACTCAAGAAACGTTCCGAAATCCTTATTACCTAACAGTATATAATCGTATTGTTGGCTGAGTCACAACACAAGCCTTCTTGAGCTTACCGTGGGGCTCAGTTTATTTGTGTAAAAATGTCCTGATAATATTTATTTATGAAATAACTTAAAGAAACTAGTTAGCCGTGCGATTGAAACGTGCTTTGTTGCTATTCAAATTGTGCAGGCGCTTTTATCGAGAATAAAGTTGTGTTTAATATTGTCTTCGGTTGCCGCGATAATTACTCATGAAATAAAACAACTAAAACGGATTATATCGAGTATATAATTTAAAATAACTAAAAACTAAACCTAAAATACCTATCTAAAATAAAAGATCCCCCCGTGGCATGGTGCCGTAAACGCTGGCAGCATTTCCTCGCTGTATCGCAATGCTTATGTATTTTAGGTTTAGTTTTTAGTTATTTATATTTTTAGTATTTTATTTTATTTAAGTTTCCTTGTGTTTTTAATTTGTTCGTTGGATAAATAAATATATTTCCATTGTTAAAAAAAAAATAATAATAATAATTCATCCCGACGTTTCGAGCCCTTTAGCAGCGTTCGTGGTCGTCGGGTGGTGATTTAGTGTTTAGGTTGATAGACATGGTACATGGTTATAAGAACATCTTATTGATGATGATGATGATGTGTTCCTCTTAGCCCTCATTAGGGACATAGGGCTGGTAGATTAGTTCTACATTTGGAACGTTCCTACGCTGCTGTTTAATTAAAGCTCTTATCTTTATTGTAGTCAACGTCAAAGATTCAAGTGAACTTTAATAGTATGAAAATAGAGTGTCTTTTATCTTGAATGTATTCAAGATGATAAAAGTGAAAAACTTAACTGAAGGACCATGTCTGTGTAGTTCTGCTGATAATTTATATACTTACGTCAGAATTTTAATATAGAACGCCGACATGCGTGTACACATGTTACTACCTACTAGGTGATTTAGCTAAGTTTTTCACATACCTATACAAATGGTGGTAAGAATTCCTAAGGTATTCACTACCAGTCAACCAACGCAACGGGGCAATCGGAAATTTGATCTAAAACTTAGTGGTACCTTATGATTTATGAAACAAGATACAAATTTAATTGCTCCGTAATGAAATGCCTAAACTTCATTACGTCGGCCGTCGGAACTTAAAGGATTATATGTACAAGTTTCCAAGACCTTGCCCGTTCGACACAGTCTGAATAGCTAAGCTACTTATTCTAGTAGGTACCATCGAAGTACAGCACCGACCAGTCGCCTTTTAAGGCAGTGTCCTTGCCTATACCTGCGTGGAATGTCTAGCTTCGAACCAGGAAACAAGTTAGAGAAATAAGGTTATCTGTTTGTGACAGAAATGCGCGAAATCGACAATTACGCTCAGCGTAGGCGAGCAGAATGAATCAGCTGGCTTAAAAATCAATAGTTTTGTAGCTTGCCAAACAATTGCAAGCTACTGGCTTAAAACACTGAGAAACGTTGCAAAAAACAATTTAAAAAATAACAATTACGTCATTTCAGCTACTGTTATACCAATAATAAGTCTAAATTGAAAGTTTGACTCACTAATTATTGAGAACTAAATTAAATTTAACACCGCTGTGAATGCAGCTACAGGTGACACGAGAATCTGAACGCACCAGATGGCGCAGTGTAGCCGAGATGTTGTTACATGAAAGGGGCGTGTGAGTGCTTGTGACAAATAATTGTGTTTTGTGATAATTTAAACCCTAATGGAGACTAAAAACAGTAAGTAATTATAGTTAATTAGGTTGACTAACTAAATTAAGAGTCGCTGCAATGTAGTGCTTATAGATAACGCGTAAAAATTGAGAATCCGTACATATGTCCGATCAGACGTATAACCCGACCGAATTTAGGTCGCGCCGTTGGCGGTGCACTTCCTCTCGTTCCCGTTCTTCCGCATTCGATCGGGTTACAATCCCGCCATCTTGTCCGAGCTTTCAGGATTTCGTATAAATATATCGATCGAAAGCTTACCGTAACCCAATTCCTTATGAATTCTCGTTTATAACTAGCGTTTGAAGCGTTGAACCTATTAGATTAGTTACTGTTGTAATTGTTATTTAGTAAACGTCTAAAATCGCTTTGTTGACATAAGGAATCTTACTTGAATTCCTGAAAAACTTGCTTTCCGGTTGGTTTTTGGGTCAGAGGTCGAGTAAGCTTGGCTCAATAATGTGTTTTCTGATTGCCTCCGTCAAGGTTTTAGCGATGTTTGTTAGCATGTTTCTATGGCCTTGCCTTACGCGCCTACATCGGCATACGAGGTGACATCAGAAATTTTAAATAGATTTGTTCACGAATACAGTGTTTTTGAGCGGGCGTCCTCTAACAAGCGTAGCCAGGGGCTTGCCTTTCCGTTTACCTGTAAACTTTTGCCAAAAAAATTATCTAGTACTCTGTAATCAGCTGTTGAAGTTTATTAAAAAAAATAAGGCTACGAAAATGTTTTCAGCCAAAGAGGTCGTGTATAATTTACATAGTGCGTTCAAAAATCAATAATTTCACTAACATCAATTCTCAATTACGGTTAAATAATGTGCTATACATGATAAGTTTAGATTTAGATCAGTCATTTAGTTAAATGTAACACTGGAAACATGTGACAAGTCAGATAGATTTAAAATGATGTAAAATACAAATAAATTATAGAAAGCATCAGGCCAAGGAATATTGCTGAAGTATTTTTAAGCATTTAAATAATATATCATGTGTAATTTTTTTTATTAATATTTTCATTCACTTTGATTTTTTAAAGTAGTAATACTACTATATAGATTATATACTTATGTCATAGCATCAGATGCGGGTTCTAGTCCTATCTTGGATGCCAGAGGTCCTTGTCACCTTTTCTTAAGTATATGTCATCTATTTCAATTCCTATAATTATTCTTGATACAATGCTCATTTCATAAACTAAGCAATATTGCAATGCAAAAAATAATTTCTATACAAATTTTATGTTTAGTTATTGTCACAAAACTGACATCTTAAATGTTAATTTGGGCCACTTTCTTCTGAAAACTCTCTTATTTACCTTGATGTTATTTTTTATTATGCAGAAACATCTGCTAGCGAATATCTTTGATATTCAAATTGAAAGAAAAATAGAAAAAAAATTACTCACAGCGGGACTCGAACCCACAACCAGTGGTTGTACCTTAGATGTTATTGCATTGTTTTACAATATATGGGACAATCTAATCCCGCTGCCTAAATCCTTTGTGGCTGGATTACAGTCTCATATAGAGAAAAAACCCCGGACCCGGGTATGTCCTTAAACTACGTCCTACAATAAGAGGTAGGGCACAGCGATGACCATCACGCTTGAATCTGGGGCAGCCCAACTGGGGAAGTAAGGAGGAGGCTCCTTACAGAAGACCACAGCCATAATAGCACTGTTACCTTTCAGGTATGTAGTGTTGTGTTCGTGGTAATGGTGGTGAGTAAGGTGCCCAGAGCTCCAACCCCCCTTAAAGGCCGGCAACGCGCTTGTGACTCCCCTGGTGTTGCGGGTGCCCATGGGCGATGGTAATTGCTTACCATCAGGCAATCCGTCTGCTCATTTGCCGCCTATGTCATAAACAATAACCAAAAAACTTTCTGACGGCACACTCAGTTAAATATAGGTACTTATGTAGATGATAAACACAGAAGTCTACACATATATTGCCACTAATTGATAAACCTATTGCATTCCAATATAAACTAAATAACATAATGTTGTGGTTAATAATTATTAATTGATATTCTCTAATCAGTTTATCCTCATATGTATATATGTTTCCGGAATAAATCTGTGGTCGTAATGAAAAACAATATACGTTTCATACTAATTGTTTGTCTCTTGTACCCTTTTTCACTTGGATCACAGAAATATAATGGTCTGGCCTAGTGGCGCGCCTATGCAGGTGGTCCTGGGGTCAATCCAAGTAAGGGCATCTATTTGTATGATGAACACAGATATTTGTTTGTGTTTTCTATGTATTAAGTATTTGTATATTATGTATATCATTGACTGAGCCCCCTCCAGGCACAAGCCTTCTTGAGCTTACTGTGAGGCTATGCCAATGTGTAAGTAACTTAATTGTTTTTTTTTTTCTGGAATAAATTATTTATTTAAACTTGATATCATATCATGAAATATTTAGGTATAGTCAACGTCATATAGTTAGTTGCAGTCAGTATGTCCAAATATCAATCAATCTTTATTTATATAGCAATAAGGATGTGTATAATTATATAGATATTTGGCCATACTGAGTGCAAATAACTATATGAAGTTGACGTTGACCTAATTAGTCGCCTACCTATTAACTGTAGTACAATTACTACTGTCGCCTACCTATTAACTGTAGTACAGTTACTACAGTTAATAGGTAGGCGACTAATTAGGTATAATACCTTATATTATCTCAATATAACGCCCTAAATAATGTTAACAACATCAATAAAAACAACTACCAGTATTTGGAACCCACCTCTGACCTGAGAAGATAATAATACGGGCACAAAATATCTCATATTTGAGCATATACGATTATTGCTAAGTGATAAACAAACATTGTAACCAACTTAAGGTATGCAGTTCAAATATTTGGTGCCCTTGACCTGTTCTTGACCGGATTATCGTCTTCGGTAAACGGTGTCTAGTTATTGTATACGAGAACCCGGCTTCGTTCGGGTTTAATAATTTAATTTACACGGGCCAACATGTCCGATAAAGTTTCCGAACGCACCCCGCACACCCGTTGCACGAAAAAAAGATGGTTTAAATCATGGTGATGGTGAAGAGCTCTTGACAATTGTCACGATCCTCAGAAGAAATTTCGATATTTTTCGATATGTGATTAGTCCTCTGCCGGAATTTCGCGACAATTGTCGTATTTCTCGTGACAATTGTCAAGAGCCTTTCATCTAACTACTACCTATCTATTGATGATATAATAAATAATAACGGTATTTTATTGAAACTAACGTGTTGGTGGCAAACAGGCCCACGTCCCACCCAATTTTAAGCGGTCAATGCAATCAATGGACACCTGTAACGTCAGAAATTTATATATTTCGGGAATTGTGACAATTGTCGCTGTAGTGAAATAGGGGCCAGAACGTCTACCATGGTTGACATTTTATCATCTATCGCGCTATCCGTCACTTTCGAACTCACATACTTGTTAGAACGTGACAGATATTTTGACAAGTGATAAAAACTCGACCATATTAGGCTAGCAGGAGACTAAAATCAAGAAACATAATAGAATGACCAGGTCAAAATACCAAGAATGCCTACAGATACCTCTTGTAACAGTTCTAAGAATATTGACGCATTTTGATAACGCCAACATTTACACACGTGACCATTGAAAGTTTAATATATACATTAATGGCTGACTCACCGTCTGTGGCAATACTAGTTAAAGACATTAATTCACTTTTGAGTCAGTTTAATTAATTATTTTTGTAATAAATAATAAATAAATAAATATTTCGGGACAATCTTACACAAAGCGACCTAGTCCTACGGTAAGCTCAGTAAGGCTTGTGTTGTAGGTACTAGGCGACGTATATATAATAGATAGATACATATAAATACTTAAATACATAGAAAACACCCATGACTCAGGAACAAATATCTGTGCTCATCACACAAATAAAGGCCCTCAACTCCCTTGGAGCAGGGTATTGTCCAGTGTCCCTGCTCCTTAACCTCTCCTTATGCGCCTCGGCCAATCTTACAGCTTCTAACTCCCACGGAGGAGTGCCAGCTAAGGCGCATGCCGCTGCCCAGCTTACCGTCACATAGGCCCTGCATATTCTTCTTGCTACCACCCTTTGCGGTCTTCTTGACTGGGAATCGAACCCAGGACCATCGGCTTCATAGGCAGAGTCACTACCCACTAGGCCAGACCGGTCGTCAAGGGTTCGTGTAATGAAACTAATAAGAGTATAATTGTATACAACTATACTCTGTCTGTTTAGGTAGTAAAAAAAAAAACAACCTCGACGTGTCTTTTTATTGAAAAACGCTTTTTAAAAATCAGTGCCTATTACTTACGAAAGTAAAATAATATAAATAACCATAATGTGATTCGTAATAGTCACATACTTGTCATGATTTATTTTTCAAAACTGATCAATCAAAAGATATCTCAAGATTGTTTACCTTTTTTTAACTCCCTAAACATACAGAGTAAGAACATATCAATTAATTTTTTAATAAATATTTTTTGAATTGTACCCTATCCTCGTAAGACCTCGTACCTGTAGTACTAATAAAATTATTGTAATGAAATATGAATTTTGTACAGTCAGCAGCAGAAGCGTCTAAGCGTTTGAGGTGTTCAAAATGAGGTCAACACATTTCTATTGTCAAGAGAATAAGAGCGCGTGTAGGTCATTTTGAACACTTCAAACGCTTAGCCACTTTTGCTGCTGACTGTACAATTGGAACATAGTTGAATTTCATTTTTGACACAAAAGAGATTCTACTTTATTTCCTACACTATAAAGAACAAATTCGATTAGGATTTTATTTGTATGGTGGGCCTTAGTAGGATATAAATTGAAATAAATAGTCCCTCCGGCGTCCGAACGGGGTTCAAATCGTGCCTGAAATTCGCCGAACAATCGTCTCTGTCACTCTAACGCCGTAATTGCAGTAAAAGATAAAGATGCCAGAAATTTACAAATAGGTCTATTTTCGCGGTAGTGCCGCTGATCTGCTTTTTATCATTTGCCTCAATATCTGTCACGCTCTAACATATGAGTGCGAACAGCGAAAGTGACGTATAGCGTGATAGACGATAAATTGACAAAACCGTGCTATCCGTTCTGGCCCGGTACCGCGAACACTGAAGTTCGTATATTTCGATCATCTTTCTGTTTTACTTACTCCATTTAACCTTTTCAACGCTTTTCCTCTCGCGTCAAAAAATGACGTGTACGCCATGGTATGACTTGTGAAGAACAAATATAAACCTTCTGTCATCAGGACAATTGCTTTGACCGCGTCCGCCATAGCCATTTAGTGGTCGGTGGCGTGGCAGGCACGACATCACGCGACCACTTTAGTGGTGCTTGGGGTTCAAAAAGTTAAGGCGTCATGAGACTCATGAACAGAGCCCGGAAAATCCATAGCAAAACAAAAGACTGTCGCAATGATAGAAACATTTTTTTATAAATATCGAGTAAGTTTTGTCTAAAAAAAAATCATACCGATATGTTTAGGTACATTATTTTTTAAATCATTCACGCCAAACGCAAAAGAAGTGGTAAGTAGGGTTTATTTATATGATTATATGTGTTATTTCATCTAAAACGCAACGTAACTTACATTATCAACGTTACTTATATTTCATGTTAAGTAATAACCCTACCCTTTTGTCTTGGCCGTAGTCGGGTGACAAAGAGGTAATATAACCTCATCAAAAAAAAAACCTCACTTCAGATAATTAGTATTCCGTAAGACATCGATGAACTCGATATCGATAAAAAAATGTATCTAACACTAGTTTGATTGCGACAGTCTTTTGTTTTGCTATGAATTTTCCGGACTCTGCTCATGAGAGTGACAACAATCGTCCGAAATATACGAATATCGTTTTTCGCGGTAGGTATATGTTGCAAGTAAACCTTCGAAATTGAATTGGTTGTTTCGCAATCGTCGTTAAATGAAAGATCGGTCGAGCTAATTAGGTTATCGAGAATTACGGTAATGGCCGACCTACGTAATCGCGAACGTCGAAGTTCGTATATTTCGGGCATCTATCTCTTTTACTCCAATTAAAGGCTTGGGCAGATTGGCGCGTTTTGAGAGCGTGGCGCAGCGGGGCGTGACAGCGGTGTGGCTAATGTAACGAAATAAGGCACACATTCGGACGGCAGAGTCGCGCCCCGCTGCGCCACGCCACAAAACGCGCCCTATGTGACCAAGCCTTAAGGCGTCATGAGAGTGACAGAGACAATCGTCTGAAATTTACGAATATCGTGTTTTGCGGTAGCGCCGCAGGCTGACGTATCCTAGCTCATCGAGACGAGATTATCACAAGCGGCTCTACCGCAAAAAAATATATTCTCACGGATTATTATCACTGTCACTCTCATGATGCCTTCATTGGATTGGTGACGGCACCAGTAATGGACAAGGAACCAATCATGAACACTAGTGCTTATTTCAAAGTGTTGTGCATTTGTTGGGGCATATTCAATTTATAACTTCATGATTTTTGAAATAAGAACTAAGTGTCCATCATTGGTGTCTGTCAGCTAAAAGTGCCCAACATTGGTGCCATTAGTACATAGAGAAAGATGCTCTAAATATACGGAGTACGATGTTCGCGGTAAGGCCAGGAGTCAGTACCACAAACGCGTTAGTTCTTCATAGAATAATTCCCAGTCGTATTTTTCCTCAATCGAGTTTGTTTTAATTCTTGCATGTCACCATTCGCATTTCTCCCCACCCGAGTGTCTACACATTCGGGTTTTTTATCAGATGTTGTCACTAACAAATAAATAAAGTAATATATCGCAAGTAATGGGTAGGTTAGGTTTGTTAGGTAGCTCGATGCCCGAAGTGGCGATCACCCAGAAATAGGCCCGCTTAGCGGAGCTCCGTCGACTTGTATACATAGCGAAATTATCGCGTACGAAAACTAATGTGATACTAAACGAATGTGTGGACTTTCGTCGTCTAAAGACGTCAAAACGTATGTTGACACTTTTGTACCTTATTACAAAGGATTAAGGTGAAAAGTGTGCCTATATTATCATCACTAAAACGAAAGCGACTGCCATCTGACCTTCCAACCCAGAGGGTTAACTAGGCCTTATTGGGATAAGTCTGGTTTTCTCACGTTGTTTTCCTTCACCGAAAAGTAACTGATATGTGGCATTATCTATGAAAAGGGACCTTATGGTCGATGGCACTTATGTCGAACCGCGTTAAATTTGTATCGCGCCATCTTGAAAAACGACATAAGCCATCGACAATAAGGTCCCTTTTTTATAGATAATGTTAATGTCACATATTTCGTACATATGCTGCGAGAAACTCATTGGTACGAACCGGGGTTTGAATCCAAGACCTCCGGATTGCAAGTCGCACGTTCTTACCGCCAGGCCACCAACGCTTCCATTTATATAGTTTTATGACCTGTTTTTACTAAACAAAACGTGTTGCAACTCCGCTGGCGAACAAAACAAATAATTTCAACTTGCGAGCCAATGAGATAAGTATATCTTTAGTACAACTAATTCTGTGATAAAAAAAAACAATTATAAACAATAACATTACCGCATTGATGAGTCATAGACTCATAGTCATAGCACAGACCATATCTGATACTAGACGGCGCGTGGACTATGCGACCAGTCGTGTTCCGGAGCTGAGCCTAGGCCCGGTACCGCGAACGTCGAAGAGCGTATTACGGGCATCTTTCTCTTTCACTCCAATTAAGGATGTCATGAGAGTGACAGAGACAATCGTCCGAAATTCACGAATATCGTTGTTCGCGGTTGCGCCGCTGAGTGTAAGTTTTTAACGTAATATTACTTTACCATCGCGTTTGAGTTTCCCATATAGATAACATTATCACTTTCGCGTTTCGAAACGTTTTTTACATCTAAAGACACACTAGAGCCTCAGTACCCTTTGAGTTGTGACATTGAGGTTTTCGATAACGAGTATGGAGTTTACTACCTGTGCATCTCGCTTGTGCTGTTTTAGTGCGTATCAGCATTGCGATACAACGAGGAAATGCCGCCAGCATCCTTGGTACACTGTCTCAAGGGCCTTTTTTAGATTTTATACTGTAACTAGCTAAGTACTTGTAGTTATCATAATACGATTGTAATTTCTGTAAATAAATGTATTCAAAACGCACTCGTAAACTCGATACTCGTTATCGAAAACCTCAAAGTCACAACTCATGGTCAGGGTCATGACCAACTCAATGATAACTCATGGTGACAGATCGTACCTCCATCTAGACAAGGGGCGTCCTACGCTACGTTTATGAGTTAACGGGATAAAAAACGCGGCGTCTGTGTGTTGTGTGGTCTGTTGTACTCGTACTATCGGTTGGCAACTGTGAACGGAACGGCTGTGAAGCTTCCTCTCTGTAATCTTTTTATAGCATAATGGCGGTGTGGTTAAAAGTAGTATTCACGAAAGTTTTTTTTTTTATATTTGGATAGTGGCCTTTTTATTCCTGGCCCGGTACAGCTAATATCGAAGTTCGTATATTTCGAGCATTTTTCTCTTTTACTCCAATTAAGGCGTCATGAGAGTGACAGCGACAATCGTCCGAAATTTACGCGGATGCGCCGCCGTTGAGAAATAGGGCATGAGAGGTAGGGCACAACGATGACCATCACGCTTGAATCTGGGGCAGCCCAACTGGGGAAGTACCCCCTCCTTACAGAAGACCACAGCCATAATAGCACTGCTACCTTTCAGGTATGCAGTGTTGTGTTTCTGATGGTGAGTAAGGTTCTCAGAGTTCCAACCCCCCTTAAAGGCCGGCAACGCGCTTGTGACTCCCCTGGTGTTGCGGGTGCCCATGGGCGACGGTAATTGCTTACCATCAGGCAATCCGTCTGCTCGTTTGCCGCCTATGACATAAAAAAAAAATGCATGCGAAACGCCTTCGACTTTTGGTCAACTTAGAACAAAAAAAAATCAAATTTTGTTTTTTTTATTTTCTGAAAGTCTATTGACAAAGAAATATGTTATTGTTAACAAATAAAACCATTTTTTTTTTAATCTATTTTTCTCAAACATGCAATGAAATGTCTTCGTTACGTGCGTCATAATAGGCTTCGAAGTATCACGTTTAGGGCGGATCGACTCCAGAGGACAGGTAACGAATTTCATATAAAATTGAAGGCCTAGGCCGGGAAGTAATTTTTTTTTAATTTTTATGTATACCTGGCGTCTGTGTTCATGAAGCCTGTTCAAACAGCTGAGTTATATTTTTTTATTATTTTTAGTGACTAAATGATTAGCGGGCTAAAAAATAATCTTGCTTATTTCAGACGAAATGGTATGAAAAGATTTATTTTATTTATCATGTAATTGAATATTCATATCATCAGGTTATTACATTATTATATTTATTATTCATGCTCTCAAGTTTAAAATTGTATTGGCAACACCAAACACTACTCCACGCATGCGCGTTTTTGAACGCATTTTTGACTCAACCAATCACAGGACACTTTTACTTGTTTTAATAATGGCGGAATGAAAAAGTTTCTCGGCGTGTAAAACTCGGTTTATTAAGACTAAATAGTGGTAAATAGTGTGATTCAATGCTTTTGTGACTTAGATATAGTGTTACGGGTGTATAAAAATTGAATAATCTAACCGGGCCCGGTTTTATTTATCTATATTTTGTTATTGTGTACCGCCAAAGGCAGATGCCGTAGCGCCATCATTTAAAAGGTAAGTGCATTCTTTTTTGGTGGTTTTTCTAAATGTTGTATATAGTAATTATAGCCAGACTATTTATGATAGTCATTAATTATTACATCGAAGGCAAAAATACTACAAAGCGGGATTGGAGGGAAAATTAAAAAAATTATGTCGTGAAGCTGTTTTGTTCAGTGGTATTTTTTTATTTATTTCATTGCATTAGTTTGAGAAAAGCACTATACATGCCTAGCCGTGAAAGGGTCTTGAAGGCTTCGTATACTATCCGGCCTCCTTACAGTCGGCCGTATATACAACTCAGCCTTCAACCCCCTTTTCCCGGCGGCTGCAGTAATGTACTATTAATGCACACTGTTTCCTGTTACTTAAAATGACGGCACCAGTAATGGACAAGGAACCAATCATGAACATTAGTGCTAGTCAAGTGTTGTGCATTTGTTGGGACATATTCAATTTATAACTTTATGATTTTTGAAATAAGAACTAACTGTCCATCATTGGTGCCTGTCAGCTAAAAGTGTCCAACATTAGTGTCATTACCTTAGATGTTTATAATGGGTCTCAAGGTGGTATTACGGCCTCCTTCCGCCATCGTTCTACGCGGCAACATTTCCACCCCCACCACCTTAGTTGGAAACCCTCTACTATGCGTTTCTCTAAAAACTTCCTCGCACATCAAAACTGTGGAATGATTTGCCGTCAGCGGTATTTCGAGACCGATACGACCCTCATACCTTCAAGAGCGTACTCCTATCTTTAAGGCCGGCAACGTGTGACTCCTCTGGTGTTGCAGGTGCCCATAGGCGACGGTAATTGTTTACCATAGGCAATCCGTCTGCTCGTTTGTCATAAAAAAATGTACAGTCGCCATCAGATATATCGGAGCTGTGGAGGTGGTCACAAATATCTGAGCAACGCCTCTATTGTCAAGGCGATAAAGTGCATGTTCAGATATTTGTGACCACCTCCACAGCTCCGATATATCTGATGGCGACTGTATCATAAAATATTACAGCATAATGGTCTATTGTAGTGAAGAGTCCAGAGCCCGGAAAATCCATAGCAAAACAAAAGCAATGTCGCAATCAAACTAGTGTTAGAAACATTTTTTTTATCGATATCGAGTTTATCGATGTCTTATGGAATAGTAATTTTATGAAGTGTCTATTATTTACAATGAGATTGATCACTCGACTACGGCCAAGCCAACAAGCGTGAATGATTATAAAATAATGTGCGAGTACCTAAACATATCGGTATGATTTTTTTAGACAACACTTACTCGATATCGATAAAAAAATGTTTCTATCACTAGTCTGATCGCGACAGTCTTTTGTTTTTCTATGGATTGTCCGGGCTCTAGTGAAGACATAGTGAGGTTTAGCTGTGTTTATGCGTGGGCAGTTGCTATCTATATACCTTTTCTAATCGCCCACCTACGGCTTTGATATGGATGCATTGTTACATTTATATACGTATAAATATTATCCCACGCGTAAGAGCGTCCGACTTGCAATCTGGAGGCCGCAGGTTCAAACCCTGGCTCGTACCAGAGTTTCGGAAATGTACGAAATATCATTTGATATTTACCAGTCGCTTTTCGGTGGAGAACATCAGGCTTGTACCAAAAAAAATACATGTTTGACGGCATATATTGCCGTCATAAGATTACGCAAAAACACGTCATAAACATGACGCATAGTCGAGGTCAAACAGTTTACCGCATCGTACCCTTAGTGGGTTAACCTGAATCTCTATCTCCTTGTAAAGATCTAATTTGTAATCTGAATCAGAACCGGTACCGCGAACATCGAAGTTCTTATATTTCGAGCATCTTTCACGGTTATAAGGCATTTTTTTTAAACAAGACTGACTAGCATTTGACCTCAGTCGCACCTGATGGTAAGTGTCGACGAGGTCGAAGGTGTATCACGTTGGTTCAGTAACAGCCTTCACTCTTGCCTTGAAAAGAGACCTAAATTACATCTTTCCGGGAATACAAACGAAGGGAGCGAATTCCAATCCTTAGCAATGGAAGGTAGAAGCGAACCGCTTCGTGCGAATGAATGGAATATTCACAAATGCCCTTACTGGGATTTGAACCCAGGACTATCGACTTCATAGGCAGAGTCACTACTCACTAGGCCATGGAGCGGTTATCGATAAAATGCAGTTTTTCAGTGTCTCATTCGCGATTCGCGACATATATTTTTGTCGACCTTAATTCAATGCAATTAATGCTATATTTGAATGCCACGTTTTTTTTATGCGAAGTAATTTGCATGTGGTTAGTATGTCAAGGTCAAGACTAATAAGAGGATATTGTATTGTTTTGTGGTTATAATAATTATAACTGCTCACTCACTTTTAATTAGAATTTCGTGAGTCATTCTAACAATTTATAAAAAAAACGCGGCTTTATTGTGGTTTTTAGTCACTCGCGTGACTAGTTTTTTTAAATACAACGACGGTGGCAAACTAGCATACGACATACGACCCGCCTGATGGTAAGCAGTTACAGTAGCCTATGGACGCCTTCAACTCCAGAGGATTCACATGCGCGCTGCCTACCCTAAAAGTGGTTGGAGCTCTGGAAACCTTATTCGCCATTACATGTCTACCTGAAAGGTAGCAGTGCTATTATGGCTTCGGTCTTCTGTAAGGAGGTTTTTCGCCAGTTGGGCATCTCCAGACTCAAGCGTAATGGTGCGTCACTGTGCCCTACCTCTCATTGTTGGACGTAGTAAGGCCCGGGTCCAAAAAGTTTCTCGATTTTCAAGCATTAAGAGTGCCGCGCCCGATTTACGTCGACGACACGGGAATCATCATCATATTAGCCGAAGGACGTTCACTGCCAGACGTTGGCACCCGCATCCATTGGCGACAGGTCTGGATTAGTGGGTAGTGACCCTGTCTATGAAGCCGACGGTCCTAGGTTCCCAGTAAGGGCATTTATTTGTGTGATGAGCGCAGATATTTGTTCCATTGTGAGCTCAGCGTGTGACAAGAATTCGGTATCACGAGATTGCCGCGTAACCAGGTCGAGGGTTGTAGCACGCTGGTTTAGTAACAGCCTATTCACTCTTGCCTTTAAGAGACCCAAATTATATCTTACCGGGAATACAAACGAAGGAAGCGAATTCCATTAGCAGTCCGCATTAGGAAGGTAGAAGTGAATCGCTCCATGCTCATGAAGAATAATAGCAAAGCCTTAAAAAAAATTCGCCGCCACTGTCAACTATACGTTTCTGCAAAAGCATTCGTGAACCAACTGTCCGCCGCTCCACTTCCAGCGGTTGCCTCACATCCGGTGCGCGGGCGCGTCCCACGCCGCGGAAAGGTCGGCGAAAGCTGCGCGGGCGCACCCTATAAGGGCTTGCGGCCGATACGCAGCTTTATACGGAATCCGGCTCCTTACGGACGATTTTTTTTAACATATTAAACTAAAAAAAATTGCAAGGAGGGTGCTTTAATTAATATAAATATTACAGGAATATAATTAAAATGATTTTGAGCTATGTTACTACTACTTACACGTAGTTACAAACGGATACCTAAAGTTCTAGTGCGATGTAATTACACGTGGTTTTATCCTTTTCCGTTTGTAACTAAGCTAATTAATAAACTACAGGCCATGTGTCATGAGTTTATGACACCTTAATTGGAGTAAAAGATATAAATGCTAGAAATTTACGAACTTCATATTTCGGTACCAGGCCATCATATATATCGGAGCTGTAAAGGTAGTCATAAATATCGGAACATGCACTTTATTGCATTGACAATAGAGGCGTTCATATATTTGTGACCACCTCCACAGCTCCGATATATCTGATGGCGACTGTACCAGTAACCTTCAAAGGCGCACACGACCACAGACAACATTCCTGTATATAAACAGATTGGTTGAATGTGTGCGTTTAGCATGAACTAACTGAGAGTCGCGTGCGCCGTATCGGCGGCGCCTGCGCCGGTGACACGTGCGTTGTCATTAGGCTGTGTTTACACTACCTTCGCTTCTATTATTTGTCTTTATTAATTTTAAAATAAAATATAAAAATTAAAGTAAAATATAAAAATACCTACATCTAAAATATAACAAAACAATAAAAATATTATAAAAAACCTAACCTAGGGTGCCGCCGGCAACGGGGCAGGGCCCAGGCTGCCGGTGGTTAGGGCTGCAGAGAGAGGAACCGCCGGACTATGCGCGCCGTGTCCAGGATTATCCAGGATGTGTAATAGTACCTAACGTGTCTGTACACACATGTTTCTGCCATTTTGTTTAAAGTTGTATACTTTTATTTATTTGGATTTTTATGTGTGGTTTCTACTCAGAATAATGAATTTTTTCTTCATTTTTTTTTATGACTTAGGCGGCAAACGAGCAGACGGATTGCCTGGTGGTAAGCAATTACCGTCGCCCATGGGCACCCGTAACATCAAGGGAGTCACAAGCGCGTTGCCGGCCTTTAAGGGGGGTTGGAGCTCTGGGAACCTTACTCACCATCAGGAATACAACACTACATACCTGAAAGGTAGCAGTGCTATTATGGCTGTGGTCTTCTGTAAGGAGGAGGTACTTCCCCAGTTGATAGTTTCTGATAGGAGAAAAAATGTGTCCCAAGTTTTTTTATTCCATTCCGTTACTATTTTTCATACATTTCATATGGCGCTATCCAACCACAACCACGTAGCTAGAGTCTCTCAAGATGTCGATTGAGGCTCTTCGCTATGAGACATTATTTGTCTTTATTTTTATTAAATACTAGCTTTTCCCTGTGACTTCGTCGGCCAGCCATGCCCGTCTTTGAAGTATGGTTGCGGGAGAAAAAATATCCTTTCTCGTAGGTCAAAGTCTCAGAGATGGCTCAAACTCTCACCATATCGAATTTCATCCTAATTGGTTCAGCGGTTTAAGCGTGAAGAGGTAACAGACACAGAGAGAGTTAATTTCGCCTTATAATAGTACTATGGATAAAACATGAAAAATCATAATTAGCACGAAAATGTAAACACAAAAAAATAGACCTGCCTTTATAAGTATAGTACAGATTGTGTTGCTACAGCCGCTCTTTTAATAAGCACGAAAACGTAAACACAAAAATAACTAATCCAATGTAAACCAGCCTTTATAGTACAGACTGTGTTGGTATTACAACCGCTCTTTGTCCACTTATCAAATGTTATGCACTGATTTGTGCCTACTGTATCACTACTGTTGTGTGACACATGCTTATAACCAGGGTTCGGACAAGTCATCGCAGAAATAGATATGGGCATGGAACAAGAGTATAGAGTCGAGACTTTAGATTATTATTAGATATTTAAAACGGATATTATTAAACATTTGACCTTTTTGGTCGCATATCTGTCATGGATTTGTCAAAGTGGCTGTGGTGACAATTTAAATTACTTAATACAATTATTTGCTTAACTATGGTTCTTTCTAAACATTTTAAATATTGTGCAAATAAATACAATGCAACCATCAAAATGTTAATGGAAATACCTTCACACACATATGGTGAATTTTGGTTTGCGGTAATAAATGTCATTGAAAAATATAATTAAATAATACTGTACGTAATGCTATTCTATTAATCTTGTTCTATTGCCGTGTTGCGATTGTTTTGCGATGACTTGTCCGAACCCTGCTTATAACTAATAGTTCATGCAACATTATGACCAAACATAGGAATTCGTGGGGCAAATTTTGTTGATAGGTAGCGACTTCCTATATCGACAAATTAATTTATCGATGTTTGTTCTATATACTAGTGATCGCCCCAAACATTGTGTTTTTTGTTCTATTATTCAATATAGCATATTTTACATACAATAAAAATATTTATTTATTTATTTACAATAAATTTAAAAATATAAAAAAAAATATATCCAGATACAGTCACCATCAGACATATCGGAGCTGTGGAGGTGGTCACAAAATATCGGAACATGCACTTTACCGACTTGGCAATAGAGACATTGAAACTAAGAGCAAATCAGATTATTTTTTATGAAATATTTTGATTTGCTTTAATTTTTAAGTAGTAATACTACTATATAAATTGAAAGTTGTAATAGATGACATATACTTAAGAAAAAGCGACGAGGACCTCCGCCCAGCCGGAATAGCTAGAGATGCGGGTTCGAATCCCGTCTCGAACGCGGAGGTCCCCGTCGCTTTTTTTAAGTATATGTCTTCTATTTCAACTGTTAATAGAGACGTTGTTCCGATATTTGTGACCACCTACACAGCTCCGATATAGCTGATGGCGACTGTACGACACTATGGAAAAAAAATGCTACAATAAAGTGAAGAAGTCATGGGTGTTTTCTATGTATTTAAGTATTTATATGTATCTATTCTGTAAGTCTTTTTACAACCGAAGAATAGACGTAATCGGAAATACCGTTATGCCCCTATAATATCTACAGAAATCGAAATGTCTAAATCTGATTATGACAGTATTGTATCACTCAGGATTTCTAAAGTATCTTATTATAATGTACGGCTAAACTATGCTTACAAAAGATGTTCCTATAAATTGTTACTCTATCCATAAACAACCTAAAATGTCGGAAGAACCAAAAATCCGCAAACTAGGCCAATCCCCAAGCAATACAAAACTTAAGCCTGCACTCGGATATATCTAAGCCGCTGACTTGCCCAAAAGCATCTACACATGCACTTTAACGTCCTGAGAATAGAAGCTTCTTACTGGTGTAGAATCTAACGCTTTGCGATTTTATGCCTTAAGTATTCGGTGCAAGAGTGCAAAACAGTTTTGCACATACGACCTTTCGCCGTGCGCGCGGTCCCACGTTGGGCGCCAAGTTTCCTATGAGCGGGACGGGTGGGTGGTTGTCTCGCTCGCGGCGCCGGCCGGAGGCGCCGTCTCGGCCGCGTCTGCCGCCGCCGTGGAGCCTGTTATGTAACCCGGGACGCCGGGATTTGGGAGCCCGTTTAGGACTTAGGAGCAATAAGGGCTACCGCGAAATCTTGAAGATTGTCTTTGTCACTCGAATCACGCTTTAATTGGAGTAAAAGGGACAGATGCTAGAAATTTACGAAAAATATAGAACTTTATTCATCATCATGTCAGCTGAAAGACGTCCATTGCGGACATAGGCCTCCCCCAGAACGACCCAAGAAGACCGATCCTGCGCCTTCCACATCCAGCGGTATCCCGCGACTCTTAACTAGGTCGTCGGTCCACCTTGTGGGAGGCCTACCTACGCTGCGTCTTCCAGTTCGTGGTCGCCACTCCAGAACCTTTCCGCCCCTACGGCCATCGGTTCTGCAAGCAATGTGCCCCGCCCACTGCCACTTAAGTTTGGCGAACTTAAATGAAGCGAACTTAAGAGAATGAGAACTTTATTATTTGGTGTCAAATGTCAAAGTAGAAAAATGTCATGTCACATTAAACAATAAAGTTCCATGTTAATACATAAGAAAATGTCACTCATTTAATAAAGTCATTGATTGACAATTAGGCTGCCGTCGTATGTCGATTTAAATCAGATTTTTCCCGATGGAAAAATATAATACCAATATGTATTTCAATTAACAATGATAAAATATACTAGCTTATAAATAACTTTATTAAAAATAATTGTAATTAATTAATTATAATCTATATTAAAAATAATTGAACTAAAACTCTAAACTTGGGGTAGGCCCCTGTGGCATGGTTCCTAGAATGCTGTCAGCATTACCTCGCTGTATCGCAACGCTTAGGCGTTGGCGAGGAAGCTGCCAGCTCTTATCTCCAGTAGCGTCGACCACGCTTAGCCAACTCTTTAAAAAGGCGCTGAGCTGCTGGGCCCCACGGACCAAGAGTCTCGACTCCAAAGGCAATGGAAAATAGTTATGCACTACATCTGTATATAACCTAAGTCAAGGCTAAAAAATGTATATTTATAAGATAAGATTAAGATTTTTATAGTTAAGATTTATCTGTTTTCCGAAATGCGGGTAGATTAAACATGTTATTGTGCGTCGGGGCGTGGCAACGTTATTGCTTGCGAAGTTTACCGCTTAGCGGGACCCTTCGGACGTTTTTATGTTTGTTGCGAAGATATAATGATCGGGATCTCGTGTATGGGTACAGGGTACAGACCACCGATGTATAATAAACGTAGATTCACGTTTCACGTGAGCATGAGGCAGAATATCTCTACCCCATCAGTCTCTTATGTCAATAATGACAAGGTATATTTTCCTGTAATTTTTTCCTACATGCTCCCCAGGTTAAGACACTAGTTCAAATTTAGCTTAGAGGGATTTTAGCTACCTAACTTGCAACTAATTGTCATCTCTTTCTTCCCCAGGTATAACTGCGATGTGAGAGAGACAGCAACACGCCAAACAAGTGCCTTATTACATAGCCAACGACTGTGCCTTTATTGTTAGCAACATTTGTAAACGAACGAAACGAGAACGAAGTTATTTTTGTATTTGGTAAGTTATTATCTAAATTTAAAATAGATGACATATACTTAACCTCTAGCCGCCCAGAAATCAAAATTAGCCAGGCCAAATGCAACTATGGTTTGTCATAATTAAAATTCAAAATGGCATTCAATGGAAGACCTTTAATAGGACTCCGGGCAGCTATAGGTTGAGAAAAGCGACGAGCTCCTCCGGCATCCGAGGCGGGATTTGAACCCGCATCTCCAGCTATCGCGGCTGACACCTTCAAGGCCAGATGGCTTATAAATCTTATAATTTATATAGTAGAATCAAAATTCCTACGGATTACTAAGGAATGGAATTCGCTCCCTTCGTCTGTATTCCCGGAAAGATATAATTTGGGTCTTTTCAAGGCAAGAGTAGGCTGTTACTGAACCATTCGTGCTACACCCTCGACCTCGTCTACACTTACCATCAGGTGCGACTGAGGTCAAACGCTGGTCAGTCTTGTATAAAAAAAAAGCAAATCTGAATATTTAATTTAAAATGATTTGATTTGTTTTTATTCTTAGTTATTACTATCTCTTTACTCATTTTATCAGTTAGGTTAAGGTTTCACTATTATTTATATAGTAAAATATTAAAATACATCTGAAACGTATTAAAACAATAAGAATATTATAACCTATGGGGTATAGACCTGTGGTTAGGGTTGCAGAGAGAGGAACCGCGCCGTGTCCTGGATTATATGTGCAAAAATTAGCTGCAGCACCTGGCCTATGTAGTAACGTGTGTACACGCATGTCGGCGTTCTATATTCAAATGTTGACGTAAGTTCCATATTAATTATCCGCACAACTACATAGACATGGTGCTTCAGTTAAGTCTTTCACCTACACTGCCTTCTGAATCTGACCCTTGATCCAACCACAACCACGTAGCGAGAGTCTCAAGATGTCGATGGAGACTCTGAGACTGTCCGCTTAAACATCTACTATTTATTTTTACTTGTAAAGTCTTTCCTGAAAACTTCGCGGTAGCGCCGCAAGCGACTGTACCAAGTATTTTGATACAATAAATTGTGGCAACACTGCTAATAAGCTAACCCTTCACCGGGTCAATATTATGACAGCCCGAGTGTCGCACGCTGCACGCGTTTCCATGGTTGCCCGGCGTACGAATTAGGGGTGATGTAATTGTAGGGCTAGCCTTGCCTCATCGGTCCTACTTGATTTCCGTGCTTTCAGTTTTCTGGATACTTTAAAACAATTATTATCTGCATCCGGTGAGCTAAATTGTGATACATAATTTTGCCGACATGGTGTTACTACACTGGACTACCTAAACATGATACAAATTCACTTGAAATCGTGTTAACTATACATAATCTAATTGAGTAAACATCTAGGGAGGATCTGTGATGAGTAGTGATCCATTATTTAAATTTAGAAAGTAATGATATAAAATTCTCATGATTCATAACTATGCCTATAGATGTGAGGCAACTGACATATATCCTTAATTATTATTAAGGATATACGTCAGTTGTAAAATGATAAGAAAAACAGTTGATACTTTAGAAAATTAAACTATATATACTATAGAATATTTGTATTTAACCTTCCGTGAGACATATTAAATAAATTAAAAATGAACACGGCTCTACTCACGCGACGGGCCGGCAACGCGATCGCCGAATCGAACGGACACTCAACATTCTTAGTGCTTGAAAATGGAGGCCTATGTTCTTCGAAACATGTCGCGTGAGTGACTAAATAAACGTGAGTAGAGCCGTGTTAATTTTTAATTTACTATAGAATATTTTCTTTTTGATAATTATACTTACCAGGTAGCGTCTATATTATTTCGTGGACAAGCCTTAGGGTGTCCGAAGCCTTGTTGACGAGGATTCGGTTAAATTCTGTCTTAACAACATCTATATCCACGCAGTAAGAGCGAACCAACATTCGGCCCACATTGACTCAGTCGACGCCGCTCGGCGCCGGTAACATTCGTTCCGATACCGTGACGGCAGACCGTGGAAACGTCACCAGAGTCGAGGGTTCGCAGTTTAGAGTTTATTCAACATATTGCACTTTGCGGTGTTTGTTCAGATATTCGACCAGAACGGCTGACTGCGGTCGCAAGCGCAGTCGCGTGTGCAACCGCAGGTGACGGTGGGACTGTAAACAAGATGCAACGTTTAGCTATAATCTAGTATGTAACCATTAGATTTTTTTTTTATGACATAGGCGGCAAACGAGCAGACGGATTGCCTGGTGGTAAGCAATTACCGTCGCCCATGGGCACCCGTAACACCAGAGGAGTCACAAGCGCGTTGCCGGCCTTTAAGGGGGGTTGGAGCTCTGGGAACCTTACTCACCATCAGGAACACAACACTGCATACCTGAAAGGTAGCAGTGCTATTATGGCTGTGGTCTTCTGTAAGGAGGAGGTACTTCCCCAGTTGGGCTGCCCCAGATTCAAGCGTGATGGTCATCGCTGTGCCCTACCTCTCATTGTTGGATGTAGTTTAAGGACATACCCGGGTCCAAAGATGCATATTTATTGATAAATCTATATTATATTATCTGTGCCGCCGAGTTTCTTGCCGGTCATAAATGTCAAAATGCTTCTCGGGTCAGAGGTGTAGGTTAGGTTAGGTTATTTAGGTTTTAGGACAGGCGTAGTTTTTATTTTTCTTCTTTTGTATACTCGACGTGTAAAAGTGCCCTTGTGGCCTGGATTCACACGCTGGTTAAAGGTTCAGCTCTCTGTTGCAAACTTACTGAACACTATGAGAATCAGAGGCTAGTGCTATTAGGATGTATGTCTGTTTCCTTTTCACGCTTAAACTTGTTAACCGATTGAGCTAAAATTTGGAATGCATATAGTTAAGGGCCCGGGAAAAGACAGGATTGAACACGATAATCGTCCCTTTAGTAAATTATATTAAAATAAAAAACAGTACAGTCTGTTTTAATGTAAAAAAAAAAAAAAAAACAAGTTGAATCGTTTCAGCCTTAATAATTTCTCGAACTGATAGAATAAAATACTATAAAAATCATACAAAATATGTCTGGGTGCTCAGAGGCGCTACCGCCAAAAACGATATTCGTACATTTCGGACGATTCGGACGGATGCCCGTAATTTACGAATATCGTTTTTGGCGGTAGCGCCTCAGTATAATAAAAGACCAAACCTAACCATATATTTTTGCCATTAGACCAAACAACCTACGAGTATTTCCCTTTACCACGATTTTACTCCCAACAATCACCTTATACATCTTATTTTAAAAAATCCAAATCGCTTAAGGGCACAGCATGCCAAAAAACCGAGCTGATACTTCTGGCTTTGTGTCCATTAAGTCCCCTCTACACAGACGTCCCGCCGCGTTGAACACATTCGCCATTTCTTGTTGTACGGTCTCCATCAGATATATCGGAGCTGTGGAGGTGGTCACAAATATCGCAACAACGCCTCTATTGATATTTTAAATAGAAAGAAAAAATATAAAATCTGAATCGCAACGGGACTCGAACCTACAACCACTGGATTACTAGCCCAGTGCACTACCAATTATACACTCGTATAGTTCAATTGGTAGTGCACTGGGCTAGCGATCCAGTGGTTGTGGGTTCAAGTACCGCTGCGAGTCAAAAATGTTTTCTATATTTTCTTTCTATTTAAAATATCGATGATATGCTAGCAGACGTTTCTGCTTAATATAAAAACAACGCCTGTATTTTCAAGGAGATAAAGTGCATGTTCCGATATTTGTGACCACCTCCACAGCTCAGATATATCTGATGGCGACTGTACCGCCAGTAGAACCACCCATGACTCTGGAACTATCTCATAACACAAATAAATGCCAATACTGGGATTTGAACCGAGGATCATCGGCTTCATAGCTGACGACGGGTCTGGCCTAGTGGGTAAGTAACCCTGCCTATGAAGCCGATAGTCCTGGGTTCGGATCCCAGTTAGGGCATTTATCTGTGTGATGCGCACAGATATTTGGGTGTTTTCTATGTATTTAAGTATTTGTATGTATTTATCTATTATATATGTCGTCGTCTAGTACCTACAACACAAGCCTTAATACTGAGCTTACCGTAGGACTAGGTCGATCTATGTACGATTGTCCCAAAATATTATTTTATTTATTTATAGGCAGTGTCACTACCCACTAGAGAAAATCTGTCGTTAGATATTTTTGAATACCTCGTCCGTTTAGTTACTAGTTGCTGACCGTACCGCTCGTCACATGGTTTGTGGATTCCGGGGCTTCGGGTACGTGACTAACATTACTTCGTTTTAGGCATTGACGTTTTGTATTTTTCCTCATGTCTCCCTTTTATTTGGATTTATACGAAAAATCATTCTTGATTTCAAATTTATCCCGGCTTTCGGTAATACGTGGCAATTCGGTGATATTGAATTGTTATCACACGCTGAGTTAACAATGACTAATTGCAAGCAATAAATTGCGAGCAATACACGTTTATAACTTGTAGTTCCTTAAGGGACACTTGTGTAACGATATGAGTTTAAGATATAAGATATGAGTTTTGGTCCCGAGTATGTTCTTAAACTACGTCCAACAATGAGAGGTAGGGCACAGCGAAGTACCATCACGCTTGAGTCCTGGAGCAGCCCAACTGCGGAAGTACCTCCTCGTTACAGAAGACCACAGCCAGAATAGCACTGCTACCTTTCAGGTATGTTGTGTTGTGTTGGGTGATGGTGAGTAAGGTTCCCAGAGCTCAACCCCCCTTAAAAGACGGCAACGCGCTTGTGACTCCCCTGGTGTTGCGGGTGCCCATGGGTGACGGTAATGGGTTACCATCAGGCAATCCGTCTGCTCGTTTATCACCTTTTGTCATATAAAATAAAATTATATAGCTTGCAGTTCCTTTACCTGCATACTTGTGTTAAGATATGAGTTTATCACCGTATAGAATATTTGAACATATATTTGTTCCCGAGTCATGGGAGTTTTCCATGTGTTTAAGTATTTTTATATTATATAATATCGTTGGCTGAGTATACTCACACAACACAGGCCTAGAGCTTACAGTGGCGGTGTTGCTCAGTCGATTTGTGTAAGGATGTCCTGTAATCATAAAATACAAAAAAAAAAAAGAACTTGTGTTATATATTATTTTTTATTATGCAGAAACGTCTGCTAGCGAATATCTTCGATATTTAAATCGAAAGAAAAATAGAAAAAAATGACTCGAAGCGGGACTCGAAGCCACAACCACTGGATCACTAGCCCAGTGCACTACCAATTGTGATAGCACACGAGTACCGCTTAGACCTGTCAAATATAGTAGTAGTTTTATATACTTTAAAATGAAGTCGACGGAAATATAAAAAAACAGTATAAAAATTGATATAGACGTTTTGATTTCTAGGCCACTTCGAACCTTGTTACAGTGACGCTAGTAAGAAATCTTTTGCATCTTTCATATAGAATTTGACTGTGACAATATAAATTAAATTGGTTGACTGTACACTGTTTTATTGGCCGTTGTTTAAAACCACTCCAATGCTGTCACTAAAGCTAATTCTATTCTCTTTCATGACCAGGGCCCGTAATTTTCATGCCGAGGACATAAATTTGACGTCATGCTCCATGTAGGGTGATCTCAAATAGTTTTATTGTAAATTATTAATGAGTCAAGAATTTTATTCATGTACAAATATAAAATAAAATACTGATTCCCTAATTTTATTAGTAGTTGAAATCAGAAAAAATGTCTATCAATTAAAACTTTCTTTTTAACAGAGAAGTTAAAAAAATTAACCAAACGAATGGATTTTTATGAATATGGCATTATGTATGAACGTGAAGATGGCATAGATTTTCTATGCATGGGAATTAATGAGTGAAGATGGCGTGCTTTGCGTTAAAGAGGAATTCTGTATTCTACGTATTTATTGAAATGTTTTAACAATACCATTTAAAAAAAATAATGTATAAAAACAAATGAAATACTTTTATTTACGTTTCACGTACCAAGTAGGTATTATTTATTCTACATAGAAATTATAAAATTTTGAAGTAATTAAAATGATTGACGACTAATGATTAATAACTTACAATAAAACTATTTGGAATCACCCTATATGGAGTGTGACGTAAAATTGACGTTATCGGCATGAAAATTACGGGCCCTGTTCATGACTAACTATGAAAGTATTTTCAAATTTGATTTTCTTTATTAAATTACCTAAAAATACATATCATATTTTTTTATATACAGGGTTGAATAGACCTAAGTTTTCGATGCACTTGGCAACCCTTTGGTGCGACACAAATGATTGAAACATTTTAAATAAACAAACTAGGATATGAACCCGGTCGCTTTCAGCTAAACCAATACTTGAGAACCGTGTTTATGTTACTAAATTGATTGACAACAATAATATTAGTTTACTATTCCGTTGTTTGATAACGCCGTAACGAACAGGCAAACAAGCATACGGGTTATCTGATGCTAAGCCCCCACCGTAGCCTAATAGACGGTTGGCTCTAGTGGTAGTAACTCTGCACATGACGGCGATGGTCCTGTGTCCAAATCCCAGTCAGGGCATTTATTTGTGTGATAAGCACAGATATTTGTTCCTGAGTCATAGGTGCTCTATGTATTTAAGTATTTGTATATTATATATATCGTTGGCTGAGTACACAATACAAGCCTTCTTGAGCGTGGGGCTCAGACAATATGTGTAAGAATGTTTTGTAATTATTTATTTATTAAAGACTAGTACAGTCAACCAATTTGATTTCTGGGCCACTTCGTTCCTTGTCACAGTGAAAATCTATATGATAGACACAAAATATCTCTTATTAACGGTACTGTGACAAGGTTCGAAGCGGCCTAGAAATCAAATTGGTTGACTACACCCCCAGTATTGCCTAATCTTTAAGGCTTCAGCACATAGGCGCGTTTTGTGAGCGTGGCGGTAGCGCAGCGTGACACCGCTGCGGCTAATGTAACGGAATAAGGCACACATTCGGACGGCAGCGTCGCGCCCCGCTGCGCCACGCTCACAAAACGCGCCTATGTGCCAAAGCCTTTAAGGTTCTAGTCCGGTACCGCGATCATCGAAGTTCGCATATTTCGAACATCTTTTTCTTTTACTCCAATTAAGGTATCATAAGAGTGACGGAGACAATCGTCCGAAATTTACGAATATCGTGTTTTGCGGTAGCGCCGCTAAGTTCTCTGGCGACCTTACAGGAACACAACACTATGAGTAGGGTCTAGTGCAATTTGTCTATGGTTCTCTGTAAGGTGGAGGTACTTCTCCAGTCAGGCTCTGCTCCAGATTTTGCGAGATGGCATTCGCCGAACGACCTCTACCACACTATAATGAGATTCGCAGTAACCTATCTCTCATTTGGACGTAGTTTAAAGACATACGAGTACCCGGGTCTAAACGTATTTGCATAGATTTATACGCCGCAAAACTGCCAACGTTCGCCGTGTTATCGGGTCGATCGACCCCCAACAATTGGTCACTGCGATTTCAGATAACTGCATAACGGCCCCGCCACGACATTGCGCGAATTGCGGCGCGGCAAGCGTTTTATCTGTTCATTGCGTGTGATCCCAACTAATCGCAGTGCATTGCGCGTCTTGGCCGCGCAACGAACAGACAAAACGCTTGCCGCGCCGCAAGTCGCGCATTGACGTGGACGAGCCGTAAGCGACATACTGATTTAAACTTTCACAATTTTTACACATTATTACAAAATAAACGAGACTTAACCGCGTATAATAACTTTAGGAATTACCTCCGACGTTTCGAGGACGACGTTGTCCTCGTGGTCTCGGATTAAGACGTAAGTAGGAGGTAATTTTTAAAGTTATTACTATACCTAGATATTTTTCTAGCAGGAACGGCATTTGTTTTGTGCTTGCCACAATAAAAATATCGACAATCCTGCTATCGATAAGTACATACTACTTCAACTTCAAGATGTACACACAGTCTTATATCGGCTACCTACCTAGACGCCGCGTGTCACCGATCTTGAACAAATTAAACGTAATCCGTATACTTTTGATCCAATTTACGTTTATAATTTGCAATGAATAGTTCCAAATTGTTTTCTGAAGTAGGTATTTAAATATATATTGACTTTTATTATTGTTAGTTATTTTTAACCCTATTACCCCATATTTGTCTTTGTATTACCTGTATGGAAATTGAAGGGGTACTTATCGATAACAGGACTGTCGATGTTTTTATTTTGTCAATCACTTACAAGAAATCGTTCGTGCTAGAAAAATATCTAGGTATAGTTATTACACGCTGTTAAACCCCGTTTATTTTGTAATAAGCGATTTTATAAAACATGGAGAACTATTGCTGGAAAACTTGCTTTCAAACTTGTTTTTTTTTGCTGCGGCAGTTAACATCGCAGTACCATATTTGTTGGGGGGTCGATCGACCCAATATCGCAGCGAACGTGTTAAGTCACTTTCCGCTAAAATACTTGTGTGTTTATACGTCAACCCCCAACCCCTAACCCTCCCGTCGTCGCGTGTTACTTCAAGCCTATTGCCTCTCTCGCTTCGATGAGCGAATATTCATAAATGTCATTTGTTTTTGAAAACAATTTGACGTGTGATGCAATATACAATTTATTAGATTTTTTGAAAATTTGCCTGTCTGAATTTCTGTTATAACGGTTTAAATTTACTCAAATTATACTTCCAAAAATCATCTATATACACAAATAAATAAATATTACAGAACATCCTTAAAACTACTGCGGTCGCCAACTCGCCCGCCAAGCGTGGTGACTATGGCTTGTCCAGTACACCGTTACTATGGCAACGGAAAGGTTGATTGACCCAAAATCAATATTATAAATGTGAAATATATCTTCTAAAATCATCAATTGACAGGTGCTTCCAATTCTAAAAAGACCATCATTAAACCGAACAATTTTATCATAAGTAAAAATCTCCAAACATAATAAGCATTAATAACCCGGCCTCCCAAATCAATAAACAAAATCAGGAGAGGAAATCCGAGCAAGCTCCTAGATGCATTTTCTTTGACACCCTCCGAAATCATCCCTATTGTGCGCTCGCTCTCACCCCAGCGGGAGAGCGAGACGGAGGTTACCAAGTGCGCATGCGCGTTTTTCCCCTCACGAGAACGCCGGCTTGACAGAAGCATCAGACCTCAGCTAGTCCGTCAAGAGTTCACTCCTTCAGGGACCGCCGAGAGCGGTGGTCCACCGCTCTTTCATACTCTCCGATCACAGATTTTTCCAAAGTGGAAGCAGGGCGTGAAAGAGCGAGGAGTGTAGAGAAGTTGAAAGTGGGAACGAGACGGCGTGATGGCTCGTGTCAGGTGAGTCCACGTGCTTGTTACAATGGGCTATGTCACGTTTTCGAGGGTCTATTGTGTTCTCTTGGGTACGTTTGTAGCAATGTCTTTATAATCACTAAAGTTCTTCTTAATTTCGTGTGACGAAATAGTTTTTGAAGGCAGAGTTTAAGAGAGTTCAAAATTAAAAAAAAAATTACAATGTAGTTTGTCGATGGTATAGTCTTTAATATTCTCAATTTGCAGGGAGATGTTTGGTATAAACTGTAGTTTTAAGTATGAATGACTAAAGTCTAATCTACTTTCTCTATTCTTTTTTAGTCTTCAGTCTTCAATATTCTCCATTTTCAGTGATATGCGGGTATAAACTTTAGTTTTAAGTATGAATGACTAAATTCTAATCTACTTTCTCTATTCTTTTTTATTCTTCTTCTTTAACATCATTCACCGAATATTCTAGAATATTTCTTATTAGTCTCTCTTTGTATTTGAAAAATTTAAACTTGTTAGATTACATTTTATCAATATCGTGTACTATTTTTTAGTTTCCTTTTAAATTAATTAATCGTCTTAAGTCATTTCCCTCAAAATCAGTCTCAATAGTTGTCCCTGAACTAATTTTATTATATTTTCAGTAATATTAGTTTTAAGACCAAACAGAACATAATCCACTATATATTCTGCATTTTAAGTATACAGTCGAACAAATCATATTATTTAATTAAATACATTGAATTGTTTAGGTTTTGATTCTTCTTCAGAAATCGGTAGGTTTGATCAGTTTTTCGTATCTTTTTTCAATTTATATTTTATTTTCTACAATTACATTCCCTACGAAAATTCTAACTTATCACACGCCGTCGCCCGATGCGGCCGTTGCCCCCTAATCTGTTTGTTTGAGATTAGAATAATTTCCCCACCGTGTGCCCTGTCATTACTGTTCGTTAGGGCAGTGAGATGTACAGTCACATGTGTACAGTCAGTAATTAAACCAGGTTTCGATTGCATGTGATTGTTAAATATGATGTATTCGTGTCCAAGTATATCAGTTTCAGTATCCGCAATTAGTGAATAGAGTTTCATTGCTTTGACGAAGTCTGTATTTTCGACCACCGCGTCATATGCATCGTTTAATTATTTAACTTTTAAACGAACATTTTATATAGCAGAGAAATTGAGGGCATTTACGATGTCTTCTGTTTCAATGGAATGTATAATGAATTTAAAATCAGTAGTTTGTTTTCGTATAAATTAATGAATGTTACATGTACTGTCATTAACGTATTTTCAGCCAACAATATATTTATGACAACAACCTTATCCCTAATCTCAGGTGTTATATTTAGAATTCCTGTATGATTTTCTACCCATTTCATCAAAACGTTCGCTAGTTGAACTATCTGTTCTCGACTGACCGTGTAACATCTAAAGTCAATTCGTATTCAAGCTTAAAAAAATTACGCAAATCATCCTAATCCAGATGATCCCACTTAACATTCTCAGTACATTTATCTTCGTCCAATAAAAGTCCGGAACCTTCCAATCCTCTATCAGCATCTCCACGGGTACCTTATAGATGCTCCTAATTTTCTAAACTATCGAAGACTAATCCAGAACGCGCGACGGGGCGTCATTCTTTATTCAAATATCTTCATTAGTCTCGTCGGTCTCGCCGGTCTCGTCAGATCTCGGCGGGGTCTCGGTGATGGATGGCACGGTAATTGCTAAATTGTTGGCCCGGGACTGTTGACTCACCAATTACGGAATGATTGAGTGAATTGTGTACGGGACAGAGTTTTTAAAGGCTTTCGGGGTTGGGAGTCGTATTACTTAGTTTCGTACTGAGGAGGCTATTGCGCCAATTGCTTTATAAGGAGGACGTAATCTCTTACAAGAAGCTATGGAAGACATCCGATTCAATTCAACATCGTGTTAGTCGTTCTAACTGAAATGGGCTTTCAGTATCTTTTAGAAGGCGTTTTGTTAGGCATGTTTTTAAGGCTGTTCATCTCTTCATTATTTATCTTTATGGAGTTACTTAAATAAGTAAGTGCAAGGACAACTGAAAGTTACTTCTTAGGGTTCGCAGTCTTATCGTTCATAAATATTCAATAGACATTGAAAATAATTCGATTTTCATAGAACTAATTCCTGTGTAAAAACTATAGATAACAGAAGATAAGTCTTCGGTTGCCGCGATAATGATTCATGAAATATTTCCTTAATAATATTTTACTAAGTCCACCCGATGATCACGAACGCTGCTAAAGAGTTCGAAACTACGGGATTAAGTTTAAATTAGTATACTCGATATAATCCGTTTCAGTTGTTTTATTTCACAAAACTAAAGATGTCAAGATTTTGACGGGTGAAAGAAATCTAAACGGTCATCTTTATTCTGGCGTTTACGATAGCGGTGATTCGGCGACCATTAGCTAGCCATGGTACAGATTTCTCCACACTCGACTGTCGCACAGATATTAGACCACTTAGATTCGGTTGAGACCGCCTCAACCAATCTCGTTGGAAGCGTAATCTAAGTATTCCAGTAGTACAAATCAAGTCTGATGCGGAAGTGTCCTGGATTTTCCCCAGGCTATCTTCCCGCCACACAGTCCGATCGCTCTAATAAGCCGAACGGTATATAAAGTCTAAGTCATGTCAAAAAAAGGCTACAGAACAGACAGACTTGAGTAGAAGCTATCAAGTTCCGTTAAGTTAGTCTCTGAGACATCTGAACACACGACATATTCACAAGACAGATCCACAAATTTTTACGTATATGGCTACCCTAAATAGTAAAATCAACATAATAATAAATAACATAATCAACATAAATAATAATCTGTCTGCTTAAATATTTGTTCAATCCCCGAACTTCATGACTCCGGCCCTTGACAAATTTATCTAAGAAATAAGATCTCTTGGCAAATTCTGCCATCTTTAGCACCACATAAAACGGCTTGACTAATGAATTTAATAAATCCACCCTCACCCAATAAACCTTGCATTAACGGTCCACTACACTCCCCGATGCTAATAGAAAGCAGACGATGGGATTACCGGTCAGCGTGACGACTTCCGGCGGCCGGAAGTGCAATATGGCTGACGCTTTTATCTGGTAATGGATGGACTTGGACAGATTCTCGTGTTTAATCTATCTGATATTGTAAACATGTGTCCTGAATAAACATTTGATCAAGAGGTTTTAGTTTTTTAGATGGTATAACATTGGAGATTTGGTTAAGAGATTTCAGGTTCTTCTAAAACAAGGCAGAGATATTGTTTTTTGCACCACAAAAGGTAAGTAGAATGGTTTCTTGCTTGAAGTTTAAGGACCAGAATATCTGGTTGAGAATGGATTTCATAAACATGATCTTTTTCTTGTTGTATATACGAAAATCATCTTGGGTTCATCTCTTGACGATAGTAATTCAATTACCTTAAGTTTTTTTATTTGCCTTTCCCAATTTGTAATTCATGTCCATTCAAAATTTGTATTTTTATATTCTCATCTAGCCACACCCAGTCTTTCGTCTCTCTTATCTCGCCCAGCTAGAAGGAGACGGCGGCGTCGTAGGCAGCAGACTAGCCGGCGCCAGAGTCTATCGATCCCCCCGGGGGTGGGGGTGACGCATGCGCGCATCTTGTTTGCGCAGATTTCTCCGGATTTATAGATTTCCTTGCGTCATTTACCGAGTACATAATGTTTAGGGTGGGTGATATATGGCCTCTATGTATGTTCAGCTATATATGTTAAGATATAGCCAACATGGGCGTGTGTTCTTATGTATATCTACTTTGTTGTCATGCTGTTTCTTCTTAGGTAGTTTCATCTTATTGATGGCTAATGTATTTTTATTCAATACGGTATTTCTTTAGATATGCCAATGGTTAGGTTTTGTTGAGTTTGTTTCTTGATTTATTTTTATATTAATCATTTCTTTATTCTTTCTGTTTAATATACCTCAAGAACTGGATAGTGTCTTCTATTAGGTGACATTCGTAGCTCATACGACATCTTGTCTTTTGATTATTTTATCTTAATAGCTGGATTTATTAATGATAATATTTTCTTCTCTCTTCACGTAATTTCAAGATGTATTATTTTTAGTATCTCCTCGATTCACTTCCGCGGAGCTTTATTTTACTTCATCAGACTAGTACTTTGTCATATTAACACCCAATATAAAATCCAATAGAGATTTCCTCAAACATTCACTATGACAAGGTACTAAATGGATCGGAAATTAAATTCCTCGACTGTACTAAACTAATACATTCGGTTACATAACACACTTACAGTTCTTTCTTCTTGATCACCCTAGCTATCTACCCACTGGTTACTATAAGCATCTCCTAATTACCAGTACTTTATGGGTTCTGTGCTTTTTACTAGTTCGTCAGTTTACTTGACAGGCTGTCTTCCCATATTCATACGCTCATCAAGTGGTCCTATAATTTTCATTCATAATCTAGTACAATTCTTTCTTCGTGTTTAAGCTTCGTTTTTAATTACTTTCTTATTATATTTCTTCTTTTGTTTCTTCTGTTTATTTTTACATCTCCTTTTTAAAAGACTTTCTCGCTCAATTATCGTGTTTCTCACAACACCCTCAGCATTGATATAATAAGTAACTTGTGTCTATTATCCTTCGCAACCCTAAACTAATGTAGCGTTGTCACTTGTCACCGTGACAGGCTTTGTCTCTCGCACCCTCCCGTCACGCGGCTAATGTTTCACTCGTGTCGATACATGACATCTTTTCTATAATATTATTAGTATCTTTAACATTTACCATGAACATGTCCACTTTGATATTCGAGTATCTCGGGACATCTCGGGTATTTTTGTAAAGATTCAAAGATTTGCTAATAGTCTTCGTTGTTTTAAACCTTAAGTATAGAAACTTAATTATTACAAATAAACATTTCACAAATCATCATCATTACTTGCCTTAGTGCTGAGTGTCTGGCCTCATGCAGTTTTAGTTATTTTAATATTTTCAATTTACAAGTTTTACTGTAGACAACAAATTTCTAATAATTAAATATTTTTGATCACTTTCAAAGAGGTTTTTAGTTACTCACTCCCAAACGTACCAATGAGTTTACTTTGGGCAAGTGTGAGCACTATTAATCCTCTGGAGTTGCAGGCGCCTATAGGCTACTGTAACTGCTTACCATGAGGCGGGCCGTATGCTTGTTTCCCACCGTCATATACTTATGGCCATGCCCATCAGTGGGACAGTTACTTAGGTCTGGGAAAATAATTTATTTGAGTTTTTAGTTTTACAAACCGATAATACACTTAAAATTCTTATAAGATTTTAACATAATAATTGCCTTCCTACGTATGGTAGTATGGCTGTATGGAGGATCATACAAATGAATGGACGACCTACATCATCAGCCGATGGATGTCCACTGCTGGACATAGCGACCCCAAAGCGACCCACAATGACCGCGATCAGGTCGTCGGTCCACCTTACGTGGAAAACCAGGGAACTTAAGAATATCGAATTTAAATTACGGCGCCTATTATCCCACTGCTTAAAAACCCTCTCCCTAAACACTAAAATTTTAAGAACACATTATAAAGCCCCGACACTAAATCTTCGCCAATTGCCTCGCACGTCATAAAGTCGCCAACCCCTTCAAATTTTGCATTTCAAATGTCTTCCTATGCCATCCGTGCCCAGTGGCCGTGTAGATACGAATCGGTCAATGAGCCAAACGCTTTGCTGACTCATTTCCCAAACTTTCCCAGTGAAAATTTCGGAAATTTATGTTAAAGTTTAGGTCGGTAATGTCTATGTACCTACTACATATATAAAAGTTTACATATGTAGTCCACATGGAAAGGTAGCTTATGGCGTTTGGCGCTTACGCTATTGTTAATGACGCTTCAATACTAATGTCACAAACAGGTTCAGCCCCGTGATACAACTTCTGTAATATCATTAAACCTTCCCCAATGCCGGAGACACAAGGTTAACGTCACAAGATGAAAAATTATCGAACTCCTATGCCAGTGATAAGTATTTTTATTTTATAAGATCGTTCTCCTAAGCAGGTAATACTTTAGTGTGTTCAAATAATACGACAATGCCGGCGACACAACAGTTGTGTTAAAAACGTTCGTATTCCTACACCACTGGCACAGCAGTAAGAATTGACTTATGACAGCGGCATAGGAATACTCTCGTATAATGCCAGTGGCATTCTGAGTGATCGAGATAATTTCTACCGGCGTATTTTAAGCGTTTAGTAAAACAGGCGCTACCGCCAAAAACGATATTCGTATATTTCGGGAATCTTTCTTTTACTCCAATTAAGACGTCTTGAAATTTACGAATATCGTTTTTGGCGGTAGCGTCTCTGTACCGGAGACGAGCGTGTCAACTAATGACTGGAGTATAGTTCATTCGATATCGCTAAAAACGGTGTCTATTTTAACACTTTAAAAATGTGGCTTGGCCATTTTATTTCAAGTTGTATACTCAACTTTTTTTTTGGATCTTCTGTGTGTGGTTTCTACTCAGAATCAAGAGTTCTTTGGAGCCTGTGTGAGTACCTCCTCCTTACAGAAGACCACAGCCATAATAGCACTGCTACCTTTCAGGTAGGTAGTGTTGTGTTCCTGATGGTGAGTAAGGTTCCCAGACCTCCAAAAGGCCGGCAACACGCTTGTGACTCCCCTGGTGTTGCGGGTGCCCATGGGTGACGGTGATTGCTTACCACCAGGCAATCCGTCTGCGCGTTTGCCCCCTATATCATAAAAAAAAGGAGAAAAAAATTGTCCATAAATATTCAAATTTTCTTTATTACTTCCGTTCCGTTACCGACCTTAAATACAACTTGATTGAGTTTAAAACTTTAAATAAAATGGCCCGGTTATTGTTTTTTCGGGCTCCGGACATAAGACAAAAAAAAAAGTTTTTGACCTACACGGGACTGCGCGAAATATTAGTCGACTACAAGACGAACTGAAAAGTCATTGACACGGTCTGTTGTGGAAATCAGTCGTTCATTCATGGTGCTATATATAGCGCGGCCGAGCTGAGAGTTGCGAGTACGCCGTGCCCCAGATCTGGGGTTGGATATGCACTGGAGATCCGTGTAAACGGGTGCTTTGTGTGGAAACCTGTACAGTCAACCAATTTGATTTATGGGCCACTTTTTTTTTTTTTTATGTCATAGGCGGCAAACGAGCAGACGGATTGCCTGATGGTAAGCAATTACCATCGCCCATGGGCACCCGCAACACCAGGGGAGTCACAAGCGCGTTGCCGGCCTTTAAGGGGGGTTGGAGCTCTGGGAACCTTACTCACCATCAGGAACACAACACTACATACCTGAAAGGTGGCAGTGCTATTATGGCTGTCTTCTGTAAGGAAGAGGTACTTCCCCAGTCGGGCTGCCCCAGATCTAAGCATGGTGGTCATCGCTGTGCCCTACCTCTCATTGTTGGACGTAGTTTAAGGACATACCCGGGTCCAAAAACGTCCCAAACAGTTCATGACCAAAGTCTTGCCCTGCGCGAATTTGTATAAGTGTGGCCCTTGAGTCTGAAGACCCCGCTCTATGGGACGCTGCGGCCTGTTCACAGTTGGACGTGCCAGCAGTTTGGGGACAATACCCAATACCCCATAACAGCTTAACATACTATAATTAACCAAACACCGTACCGCTGACAGGTAGGTACACGGCTATTTTAGTACCCACGCCATTCGGACCGAAACTACAACATACGTAACTAAAAACAAACCCAACCCGCCTCTACTGCGTAATCAATTATTACCGTGAAAACATAAAATTTTTACCAATCGCAAATGGTGTTATACGCGTACATTTCATATAAGACATACGTCCTTTTGTACTTGATCTGTTCCAAAATGTTTTTAACAGGCGAATAAATCTATTAAACACTTTGCTGCTAAAGAGATAAGGTCGCTTTTACAAAGCACATGCTACTAGTTACACATACCAATTTTAAAAGAGCGTATATGCATAGAAAACTCGTGTTACATGCGACCTTTAGTCATTGTTACGATATTTAAGGACGAATCGTAAAGTAGAACCTGTTATTGGAAATTAAAGCTTGTTACCTGCGCGGTATGATCGATTTTTGCGTACATTTTTTTCTTTGGATTTACAAAAAATTGCAATGTGAACTTTATGTTCTATACAATAAGGTCGCTATTATAATGTATAGCGGTTTTAAGTTAATAAAATTCATAACAGAGTTTATAGCGATTTGAATCTTACTCCCTTAGTTATAAAGTTGATATTTGCATGTAAAGTTTAATAGTATTTTTACACTGGCGCCGTGAACGGCGCACGCGCCTATTTTTATAAAGAGTGACAGATGGGTGTCAAACATTGTTAGCAATGATTGTTGGTGACAAAATATATTGGTTTACTACTTTATGTATGACGACGGCCTAGTTGGTAGCGACCCTGCCCGTGAAGCCGATGGTACTGGGTTCAAATCCCAGTAAGGGCATTTATTTGTGTGATGAGCACAGGATGTGCTCCTGAGTCATGATTGTTTTCGTATTTAAGTGTTTCTATGTATTAAATCGTTGGCTGAGTACCCACAACACAAGTCTTCTTGAGCTTACCGTCGGACTCGGTCAATTATAACCATGTTTCTTCAATGGCCTGAAATTATGATATAGTTAATTAATGTATTCTGTCCTTGAACATATATGCTAATTTTAACTCTATACAATACTCGGCCGGGGCAGAGGCAGACCTAAAAGGAGATGGCACTAGACCGCGACGAGTGGCTAAAGCGAGGGGAGGCCTTTGCCCAGCAGTTGGACACAACATAGGCTACGTAAAAAAAAAATACCTATACTTTCTTTACACTAGTTTTTTTTTTTAATTTATTGAGAATATATTTTCGCTTGTATTCCATATTCGGCTCATCTGTCATCTCCCTCCAACAATAAACCCACACGTAACAGTTATTGCTTCAAACACTTATGTTTATTAGTTCTGATGAGTGTTCAGATAGGAATAGCCTAGTGCTTATTTTAGTGCAAATATATACCTTAATGCTATTAGAATAAGGTTCAAGTATTGTCCATCTTTTCGGGTCTTGAATATACTAGCCAAGGGTTTTTTAACTACACTAATATATACTTTAAAGCTATTGAAATAAGGTTCAAGTACGGTCCATCTTATCGGGCCGTGAATATACTAGCCAAGGGCTTGTTTAACTATAATAGTATACCTTAAAGCTATGGAAATAAGGTTCAAGAACGGTTTTGGGCTTTAGGTGCTTCGCGTAAATTGTTTTTATAGACATGAAACTAGGCGCCATTTTAAACTAGTTTCAATACATCTCTAAGTGTTGGTAGCCTAGTACCTATATGACTTTCAATCAGGAGGTGTTAGGATCAAATCCCTGAGTATATAGATCGGTGTTGGTCGGAATATCTAAAATTACAATCGTATTATGATAACTACAAGTACTTAACTAGTTACAATATAAAATCTAAAAAATGTCCTTGAGGCATTGTAACAAGGATGCTGGCGGCATTTCCTCGTTGTATAGCAATGCTGATATCGGAATATCTTAATTTATAAAAATGAATTACAACAGCTATACTCACATTTGTTATATATAAAAAAAATAGGACATCCTTATAAACATTGATATTGTTATTGACAAATAGAATCCTGTGATCTGAAAATTAAATTATATTATTTATTCAATAAGTCTTCGGTTTTTTGTTTTTATCTGTAAAAAAAAACTAAAGACAAAAATACTGTTACTAACCCAGCGTGCTACACCCTCGACCTCGTCGACACTTACCATCAGGTGCGACTGAGGTCAAACGCTGGTCAGTCTTGTACTTAAAAAAATACTCCAAAACTTAGAAAATGAATATTAAAAACGTACTATACATGGAAAATCGCATCATATTTTACGACTGTGTCGTAAGGGTCGCTTCGCCTTTATTACTATTTTATTCTAACAAGAATATTTCCATATTCCACACCCTTATATTAAGGAATTCCACTTAACAATAATAATCTCTGGACCATAATAGATGCTAAATATAACCCAAAAATTTCCAAAGTAATATCCACTCTCCGCCCCGACAATAAAACTGAAAATCCTTTGATATGTCGCTAAACTAAAATAGTCCTTATGACTTTAGAATAGCGTTCAGCGCTTCCAAAATGTAACATGCAGTTCATTAAAACACGCCTGAACTGCCATTGGTAGAGGATGCGATGAGTCCCGGCACCAATCTAACGTGGACTCTATTTTTGAAGACTCGAGTCTTTCAAGTCCTCGGCTTTACTAGTTAATGTTTTAGGACATTCCTTTACAAATCTTCGTAGTGACGACCATGTTCTCCTGGTATCCCATGAATAGGTACGGTCAGGGACTTTAATTGTTGAGCCATTTAGGGTTCACTTTACATTGGGCATTTCATATAGTAAGTATTAAACTAAAGAAAATAGCTTGAACAGTAATTGGCTCAACAATTAAAGTCTGTGACTGTACATGGTCCTTCCTTGGGCTTCCATGAACTTTCCTAAGCGCGGCGCCGGACGTCCAGGAGATAGATGGGCTGGACGTCTTACGGGTTAATGGGAGTAGGTGGCTCCAGTGAGCTGTAGTCTTCACGTGACGGTCTATAGGGGAAGCCGCATATAACTCCCGACTTCGTAGATTGAGTGTAGTGGGCAACGTATCGGCCCGGCCACAACAATGCGCGACTTGCAAGCGTTTTGTCTGTTCGTTGCGCGGTCAAGACACGCAATGCACTACGGTTAGTTGGGATCACACGCAATGAACAGATAAAACGCTTGCCTCGTCGCAATTCGCGCAATGTTTGGCCGGGGCCGTATGGGATCGGCCGCGGCACACTGCCAGGATCCCGTGGGGGCTCGAAGCCACGCTATAGGCCCTCACTCTCGGACCTAGACGGCGAAATCCTCGCAAGATAGGCGATCCGGCCGGCATGGAAGTCCACCTCACAACACATCAGCGGCGCTACCGCGAACAACGATATTCGTAAATTTCAGACGATTGTCTCTGTCACTCTCATGACGTCTTAATTGGGGTAAAAGAGAAAGATGCCCGAAATATACGAACTTCGATGTTCGCGGTACCGCTCCAGTCCCTTATCAACCCGGTACCGCCGCGTACCGGATAGAGTCACTCCGACAACGGTCCGACCTAGCTGAGTTTCTTGCTGAAGTCTCCTCAGCGGGCTAGTGTTAGCAAACCAGCGACAAAACTCCCATCAGCTCGACACCACACACCACTCAGATTAGGCTGAGACCGCCTCAACTAATCTCAGATCGAGTCTGGTAAGGAAGAATCCTGGATTTTCCGCCGGCTACACAGTCCGATCGCTCCAACATTCCAAAAAACTTTCTAGAGCCTAACTAAGTAAGATTTAAAAAAAAGTTGCATGCCTAACGGCCTCACACTTAAGTCACTTCGACTACAATTTATACAGCTCAATTTCTTATAAGATATATACTTGACATTAAAGTAATACAACACTTTAGGCTGGTTAGCAGACTCGCTTAGCGCTCGGAACGATGGTCCTTCAAGAAAAGTTATAGCACTGTTTTGCATAAAAACGCAAACGGCCGGCTGCAGGAATTTTGACGGCGCAATATGGAGTTATAAAGGAGTTTATACGGAGTTATAGGGGGTTTATTGTGCACTTTAAAATGATTAAATGCGAGATGAGTGTGTAGTGTCGGGGTTCGCTTAGTCGTTTTGGGGCGGTTTTTAACCTCTTTTGAGCGTTATGTGAGAGGTATGTCAGGGAGAAGCGGTTATAGATATTCGAAGACACTTGTTGTCTTAGCCAAATATATGTTATAAAGGGGTGTCTTTTATTTTGAAAAACAGGATAACAAATGTGAAAACAGTAACATTATATATAATTAACTAATAACAAAAAATAAAATCTTATAAATAATAAACCTGTCCCAGGTCTCGGTCACTGGGTAGGGTGCCCAGAAGGCTGGCCGCATTCCCGCGTTGGATCGCAATGCTGATCCTCTGGGCGAAATAGTGACCAGCCATCTGGTCACCAGAAGCCTCAATAAGGCGCGACGCAATCTCTTTGTAGAGACGTCGCGCATTTGGGCCCCATGGCCCCAGGGTTTCAACCCCAAACGCCTTGTTATAAAGTGTATTTTTGTATTTAAATAGCTATTTATAAGTGACACTGGTAGAGTACGCCAAAGTCCTATTATGGTGTGTGAAGTGGATTAAGTCATGCACAGATGACGAATATAATTATGTCATCAGAGATATTACGGAGTCGGATACATTATAAAAATATTACATACATTGACAAACACAAGAATCAGAGTCCGTGGGGTCCCAGCGCGCACAAACTTTTTGCAGAAATCGCGAAGCGTCTGGTTGACGTAACTGGTGACCGAAAAGCTGGCGGCTTCCTCGCACAACGTATCAGCGTAGCTGAGCGTAGTGAGGGATTCAAGTTTTAAAGTCCGAGATAGAATAAATTCTGTTATCATATGTGACAGATGTTAGAAGCTAAAAAAAAAATTAAAACCACGGTTACAAAAGGAGATCTTATTTTCAAAACAACTTTAGGGTTTGTCTTAAACCCGTTTGATATAGTGAATATTTACAAAAATAATAAACAAACACCGGATCGACAGGGGCAAATCTGAACTGACGTTTAATAGTGCGAGGACAAATTAAATTAATTTTATGACTTGATATCGATATAAATGACGTACAACGGTTGTGTAATTGTTATAATGCATTTTTAACCGACTTAAAAAACAAAAAGGTAGGCGTAATTAATCGGAATGCTAAATAATATTGTTGTACTGAATTAATTATACAATTCAATTCAACTTCAATACTTGTCACAAGTGACTCGACACTGTCAATGTCAGATAAATATAAATGAAAGAGGTTAGCACACAATTAAATGTATTAAAACTTAGCCATTTTGATATTGACGGATAAAATTGTTTTATACGATGTCGATAAATTTAGTCGATTTTTAAATGGTGCACTTTTGCCCCCGTCAATCCGATGTTTGATCACAAACTATACATAAAGTCAGCGCCATTATAACCTTAATTGTTTTCGCGCCTGTGTTGCGCAATGTACACGGCAGATGGCCGCCTGCCCCGCTTTTCTAACTAGAGGTTTATAACTTCAGATGTGGGTCAGAGTAATGGCTGATTTTGTAGCTCTTTCAGTTTGGAGCTGTTTGAAAGAGACGAAAGTTCTACGTGTGAAAACTAAACAGAGGCTCTAGTGTAAGGTACTTTTGACGTAAAAAAAAAACGTTTGCGAACACGTAAGTGATACTGTTATTTATATGGGAAACGCAAACGCGTTCGTGACGTAAAGTTACGTTATAAACACTCAGGCCCGGTACCGCGAACACCGAAGTTCGTATATTTCGAGCATCCTTCTCTTTTACTCCAATTAAGGTATCATTAGAGTGACAGAGACAACCGTCCGAAATTTACGAATATCGTGTTTCCCGGTAGCGCCGCAGGGCTCAGGCGTTGAATCGAGGTGACGGAAACCGATTTCTGGCAGAAGTAAATACATTTATTTACAGAAATTACAATCGTATTATGATAACTACAAGGACTTAAGTAGTTACAGTATAAAATCTAAAAAAGGCCCTTGAGGCATTGTACCAAGGATGCTGGCTTTCCTCGATGTCGCAATGCTGATACTTTGTGCGAGGAAGCCGCCAGCTCTTTGGTTGATGTAACTGGTGACCGAAGAGCTGGCGGCTTCCTCGCACAACGTATCAACGTTACGCATTATATTAATTAAGTGTAGGATTTCAGTAAAATTAACGGTATGTATTGTTCCAGAGTGATTCCCACCCGCACCCAGCACCGCAAACATCGCCGCGCGCGTGACGTAGCCTGCGCGAGCGCATCGAGGACGCGTTTCAAGACAACTGGCGGCGGCTGACCCGTCCAGTAAGTCGAACCAAGCTGGTGGTATCCGGTGACACCGGTGCAACTCTCCGTCTAATAAAAGATGTTTTCTTTATGAGATAGGTGGCAAACGTACAGACGGATTGCCTGGTGGTAAGCAATTACCGTCGCCCATGGGCACCCGCAACACCAGGGGAGTCACAAGCGCGTTGCCGGCCTTTAAGGGGGGTTGGAGCTCTGGGAACCTTACCATCAGGAACAACACTACATGCCTGAAAAGTAGCAGTGTTATTATGGCTGTGGTCTTCTGTAAGGAAGGAGGTACTTCCCCAGTTCCCCTTCTCCAGATTCAAGCGTGATGGTCGTCGCTGTGCCCTACCCCTCTTTGTTGGACGTAGCTTAAGGACATACACAGATATATAAAAATATTAAAAACAGACTCCAATATTATGAAACCCCCCCAAATGATACAAGTCGCAATTGGCGGGAGGGGAGGACCATGTCCAGCAGTGGATGTCTTTCAACTGAAATGATGATGATGACATTCCAACCCCCCTTAAAAGCCGGCAACGCGCTTGGTGTTGCGGGTGCCCATGGGCGACGGTAATTGCTTACCATACTAAAACCCCTTTCTTCGTTTGCCGCCTATCTTAAAAAAAAAAATACCACATAGAATAAAAATGTCTTAGTAACATGATTCAGACAATATGTTGGTTCTCAAGATTCAGATTTAAACGATTTGAATCATTTTCTAGTTTCCTTATATACTAGAACTTAGAAATAAGATCCTTAGAGAAATTTTCCGTGCAGCCGGAGAAATCTGTAGCTTCATAAGACCAATTGTTGACAGAACGGGCCACCTCGCGAGCGACTCCGCTCGTTCAGCCAACCGAGACGGCGCCGGCCCAGCGCGCGCTCCCTCGACCTAGAGCCCAGAGACCCCAGCCCCGAGGCTGGACCCGGCGTGCCACGCACCGCCACTGTACACAGGTCAGTTGGCATGGTCACATTGCCAATAGTCGCCACGGTTGGCAGGTGCGTTGGCGCTGACGCTGCCCATCCGTCAACTTCCTTTTGTAGCCAGGAGATGGGGTGGTCTTTTTTGTGCAGCCGGCTCCACAAGGCTCGATAATAATTGTAGTTGTATTAAATTAACTTTTTCTAAACTTTTTTTATACAACGACGGTGGCAAACAAGCATACAGCCAACCTGAAGGTAAGCAGTTACCGCAGGCTATGGACGCCTGTAACTCCAGAGGATTCGCGCGTTGGCCTACCCTAAAAGTTGTTCGAGCTCTGTGTACCTTACTCACCATCAGGAACACAAGACTACATACCTGATAGGTAGCAGTGCTATTATGGCTATGGTCTTCTGTTAGGAGGAGGTAGTTCCCCAGTTGGGCTTCTCCAGACTCAAGCGTGATGGTACTTCGCTGTGCCCTACCTCTCATTGTTGGACGTAGTTTAAGAACATAGCCGGGTCCAAAAAACATAACCTCTTCTTTCTTTTCAGAGCCTACTCTTTAACCAAGATGGCAACACTGTCCCTGAAGATATCGCTTGAAGGCGGTAAGGTTGTCAAGACGATCCAGTTTGACCCTTCCACCACCATCTACGATGCCTGCCGCATCATTAGAGAGAAGATATTGGAAGCGAGCACAAGTGACCGTAAGTCAAATAAATATTACCCTGAGCCCCACGGTAAACTTAAGAAGGCTCGTGTTGTGGGTACTCAGCTAACGATATATCTGTGGCTAGTGAAAAAGGGTACAAGTCAAATGAGCACAGCAAAAAGGGTACAAGTGCCGTACATTTTATAGGACTTGTGGCCTTTTTTACTGAGCCAATTTCACTTATACCCTTTTTCACTATTAGGGTCACAGATATATAATGAAATCAAAATGGTAATACAAAGTTATATTTTCTGAATCTATTCATAATTACGATCAACTTTTACTGTGGAGCCATAACTGATAAATCTGTTAAAAAATTACCTGCCCATACTAACAACTACAGCTAGCTAGCAGCTTGTATGGGATGGTCTCTTTCTTTTAACTGCTTTTTCGGTTGTGACCCAATAGTAAAAGTTGATCGTAATCACGAATAGATCTAGAAAATATATTCCTGTATTACCATTTTAACCTGGTATATACAAATACTTAAACAAAAAAAACACATGACTCAGGAACAAATATTTATGCTCATCACACAAATAAATGCCCCGGGATTCGATCCTTGACCGCCGGCTTGATAAGCAGGGTTAGGGTACTGCCCAGGCTATGACCCTGCCTATGAATACCTGCTGCCTTTTGTAGCAGCTAGGAGGTGTGTACAGTGAACCATTTTGATTTATATGCCACTTAGTTCCTTGTCACAGTGAAAATCTATATGAAAGACGCAAAAGTTCTCTTATTAACGTCACTGTGACAAGGTTCGAAGTGGCCTAGAAATCAAATTGGTTGACTATATGTGACATTATCTATGAAAAGGGACCTTATTGTCGATGGCGCTTATGTCGTTGTTCAAGACGATACAATACAAACGCAACGCGACTCGACGTAAGTGCCATCGACAATAATGTCCCTTTTCCTAGATAATGACACATATGTAGTTTTTGTGCTACAGAACTACAATGTTTCATTAAACTCTGTCTCTCTCCCACAGCGAAAGAATACGGGCTGTTTCTCGCGTCAGAAGAGGACAACAAGAAGGGTATATGGCTCGAGGCGTCGCGCAGTCTGGATTATTATATGCTGCGCAATGGCGACGTACTCGAGTACTGCCGGAAGACCAGAAACTTGCGTGTGCGCATGTTGGACGGTAAGCAAAAAATTATTGTTATATAATTTCATTTCTGATAAATACAAATTGTGTTCAAACTTTAGTGAGTTGTTCTAATAATTTACGGAAAAAATTACAAATTATCTGCCTCGGACGAGACTAGATCTCGATACAAAAAAGTCCTTAAGTTCCTATAGGTGAAACACTTAGTGGCCTATGTAGTAGTAACGTGTGTACACGCATGTCGGCGTTCTATATTCAAATGTTGACGTAAGTTCCATTATTAATTATCTGCACAACTACATAGACATGGTGCATTAGTTAAGTTTTTCACCTACTTCCATATATTTCTTATGATGGTAACCTGGTACCATAAGAGCAAATTTCAAAAAAGTATAAATTTTTTTGGAGGTTATTTTTCGTCTTCCAATTAGAAGAACTTTTGACTCAAAGTAGAAATAACATATTTTCTGTGCCATTTTTTTTTCAACAAACACATTGTCATATTTCCCAGGTTCCGTGAAGACGCTTCTGGTGGACGACAGTCAGATCGTGGCCAACCTGATGGTGGTGATCTGCACCAAGATCGGCATCACCAACTATGATGAGTACGGGCTGGTGAGTACTGCTTATTAAATAGAAAATATTTTTATAGCAAGGCCTGGGCGAACGCTCGAAGCGGAGCGTCGATGCAATGTTTCATTTAATTTATTTAATTTAATATTTCGGGACAATCTTACACAAATCCTAGTCCTACTAGGAGGATATAACCAATATGGAGCCGACACACGCATTCATTTCTATCGGAAATATTCTGCTGTTTTCGGCGCGGGGGTAACACACATGAATAATGTTAACACTAATGCATTTACGTGCGTCGCTACACACGCACACGACAAAATTATCAAACACTAGCATAAACTTATCACACAAGTTAAACAACTATGACCGGCGGCCTAGTAATTTTGACAGAGGGGAACGCCTGTTAATGGCTACTCCATTTTGGTTATATCCTCCTAGTAGTCCTACGGTAAACTCAGTAAGGCTTGTGTTGTAGGTACAGTCAGCGTCATATAGTTGGTAGCATCCAAAGTACTCAAAAATTCGGTACACCATACTAATTCTATGGTGTACCGAACTTTTTGAGTACTTTGGATGCTACGAACTATATGACGCTGACTGTACTAGACGACGATGTAATATAATATATATAATAAATAGATGCATATAAATACTTAAATACATAAAAAACACCCATGACTCAGGAACAAATATCTGTGCTCGTCAAATAAATGCCCTGAATTTGAACCCAGGACCATCGGCTTCATATGCACTATACCCACCCACTAGGCCAGACCGGGCGTCGAATATTATGGGACCACTGATCTTATCTGAAGCTGGAGCCAGAAGGTTACTATAGCAATTCCTAAGAGATGGAATTCGCTACCTTCGTCTGTATTGTAAAGATATAATTTGGGTCTTTTCAAGGCAAGAGTGAATATGCTGTTACTGAACCAGCGTGCTACACCCTCGACCTCGTCGACACTTACCATCACGTGTGACAAGTCAAACGCTGGTCAGTCGTGTATAAAAAAAAAACCCGTGGTGTCTAGGCTCGTTAATGATCGTAAAAGTACAGTGGACAATAACAGCTTGTACCAAAATTGTAATTTTTGACAAAGTTATATTTCGTTTTCATTGCGTTTCTATAACCATTAAACATTTTGGCAGAAGCCCCTTACGCTGAATTTACTTGTAGGTCCGTGAGGAACTCAAGGAGGAGCCTGACCCTTGCGAGAAGCCCAACTTCGGGACCCTGACCTTGAAGAGGAAGCACCAGGATAAGGAACGGGACGCCAAGATGGACCAGCTCAGGAAGAAGCTGAGGACTGATGATGAAGGTAACGTGACTATTTTTATATTTATCATCATTACTCCACTGCTGGATAAAGGGCTCCTGCAAATATGACTTGTATCATCTTGGGAGGAGTTACCATAGTCGCCACGCTTGGCAGGCGGGTTGGCGACCTAGTAGTTTTTTAAATGTTAATTAAGATTTCCCTGATGGTGCGACAGGCATCGTAGATGGTGGTGGAAGGGCCAATCTGGATCGTCTTGACCAGATTCTTTGGGCTATAATATGTATCTATCTATTATATATATCGTCGTCTAGTACCTACAACACAAGCCTTACTGAGCTAACCGTAGGACTAGTTCGATTTGAGTAAGATTGTCCCTACATTTTTTTTATGCACAGTGAACTGGGTGGAGCCGGCCAAGACCCTCCGCGAGCAGGGCATCGACGTGACCGAGACCCTGCTCCTCCGGCGGAAGCTGTTCTTCTCCGACAGAAACGTGGACTCCCGCGACCCCGTGCAGTTGAACCTGCTCTACGTGCAGGCCAGGGACGCCATCCTGGACGGCACGCACCCCATCACGCAGGACAAGGGTATGATACAGGCATATCGTCAGTACTGCTGAAAAATCTCGTTATCTCAAAGTGGTACACAAGTCAAAACGTGTTAACTCCGTATGCATAACATACTTAGTTACAACCTTTTTCATTTTATTGACAGAACAAGATACGAGATTTTTTCAAAGTAGTTTCTTTTATGACAAAACTGGCAAACGAGCAGACGGTTTACCTGATGGTATGCAATTACCGCCGCCCATGGGCACCCGTAACACCAGTCACAAGCGTGTTGCCAGCCTTTAAGAGGGATTGGAGCTCTGTGAACCTTACTATCAGGAACACAACACTACATACCTGAAAGGTAGCAGTGCTATTATGGCTGTGGTCTTCTGTAAGGAGGAGGTACTTCCCCAGTTGGGCTGCCCCAGATTCAAGCGTGATGGCACTTCGCTGTGCTGTGTGTGGACAGTTAGCGGCAGTATTTCCGGCCCGATACCACCCTCACACCTTCAAGACATTAGCGTACTCCTATCTTAAAGGCCGGCAACGTGCTTGTGACTCTCCTGATGTTGCGTGCTCATTGGCGACGATAATTGCTTACCATCAGGCAGTCCGTCTGCTCGTTTGTTACCTTTGTCATAAAAAGGGAATTACCCACGTTTTATAAGTCGAATATTGCTCGACATGTTTCACTATGGACGGAAGCCGAGAAACTACCCTAATTTTAGGCAATTTTGTCAAAAGTAGGGGATTTATAAAACGGGAATTACCCGCTTTTACACAATTAATATATTAACTGTTCTTTGAGAGGTATTCTTTAACAAATAATATAATTTTGAAAGCATATACCAAACAGATAGATAAGCAGACAAGTAGACAGATGGACAGACATACTTTTGCAATAACATTATTAAGCTATATTTTGTTTACAGCATGCGAGTTTGCCGGCATACAGTGCCAGATACAGTTTGGGGACCACAAAGAAGATAAACACACTACTGGGTTCTTAGAGTGAGTATTATGTAGATAAAAAGGTTAGAAATAGCTATTCTCAGCCTGCGTCTCACGGCATTAATAATTGTAATGTACAGTCGCGGAATGAAAAGGTTGACCAGCTTAAGATCTGTTTTTGCTTATTCAGTATAAATTATCAGTATCTGCTTTATCGACCGAGTAAGTATGACACTTTCCGTCATAATAAATGTCACTTCACTACATGACAGATACTATTTTGTATCAATAAATAAATAGCTAATAAATATTTCGGGACAAACTTACACAAAACATTCTAGTCCTACGGTAAGCTATTATATCCCATCATACTAAAATATTTAATAGTTTAAACCAACCTTACTATGCAGTGAATTGGGTTGAATTCTCTTTTGTACGAAAACTAATGAAACAAAAGAAATTCTACCCTATTTCCTTTTTTCATTTCAACTCCATTGTCCAAGGGAGTGTACATTGTTTACTTTGACGACCGGTCTGGCCTAGTGGGTAGTGACCCTGCCTATGAAGCCGATGGTCCTGGGTTCAAATCCCAGTCAGGGCATTTATTTGTGTGATGAGCACAGATATTTGTTCCTGAGTCATGGGTGTTTTCTATGTATTTAAGTATTTATATGTATCTATCTATTATATATATACGTCATCTAGTACCCACAACACAAGCCTTACTGAGCTTACCGTAGGAGTAGATCGATTTGTGTAAGATTGTCTCGAAAATATTTATTTATTATTTATTGTAATGCACATTGGGCGTAATATATAATTGTGATGTAATTTTTCCATTAACAGCCTGAAAGAATTCCTCCCCGGCTCGTACGTGAAGGTAAAAGGCGCCGAGAAGAAAGTGTTCAAGGAGCACAAGCGCCACTCGGGGCTGTCGGAGCTGGACGCCAAGGTCCTGTACACCAAGAACGCCAGGGACCTGCCCACGTACGGCGTGGCCTTCTTCCTTGTCAAGGTACCTGGCTGCTATTACCGTCCACTGATGTACGACGCTGCCAAAGCCGTGTGATGCCGGCTGACTAGAATAGCACCACCCCATCTCCCGCGGGTGTCGTAAGAGGCGACAAAGGGAAAAATCCTACGGGCAGCAGCGTCCGTCGAAACCCAATCTACAGCTACTGCGGTCGCCATCCCGCCTGCCAAGCATATATGCAGTCCACTGCTGGGTATAGGCCTCCCACAATTATGACTTGTGTCATCTTGGGGGGTAGTTGCCATAGTCACCACGCTTGGCAGGCGAGTTGGCGGCCGCAGTAGCTGTAGCTTGGGTTTCGATGAACGCTGCTGCCTGTCCGTAGGATTTTTCCCTTTGTCGTCTCTTACGACACCCGCGGGAGGAGATGGGGTGGTGCTATTCTAGTCATCCAGCTCCTCACACGCAGTTTATCGCCTTGACAAGATAAATTTACCGTTACAACTTTACAGGAAAAAATGAAAGGCAAGAACAAGCTGGTCCCCCGCCTGCTGGGCGTGACCAAGGACTCCGTGCTCCGGCTGGACGAGAAGACCAAGGAGATCCTGCAGACCTGGCCGCTGACCACAGTGCGCCGCTGGTGCGCCAGCCCCAACACCTTCACCCTGGACTTTGGGGACTACAGGTACCAGTTCACAACCCCTTGTTTTGAAAGTTGTGAGGAAACATATACATAGAAAACACCCACGACTCGGGAACAAATACCTGTGCTCATCACACAAGTAAATGCCCTGACTGGGAATCGACGCCAGGATTATCGGCTTCATAGCCAGGGTCACTACCCACTATGCCAGACCGGTCGTCAAATGTCAATGTCAAGTCAATGAGTGTAAGAACGTCCTTTTTTTTATGACATAGGCGGCAAACGAGCAGACGGATTGCCTGGTGTTAAGCAATTACCGTCCCCCATGGGCACTCGCAACACCAGGGGAGACACAAGCGCGTTGCCGGCCTTTAAGGGGGGTTGGAGCTCTGGGAACCTTACTCACCATCAGGGTCACAACACTACATACCTGAAAGGTGGCAGTGCTATTATGGCTGTGGTCTTCTGTACGGAGGAGGTACTTCCCCAGTTGGGCTGCCCCAGATTCAAGCGTGATGGTCAACGCTGTGTCCTACCTCTCATTGTTGGACGTAGTTTAAGGACATACCCGGGTCCTGTAATATTTATGAAATCAGACACGGCCATTTTTCTGAGTGCTATATTCCGACTACCCACACGAATGCCTGATGCCACCGGCTCACATTCAAATGACATCTACCCGATACCTTAACCCGGCAATGACGCAGCTAGGGTATCTCAGTCTCTTAAGTCAATAATGACAAGGTATATTTTCGTGTAATATTTTTTCACATCATGCTCCCCGGGTTAAACCTAACAGTTAGGATGTCCTATAACATTGATGTCGTTCCAGCGAATAATTCCCGCCGTAGTTTCTTGCCGGTATCTTCTCGGGTCAGAGGTTTGAACCGGTGTAGATTTTTTTTGACGTTCATAAGTGCATGTAATGTGCCTAAATTGAAAAATAAAGATGTTTTATCTTCCAGCGACCAGTACTACTCGGTGCAGACGACGGAGGCGGAGCAGATCCTGCAGGTGATCGCGGGCTACATCGACATCATCGTGCGCAAGCGCCGCGCGCGCGACCACCTCGGCATCGAGGGCGACGAGGGCTCCGCCATGCTCGAGGACTCCGTCTCGCCCTCCAAGTGAGCACCCCCCCTTTTTTATAAGTCGGAGTGGTTAATTAAAAAAAAAATTCTTAACTAGTGCGTACAAAATGCGCTTCGCGTGCTTAAATTTCACTTTTTAAGGTTCTCGTTATGAAAAATTGGGTTCGATACACGTGTAAAAACTTATTTAAGACTCGGGTCATTGGGAATTGTTTTGTTCTTTAAAAACAGATGGCAAAGTTGCATTTTATTTACAAAAGTGCTAAGTAATTTCATACAAATTGTTTATTACTAATCGAGTATTTTTTACATGAGCTGGTTGGAAGTTCTTTTATTTAATGATGTGGAATGATTAATGATGGATGTCATTAATTCTGATTTTTTTTTTAAGTTTTAGAGTAAACTTTTTCCTCATGGTAGTGAGGTGAAAAATTGTGTGTTTCACTCGGTAGCAAAGTGTGTTTGTGACTCTCCCCTCTCGTGCTTTGAGACTCTCCAATACTCAAGGTTCCACTCGCTATCTCGTGGTTCAATTTTGGAATCTTTCGCTAGCTCGGCTCTCAATATTAGCACGAGATATTAAACACTGACTGTGCTCCCTTGTATAACAAATAACTATTATTAATTTTCATTTAATTTCGTGCTCATTGTCCACAGGGCCAACATAATTCAGCACGACACGTTCAAGTCCGGGAAAGTGAACACGGAGTCCGTGGCCAAGCCGGCGGTGATGCGGCCCGGGGCGGAAGGTAGGGCGCTTTAGGCTGTCGGGCACACGGGCTGACGAGCAGACAGCGATGCTATAGACCACTTATAGGGGCAACTTCACTTTCAGAGACACCCAATTACCTTAATTGTCAAATAAAAGTTAAATCAGTGGTCAGATTAGTGACGACAATTAAGCTTTAAATCTTTATGTAAATCATCTTTATTCGCATTTTTCTATTACAATAACACGTATTATTTATGGATTGAACATAAAACAGTAGATTATATGCTGAGTCGGGACCAATTCGAGGCAGTATTGTTAAAAAAGTTTGAGTTTTATACAAATCGAAAAAAAAATGTTAGATTTGGTGCTCGTTACATATAGTTAAGGCAAAAAAATATTTTCCATAAGTTCATGCGTAATTATCGTCACAAAACTGACACAATTTTTTCACGTCATGTTAATTGAAAATGAAAATGAAAAATGATTAATTTCCGTTTTAGGATTTACAAAAATACCACGAAGGCTGGGAATTCCTAGTAAGCATAATAATGCTTAAAAAAAACCCGCTCCTCCAATTACAACTAGTCACTATATTTAAAATACAGACAATTGTGCAAAATCATTTACAATTAAATTAAAATTAGTCTATTGAGGGCATTTTTTTCTGAAAATATTAGTTTTTGATGTTTAATTTAAACACATAATATTAACTGTGAGACTCTACCATAGTAATTTTTTAAGTCGAATATTGCTCGATGTTTCGCTCTGTAACGAGGAGCATAATTAATTTATTTTGTTTGCTTTATTTTATTAAAAAAAAATCACTACCGCAATAATCGAGTTTATTTTGAATTCTTTTGATCTGGAAAAAAATTATATTATATATCTGTGCTCCTATTGAAAAACGGTATAAGTGACAAACAACTAGTATGAAGATTTACCGTTCTTCACTACGGCCACAGAGAGATATATATATTATATAGGGTAAATCGCCAGTTACTGGCCACCTTTCAATAACTGGCCACCATATACTGAAAATGGACTCTATTTACCGACTTCATTTAAGTATAAGGTGGCCAGTCATTGAAACCCCATTTGAAAATGTGTTCTATGTATAGATAAACAGAATTCATTTTCAGTATAAGGTGGCCAGTTATTGAAAGGTGGCCAGTAACTGGCGATTTACCCTATATATGTTTTTTCTGTGGAGTTATAAAAGTGTTGATATTGATTGTAAATTTTAGATATTTGTTAATTTACTTTTAAGCCAAAATGTTTTCAGTCTACTTTCAAAAATACAATTAATTTTACTTTATCTAGAAATTGCTTCGCCAAAAATTTTTTTTCACTTTTATTATTTTGTTTATGCACATTTTTTTTATTTTGCGTGTATTCTAGGCGCCAAGTCTTTCGCGGTGGGCCACATGACCGGCGCGCAGCAGACCACGGTCTCTGGACAGGTCATCACGGGCCACACTCCGCCTGCAGTGCGTTCTTATTGCATTTTTTTGTTTTTGTGTTTTGAAGAAAAATGTACAATTTTTTTTTTTATACAACACTGACCTGCGTTTGACCTCAGTCGCACCTGATGGTAAGTGTCGACGAGGTCGAGGGTGTAGCACGCTGGTTCAACAGCCTATTCACTCTTGCCTTGAAGAGACCTAAATTATATCTTTCCGGGAATACAGACGAAGGGAGCGAATTCCAATCCCTAGCAGTCATTAAAACTGTTGTGAGCCATCTTACTACTAATTACACCCTCAACGCGAGCGGTGTGTCCTGACTCGGCTTGAAAATGGGTACCAAAGCTTACCCGAAACATGTCGCCTAGTGCGATATAATTACACGGATAAACCGTTTGTAACTAAGTAGTAAAAATGTACAGATCGCTAAGATTCTTTGAAGAAGACTCTTTGACACGCTAATGACAATTATGGCCCTCGAAAACTCGTGCTAACGACGGCTACAGACCTCAGCTTTGGTTGAACTTAAATTCCATAAAGTTCAATTTTGTGATAGCGTCGCGTCACAAAGTTGAACGAATATATCTGTACGCGTATAACATAGACAATTGAATCCATAAAGATTTTAAAATTGTACATTTTTCTTTAAAACTTTACGCTTGTTTTTTTTTTTTTGTTAACGACAAATATTTAATTATATTCGAGGTCAAAAGAAAACGAAAATAATGTAAGCAAATATTACTAACTTACTGAATTACCTAGCTAAAAAACATTTGACACATGAGAAAATATTACAGAAATTCGTTCTGTATATAGGTAATTATCGCATATTTAAACTAAACAAAAATGTAATTAACAAATGTATGTGTATACAATGACAATAAAACTATGTTTTTTTGTTATTGCATAATTGCGAAGCTGCGAAGGTATATAGGTATTTTTATATTATTTTCGTTTTCTATTGATCCCGAATATACATCATTCTTTCTTAAATATAATAACTTAAACATAACATAGCCTTTATCCGAATTAACACTAAACTTTCTCCTTTTCACGCGTCCATGGACTATATAGTCTACGAGATAGGCTGTGTAGGTACATACTACCCTCTCTTTATTATTATCTGAGGTCGGAATTCTCGTAGCATTTTTGAGCTGTAATAGAGACTTCTCATTTATCGACAACCGATATTCATAATTATATCGATAAATTATAGAACACAACATATTAAACAAGATTTAAAGTAGAGCTAACAGCCAGTTTTACTGATACAGAGCGACCTCTTTTATATAACATTTGAGTGGTTGAAATTGTTAAATCTACATATTCAAAGTAACAATCAAATATAATTATTTTAACTTCTATTTATAATTTCCTAGAAATGAAATCGCGATAAGACTGCACTCGTAATTATATTTTACATTATATTGTATCCTGTATTTATCGATATACATTAATCGGAAGTCGATAAATGAGAAGTCCCTATGACGGCTCAAAAATGCTTCGAGAATTCCGACCTCTGATTATTATCTTTCCATTAGTGTATATGTGAAAAACTTACCTGAAGCACCATGTCTATGTAGTTGTGCGGAGAATGAATATGCAACTTACGTCAACATTTGAATATAGAACGCCGACATGCGTGTACACATGTTACTACTACATAGGCCAGGTGCTTGAGTTAAGTTTTTCACGTATAAGTTTGAGTTGGACGCTCGACGTGACTCGCCATCAGATATATCGGAGCTGTGGAGGTGGTCACAAATATCTGAACATTCACTTTATCGCCTTGACAATAGAGCCGTTGTTCCGATATTTGTGAGCACCTCCACAGCTCCGATATTTGACGACCGGTCTGGCCTAGTGGGTAGTGACCCTGCCTATGAAGCCCATGGTCCTGGGTTCGAATCCCAGTCAGGGCATTTATTTGTGTGATGAGCACAGATATTTGTTCCTGAGTCACGGGTGTTTTCTACATATTTAAGTATTTGTATGTATCTATCTATTATATATATCGTCGTCTAGTACCTACAACACAAGCCTTACTGAGCTTACCGTAGGACTAGGTCGATTTGTGTAAGATTGTCCCGACATATTTATTTATTAACGGATGTTTTCCTCAGGCGTCCCAAGTGCAGCAGACGAGGGTGACTTCCATCATGAGCGAGCCCCAGCGAGCGTTGCTGTCCACCATCACCAGCGGCCGAGAGCTGATCAAAGTCACCGAGGAAGGTCTTAGCAGGGTGAGTACTGGGGTACACTTCGATATGTATTCAAGTACAGACGTCGACTTTAATTGTTGAGCCACTTACGGTTCAAGCTATTTTCTTTTCTTTAATACTTACTCTATGCCCAATGTAAAGTAAACCCTAAATGGCGCAACAATCAAAGTTCCTGACCGTACTATAGAGTTTTTTTTGGGGCTGGTATCGCTGGTGGCCAAGCGGTAAGAGCCGTGCGACTTGCAATCCAAAGGTCGCAGGTTTGAACCCCGGCTTGTACAGTCACAGACTTTAATTGTTGAACCACTTACGGTTCAAGCTATTTTCTTTTGCTTAATATTTACTCTATGACATACCCAATGTAAATTGAACCCTAAATGGCTCATCAATTAAAGTCCCTGACCGTACCAATTAGTTTTTCAGAAGTTGTGTACGAAATATCATTTGATATGTACATGCTTTTCGGTGAAGGAAAACATCGTGAGGAAATCGGACTGGTCCCAATAAGGCCTAGTTTGCCCTCTGGGTTGGAAGGTCAGATGGCAGTGCCTATGTCAAATCCTGGTATTAATTGCCAAGTAGACCCCAGTGGCAAAATGCCGGGACAACGCGAGGAAATTGATAGCGTTTTTTTAGTATTAGAAAAATCGTGCGATTATCTTGATGCGTTTTTAGGAAGACAATTTGATAGCTGTCATATTTGAGCGCGATATAAGTACACGTGATTTAAACCGTATGTGACTGAGTAATGAAATTATAATTGTGACCAAGAAATATTGTATTTACGTATTACCTTACAATTAATAATTTAATAAAACGTGACAATCTAAATGTACCAAGTCTCGAGATTTAAAAAAATATGTTTATTTTTTAGATTTCCATATCGGTTCATCATTTTGTAACCAATTGTACAAAAAATATTTATAAAATTTAACAACCATCAACGCCGCTTGTAAGATTCTCCTAATCATTACACCCCGTTATCTAATGCTTATTTTGGGGGCAAACTAAAATAGTGATGTTGCTTCACATAATTAGTCGATTCATATTAAAAGTTATTTGGCAAACTAAAATTCTTCTAAGTGAATACCCGACAGATAACTCATTAATTCCTCTTTTTAATCAAATCGGAGGGCGACTATTATAAATATCGAATAACGTCAATTATTAAATTAGGTACTTATCGTCAATTTGGGGTCCGATGTTTGAAATAGTCACCTACTAATCTTCATAGATATTCTCATTCATTCATTCTCTATGAAAATAACATGGTGACTTTCAAAAATCGGACCCAAGATCTTTTGACATCATTTGACATGTTATTGAGTAAATCAACTACATTTTTTTTATCGACTTAGATTATCGTGGCTGCCCAATCACTTGCCCCTAAACTGAGCATAAGATAACGGGGTATACTAATCATATTTATTTTCCCCACAAGGCGACCCTGCCGCCGCTCGGCCAGGACGCGGCGTCCGTGAAGTGGAAGCAGGTGACCATGGACACGAGCAAGCAGGTGGTGACGTCGCAGATCGCCGCCATGAACGCGGCCACCGCGCAGGTCGTCACGCTCACTTCCGGTCAGTTCCCAACTTGGACTCAGCACAGTCAAGTGCAGAAATACGAACCGAAAGAATCCTACTACTTAGTTACAAACGGGTAAACTCACGTGTAATTATATCGCACTAGGCGACATGTTTCGGGTAAGCTCTGGTACCCATATTCAAGCCGAGTCAGGACACACCGATCGCGATGAGGGTGTATCACTCACTGCTGGCCGCTGCCTTGCACGGCGTCAACATGTCGCCTAGTGCGATATAATTACACGTGAGTTTATCCGTTTGTAACTAAGTAGTAACATGGCTCACAACAGTTTTAATTGTATCGAAAGAATCCTTTCATAAATACGTCCTACAACCTTATTTACTGTACAATAGAGTTGGATGGTTGGTGGTTTTCCACTTGGATGGTTGGCAGTCCTCAACTGTGCGTTTTTCTAGAAACTTCCTGCCTCGCACAGCAAAACTCTGGAATAAATTGTCGTGTGCAGTATTTCCGGACCGATATGACATCCAAACCTTCAAGAAAAGAGCGTATATGGATCTTAAAGGCCGGCAACGTACTTGTGACTCCTCTGGTGTTGCGAGTGTCCATGGGCGGCGGTAGTTGCTTACCATCAGGCAATCCGTCTGCTCGTTTGCCTCCTATATCATAAAAAAAAGAGTTGCTCGGTACATATTTTTGAAACTTTGGCTGTGGACGAATTTTTGTACTTGACTGTACACAACACAAACCTTGTTATTGTGACCTTATTGTCACTGGGTCTATATGTACGAATGTCAAAAAAAAATGCTAAAAGTTAATTGTCAAAGTATATTTTGATAACATTTTAATGACATACTATTTGTAACATATGACTCTCATGTATGACGTTTATTCCGATTTATGTTTTTAGGTTTTTTTATTTATTGCTAAGAAAAAAAATCAAACACTACAATATTTCGTCAAACTACAGAACATTTTATTGTCGAATAAATAAATATTTCAGGACAATCCTACACAAATCGACCTAGTCCTACGGTAAGCTCAGTAAGGCTTGTGTTGTAGGTACTAGACGACGATATATATAATAGATAGATACATATAAATACTTAAATATATAGAAAACACCACGCAGGAACAAATATCTGTGCTCATAACACAAATAAACGCCCTGACTGGGATTTGAACCCAGGACCATCGGCTTCATAGTCAGGGTCACTACCACTCAATTATTTCACAAGTTTTTGAAATTTTTTTTCTTAATCATTGATTTAATCAAGAAGTCGTGTTCGGAGTTCAACATTTAATATGTCCTCATTCCAGGATCTACGGAGGAGGTGGACCACACGGCTGTTGGTGCCGCCATCACCACCATCACCAGCAACTTGCCCGAGATGACGAAAGGTCAGTATTGTTAACTAGCCGTGCCCCGCGGTGTTACCCGCGGTTTAGGGAAAAGCGTAGCCTACGTATTAATCCAGTACCCTTACCATAAGTTGCGACTTTGAGGTTTTCGATAACGAGTATCGAGTTTACTATCTATGTATCTCTTTTGCACTAAAATAGTACAAGCGAGATAGCACAGATAGTAAACTTGATACTCGTTATCGAAAACCTCAATGTCACAACTCATGGTAAGAGTACAGGGTGTCGGCTAACTCCATACCAAATTTCATTAATATCGCTACAGCCGTTTAGAAGTAAAAACATACACACAAACTTTCGCCTTTATAATATTAGTGTAGATAACAAAGATCATACAAGACATGACACAATGTGTATACAAAAACGCGTTCGTCGTATCCTAATATACACAGCGACATCTATCGTGTTTAAAAGTAGTACGCAGTGCTACACTAGTTGTATGGAGATGTCTCGCTGTCAAAACTCAACTTGTATCCATATATTTTGGACCCGGGTATGTCCTTAAACTACGTCCAATAATGAGAGGTAGGTGTAGTACCTCCTCCTTACAGAAGACCACAGCCATAATAGTACTGCTACCTTTCTGGTACACGATGTAGTGTTGTGTTCCTGATGGTGAGTAAGGTTCCCAGAGCTCCAACCCCCCTTTAAGGGCTCAAAGGCCGGCAACGCGCTTGTGAGTCCCCTGGTGTTGCGGGTGCCCATGGGCGACGATACTTGCTTACCATCAGGTCATCTATCTGCTTGCCACCTTTGTCATAAAAAAATATTCCTTACCCGTGATGCTCTTCATCATTATATATCTTCGTACGCAGGCGTCCAGATGATCGCCGCGCTGATGGAAGACGACGACAACGGCGACAAACTCCTGGACGCCACCAGGAAGCTGTGCTCGGCCTTCAGTGACCTGCTGAAGGCTGCGGAGCCGGAGACCAAGGAGGTGAGCCACTCGCTGTGCTCGGGCTTCATATGTTGCCCTCGTCGTATGAAAATGGAAATAGTTTATATAATTATTTGTGCATGGATTATTGTTTAAAGCCAATAGATATGGCGGTGTGAAGATTTTTTTTATTTTATTTTATTAGGAGAACAAACAGAGTAAAAATGTACGTAAGATTCTATTAAAACTAACTTACACACTAAAACATGCTTATTCCTCCACGAAAAAAATATTTTTGCTTTAATGATGAAATTGATGAATATATTTTTTATTGACATTCGCAAATCTTACTCATGAATTTTGTATGAAAAACTGTTGTTTTTGTATTATTTTTTTTATATTAATATTCCTACAGAATCTAATTATTAGAAACAAAGCAAAATAGTCAAATTTATATACACAAAACTGGCTGACTTGATAGCAATAGTGATTCTAAAAAGATAGCAGATATTTCAAAATCTTGCTGTCATTACACGAGATAATTGTCGTGTGAGAAACTGAGGTGACTACAATACAGAAATTATGAGCAATCGTTATTAAAATCGAGTCATTCACAATTTCAGCCCCGGCAGAGTCTGCTCAACGCGGCCTCCCGCGTCGGCGAGGCCTCCACCTCCGTCCTCCACACCATCGGCGAAGACTCCGAGCTGGACAAAGAGACGCAGGTAAAGAACTCCACCTTCTACCGCAAACTCCACTACTGCTACGACAACTTCTATAAAGTGTTCTTCGGCGACAAGGACCAATACGGCGACGACTTCGACAAATACAACGACGACGGAATATATGAAGACATCGATACCAGGCATTGGCAATTAGACGTCATACAGGAGGAATCGGAGTCGGATTATTATAGGAGCTTGGATTATTGTAATACTATTTTCAAACCAGCTATTGAGGATACAGGTAAAGTTAATGACAGTCCGAATAGAAACAGCGATTATGAGGCGATTTTAAACGATTGCAAAGAATATTTAGATAATAAAGTTGAAGATTCAAACGTCACGCCAATGTTATACCCCAAAACGGTTTCCGATAAAATATACAATTTCAAAAAAGATTTCTCTAATCACGATTACGTTAATATCAATTTTAAAGCAAATAAATCGAAAAATGATTTGTTACGCGAACGCTTTTTCATGTCGGATAGCGTTGAGAAGAATAAAATCAATGAGCAGATTAATAAACAGAATGGAGGTAAAATAGAATGTCAAAGTATTCGCAATGACGTCACAAAGTCTGGCCCCAACGTCAAAGTCTCTGGCGCTCTTAATATGAAACTATTAAATAACTTTGACAAATACAATCGAGTACTAACAACAACTGAGGCTTTCATGGAGAAAGCCGAAGCCAGCTTCACGAAAAACGAGATAAATCTCAAACGTGACGATTTAGAAACTTTCATTAAAAAGAGCGAGAAATATTACACGACGGAGACGCGCGATCGCAAAACCACAGTCGAATTAGACGCTGACAAAAAAGGTAAAACTGAAGTACGCATTTTCTATAATCCGACATTTCGGAATGTCACCACGAATTATTTGAAAGGCTTCTGTCAGTATTGCAAAAGAAAATGTCCTAGGACTGAACAGAAATGCTGTCCGAAGTGCGTTTGCTTCGATTTGGAGCTAATGACCATTTGGAAAGACAATTGGTTGAATATATTACTGTTCTTCGCGTTAATAGCCGCGTTTTTGGCACTGTTGGTCCAATGTTTGGTTGGTAAAGACGCGTGCGAGGCGGCGGGTGATGAGGAGAGATGCTTTGAGATGACGAGTAAGTGAGATGAGGCGATAATATGTATATGTATTTGTACCTTAACCCTTTGACCGCCGGAGACGGCTGTGGCCGTCACGAATAATCGAGCCATGAACGGCTAAGGACTTCAGATTTGTTAATACAATGGGGACAACAAAATTCTATAATTTCTAATTAAACTTTTATATTTTTCCAACCTCCACTAATCTTTATTTAGTCAGTCGCGCGACGTGTTTCGGAGAGCATTGGACTCCATTTTCGAGCACTAAGAGTGCCGAGTTGCTGTTCGCGTCGTGTAATAGTAAAAAACTGTCATTTTTAATAAAAAATGGAAAATGTAAATGTTACTGTTTAGCTCAATGATTGACTGTTATAGAATGCCATAAGGCATTAAGTCGATCATTTGTACGTTTTTTTTATATTTTGTGTGCAATAATTTTAAATAAATAAATAATATTCGATGGCGTGGCGTCACCGGCAAGACATGATTAGATATAAGGTACAAATTTATATACATATTACTTGATCTGAATTAGGGTACGTTTTAATGAAGACTATCGGCCTACCTCTGCTTAGCTCAGGGTCATAAGTACTTTAAAAAATCCCCTATGTTCATAACTACATCTAAATCATATCAAAATGAGCAACTTAAAATAGGATCTAAATAAAAATAATAAACATAACAAAGAAAAGAAAAACCCTAACAACTTAACCTACTTAAATAAAACTGGAGATAGAAAAACTTGGCCCGAATCGCTGTCAACGGGCAAGGTACAGTCAAGAACTTTAATTGTTAAGCCATTTAGACTTCAATTTACATTGAGTAAGTATTAAACAAACGAAAATAACTTGAACCGTAAGTGGCTCAACAATGAAATCCGGTGACTGTACCCAGCAGGCTGGCTGTCCACGCTGGATAGCGATGGCTATCCGCTGTGCATAGCCAGCCCTCTGGTCACCCGAGGCCTCTACCAGGCGCGCCGGCAGATCCTAATCTTGTTCATAACGGATAAAGTGGGATTCTAATGGTGACAGAATTTTCCAAATCAGTTCGGTAGTTTCGAAGCGTATTTAATACGTACAAACAAATAATTTTTTCCTCTTTATAAGTATAATAAAATAAGTACCTATGGAGTGATATGCGCCGATTTTTGGAAAAAACTATAATTAATAAATCGTACCTTTCAGATCAAATAATGTATTTTTCAAATGTATATCACTCTTGTCTGTTTTGCTTGACTATAACTAAAGTTACTAAGAACAAATCAAATTTATTTTTTATGAAATATTTAGATTTTTTTCGTGTTAGTAATACTACTATATAGAAACCCTGAAAAGTTCGTTTTTAGCCCTGATATAGTGTCACTATACATATAGCAACAATACGTCTACGTCACGAATAGTCGGGACAGTGTGTATTGGCATCGTACCCGTCATATTTTATCACAAGTATTTTAATGTGCTCAAAATTATTTGTTTTGCATCTGGATAAATTTTCATGGCATTTTCATTGCAAAATCTATAATCACAATTATTTTCGATTTGTTTAAATCGGTAAATTTTTGATGACAACGTCAGTTGTCAAATAAATCATTGCCATTAAAATAAATTAGTTCCATTGAAAATCCGCAACATGGCGAGGGCCTAAAAGGAGCTTGTCAGGCTTTATATATCCTGTCTCGAATGCCGGAAGTCCTCGTCGCTTTTTCTTAAATATATGTCATTTTCCTTATTCTTTTCATCAGCTTCCTTTCAAGCTTTTACGGACTTAATTATTTTAAAAGACAAAAGTTTAAGGAAAAAGACTGTAGTATAAACTAGGTATAAGGTTGTATTTAGCATGACAAAGTAGTATAGTATATTATACAGCGATAGAAAATATGCATAAATCTAATGACCTCATAAAATCTATGAATTGTATAGAAGTAACTCACGTTTTATACGTCGAATATCGCTAGACATGTTACACTTCGTAACGAGGAGCATAGTTTTAAGTTGGTAACTCGCGTTGGCTAGCCAAAACGTGAGTTACCCGCTTATATACAATATGTTTGAATCTCACAAAATCTGATCCACAAAAACCGAGTCTAAAAGATAGTCAAATTCAATTCAATTTTTGGGTGTATGTGGCCCCATCAACTTCTTGATGATTCTGCTAATATCGGGGTTGGATAAAGATAGTCCTAACGCGCATGAGGTTTGACGTGTGACTTTTTTTTTTAGTCAATCAAATGTTTGTCAACTTTTTAATACCGGTGCTTATTGGGTTATATTTTAAAAGGAAAGGGGTAAAATATCAAATAATTCGGGTATATCTAATTTCGCCGTAGCGCTGAAATTTTATTTATTACCCCATTTTCTTCTTTACAAGTGTCTGGTGTGAAATTGATTCTACCACGGACGGTACGGGATTCACACTCGTTCGTAAATTCCTGTTTACCGCCCTCAATACATAATGTAATTAGTTTGGTCCTGTGATGGTACCCCGTTCGTTCATCCACAATTTTTTTTTTCTTTTTAGACTAACGTCTTGCCATTATGAGCCATTTTTTAATTGTTATTTTTTTCTGTTATTTTTTATTGATATTATTTACAGAGCTTTACTAATCTAGTCTTAAATTACTATTTTTGTTATTATAATAATTTATTAAGGTAATTGGCATTTACGAGTATTCGGAATTAACAAAATTATCAGTATTATTGTTTTTGGTGTTAAAATACATTTATGAGTTACTACAATTCAAAATTTTATTAATATATTTAATTTATTGTTAAAGGTACTTAACCCTAGTCATATAACTAATCATATTTATTACTTAAAAAAAGCATTTATTGGTATTACTATAGTAACTCATTGATGTAATTATAGTCGAAATTTGAACAAAATTTTGACATTGGTCAATCTATTTTGTCTAACTTGTGCCATTTTTTGTCGACATTTGATTAAGAATTGATTTTACATAATACTATAAAATTAAACCTTGTAACCTCGTCAGTATAATAAGTATGTCCATATTTTCTGACGTTACCGTTGGCTGGGTCTTGAGAAGTAGGCAATTTGGATGGACCAAGTTTTGTGTTTTTTTATTTTATTTTGAAAATTGTACAGTGCCATATATTTTTATTAATTTATTATTTAATTGTCTTGAAACGGACTACACTCGATTTATAAGTCGAATATTTTTGGACATGTTTCGCTCTGATTCGGTTTAGTATATTCGGCTAACGCGAACGGCGCATGATTATGCTCCCCGTTACGGAGTGAATCATGTAGAGCTATATTCGACTTAAAACGTGAGTTACCCGGTTCTATACAATTAATATGTTTAAATCTCACGATAGTTTTGTGTTTAAAATTTATTATTTACTTTGGTTTGTCAAACATTGTTTATTTTGTACTTATTTACATTGTTATTATTTATTTTTGTTACTCATTAAGTTTTTTACCCTGTATATTTATATTTTTGACAGTTATTTTAATATTTTAACATTATTAATAACATTCAAGACATGGTGGTGGTCACCTTTATAGCTGTCAGGAATATACATTGTTTTGGCCGCTTTAAAAAATGGTGAGGTTTTTATTAATATCAATATAACCACTAAATACACATTCAAATAAATCCATTGGCGAATGGAACTAAAAAGAGTAATTTATCAATTTTTTTACAAAATTTGTGTATTTAATCTGCCTTTTTTTATTGTACAGTCAGCGTCAATAGTAACATATGGAACTACGAATCAAAAGCATCTGCCGTATATATATAATTTGTATAAATATACATACATCGTGTGTATATTTTTACAAATTATATATATTTTCAACAGTTCTCGTTTCAGAGTTTCTATCTCAATGCAATCAAACACGCGCATTTCGAAGCAATTAAAAACGGTAGATAATTTTGGTGTGCTGTTTCACACTTAAGTATTGATGTTGACTGTACACAATACACATATTAAAGAATTAAAGATTTGCTGAAGAGTTTTACCCATAAACGTATCTGAAACCTACTTCAGGTACATTATGTTTTGCCCTTATTTATGGTAATTTGTGTTTGTAAGATACAGACAACAGTTAGTCTCGGTTAGTTTTTATTTTATTTTTTTAAGGCGGCCATCTTTACGGTGTTGGTATTATTTTTCTAAGCACGCATGCGCCATGTTATTTTTGTTAATACATTTGCTTGACCGGGAATCTTGGTTTTATTTTACACTAACTGTCCAAAGCACAAGTAAATGTAGTGACAAGAATAATTATATATTATATATCATTTTATTTATATGTACTAGTATACAGGGTGGAATTTTGCAATGCCACCTGAAGAGGAAGTACTCTTAATACTGTAGATAGAAAATTTTACTAAAACAAAACATTCCTTTATTTTTATAAAGAAAGAAAACTGCATTCAAAGATTTTGAAAAATTTCGCTAGTCGCACCTGGTAATCGAACTGACTAAAATCTCTAAAAGTTGCACCCTGTACTTTTATTGCATCGATAGTTGGAGTCAATTATAAGGAAGAAATCTCTCCAATAAACTTCATAAATTAAATGAAAGGAAAACAATGAACTCTTAAATATTGCAATTATTTTTATAAAAAAACATATATTGTGAAGATATCACATGGTCGCCAAAAACACGAAACATTTTTGTAAAATCACAAAACTGTATATACTTTACAGAAGTATGTTTTTCATCCAAGATAAACGTCTTGAGTTTTATAGAACTACAATACGCATAATAATAATACAGGAAGCTATAGAATATTATTGTAAACTACTACAGAAAATATTATCCAAATAAGAAAATAAAATACACTATCTACTAACGCGGCTCTAGCGACCCCACTCTGGACGGCCGGTGAAGGCAAGCCAGAGGCAGGGGACCTGTCCCGCCTGTCCGACAGGGCACCCCAGGGGCACTCAGGTACGTGGAGTCGCTACCCTCCAACAGCTCGCCACAAGCTGCCCTGCGTTGACTGATTGCAAAACCAGTGGGCGATGGGGTCGTCACATCCCTACGCCATTAGATACAGGAAGCTATAGAATATTATTGTAAACTACTATAGAAAATATTATTCAAAGAAGAAAATAGAATACACTATCTACTAACAACCCTTACAAAATTAATAGGAAGGTGGTTTTGAAATACTAAATTGGTCAAAAACATTATGTTCCTTCGTTTTGTCTCTCCATTAGTCAATGTGAGCTAAGAACTTCTAAGCTAATTTACTATTTTTATTATTTACAAACAAATATACAAGCATTACAATATGATAACTACTGAACTACTATTAAATGTAAAAAGGGCCCTTGATGGCGGCTCCTCGTTGTATCGCAGCTGATACGTTGTGAGATAACCCGCCAACTCTGCGGATATATTAGCATGTGTTTTAAATAAATAATAAAATAAATAAATATTACAGCACATTCTTACACAAATTGCCTGAGCCCCACAGTAAGCTCAAGAAGGCTTGTGTTGTGTACTCAGCCAACGATATGTATAATATACAAATACTTAAATAGAAAACACCCATGACACAGGATAATTTATGATCACAAACGTTATGTCATTGGCATTGGAGAAGGTTTATTAACACCACATACTTTGTACATACCATCGAGATTGATACCTGTAGACAGCAGAAAATTGGTTAAGTATATTAGCTATTTTAGTAAGTATTTATGTTTATCTAACTGAATGGATTTTAGATTACTATATTACAAGAAAAATGTAACCGTTATGTATTTCTTTCATTTAAAAAAATATACACAAGTAAAATATGTATTTGCTTGCTTAGTTTGTTTTGCTAGTGTTTTAGCAAACCTAACTAAGCAGAGTCTGTATCTTGGGATTATGTTAGAGAGTTCTATACTATGGGAACGATTCGTGTATGTCTAAGTTATATCCAGGAATTGTATGAAAGGTTGACTATCTGTCAAGATGAAAATGGCTATAATTTTAACCTTTGACAGCCAAAGACGGCTGTAGCCGTCATAGAGAATTCGTGCCATGGACACCAGCGGCGGCTACAGACGTCAGCTTTGCTATTGCAATAGGGACCTTCGGGGGATTCCGTAAAGTTCAACTTGGTTAACAAAATGCGATAGCGTGGCGTCACGGGCACGCCATACTTTGTCCTCTGGCTCTCAAAATGTTAAAGTAAAACACTGGCGTCTTCCGGTTAAGATCCCACGGGATCACATTACCGGGATGTCAAGTATCCTATGTCTCAATTCAGGTTTATGTCCATATATACGCCAAGTTTTAAGTAAATCCGTTCAGCCGTTATTGAGTGATCTGGTAACAATTAAATCTTCACAAACTTTTACATTTATAATAAGGTAAATGTACCATTGCTCGACATGCGAATACCTATTATATCAGAAATACGAACAGCGTTACAGATAGGCCTAGCGCTACGCTACGCTGTAAGATAGGTTTATAATTATGTCGCACTGTTTCGGGTAAGCTCTGGTACTCATTTTCAAGCAGAGTCAAGGACACACCGCTCGCGTTGAGGGGGTATCACTCCCTGAGCTTACCCGAAACATATCGCCTAGTGCGTTATAATTTCACGTTAGTTTATCCGTTTGTAACTAAGTTGGTATATAATTTAAAAAAAATACCGTAATGGTACATTCTTTAACTAAAGGTAGGTTTCGCAAAATCGCTGAAGTGCAGTAAACTACTGCGATTGTCAGGAAAGAGGTCAGAGTCTGGTGCAGTATTTAAGAAATTGTTGAGAAGGATGCTAGCGCGGAATATCAATGAGTTTGATGTGCCGTGCGGGCCGTCTCTTCAGCATGGAGGTGATGATTGCGGCTGCGTAGGTACTTATCAGGAAATATAACATGTTCCCGTCACCTGGTCGGAGGGTTTCACCTCTCAAAATCTGACAAGTAGACATTAGGTCAGTAGGCACGACACCCTTTCGTTACATCTATTGACAAATTAGCTGTGCCCCGCGGTGTTACCCGCGGTTTATTAGGTAAAAATCGTAGCCTATGTGTTAATCCAGGGTGCCAGAATCCAAATTTTATTATCGCTCCAGCCGTTTAGATGAAGAAGTAACAAACATACACACTTTTTTTTTGCCCACGGCCTCGCTCTCGTGAAGAAGTAATTAATTTATTTTTAGCACACTATCGTTCAAAACGTAGTTTTGTATGCGTGCATGCTTTTTGTTCGGAAAATGCCGTTTTATACACAGGTGCCTACGTAATAGTAGCTTTATGCATCGATCGGTTTAAAATTGACAAAGTTTCATACAAACTTTCATCCCCTATTTTATCCCCTTGGGGGTAGAATTGATCAAAATCCTTTCTTAGCGGATGCCTACGTCATAACATCTACCTGCATGCCAAATTTCAGCCCGACCCGCCCAGTGGTTTGGGCTGTGCGTTGATAGATCACTATGTCAGTCAGTCACGTTTGAGTTATATATATTTACATTGGATCCTCTCCCCAGGACATCCTGCTGTCTCTCGCCAAGGCGGTGGCCAACACGACGGCGGCGCTGGTGCTGAAGGCGAAGAACGTGGCCGCCCAGTGCCGGGACGACCAGCAGCTGCAGAACAACATCATAGCTGCGGCCACGCACTGCGCCCTAGCGACCAGCCAGCTGGTCGCGTGTGCCAAGGTAACCTTCACATGTAGCTGGGAAATAAGTCTCCATAAACCGCCCAAGATTATCAGATATCTATCTAGATGTATACCTCCTAGACTGCCACGGGGAGCGATCTCTAGGCTAGTGGCAGACGGGAACGTATTGCGATCGCCAACCCTTTTGCCAAGCGTTGCGCCGTTGGGAAAAATGGGCCTCCACTGTTAATACCATTTCCACGTCGTCCACTGCTGGATATAGTGTAAGTGTAGTGTGGTCATGACGTAGAGTTTCTACATCAAAGGTTACAACTTAATTGTATGAATTATTAATTACTAGCTGTGCCTCGCGGTGTTACCCGCCATTTATCCGGGGTGTCAGCTATTTTTAAATTTTATTAAAATCACTCCAGCCGTTTAGACGTGAAGAAGTAACAAACAGTCACAAACTTTTGCCTTTATAATATTAGTATAGATTTAATTAAATGTCAATCAATAGTATGGATGGGCAGCTGTGTCTATAGAAACCGAATTAAGAGCTATTGCGGTCGGTAACTCGCCATCGCGTGGTGACTATGGCACATCCCGCCAAGTCATATTTGGGAGGTTTATGTCTAAAACCGGAGGTCTTCCGGCTGAAACGATGATGATGATGATGGAATTGTTACACAATGGAACGGGCGGTTAAACCGCTTGAGATTCATTAGCGTATTAACGCAAAATAATTACAACTTCTAGGATTACTATAATAAATAAATAAATATTTCGGGACAATCCTACAAAAATCGACCTAGTCCTACGGCAAGCTCAGTAAGGCTTGTGTTGTAGGTACTAGACGACGATATATATAATAGATAGATACATATAAATACTTAAATGCATAGAAAACACCCATGACTCAGGAACAAACATCTGTGCTCATCACATAAATAAATGTTTCGAATTTATAAAATAAATGTCCAGTCGGGATAGGGTTTTGATCCCAGGATCGGCATCATAGGCAGCAGTGCCGGCGCGTTTATACAAGCCGATTCTCGCCGACTTGACTAACTTTACTGCAGTTCAACGGTTTTCCTTGGGCTCAAGAAGAAAAGGCCAAGACATATCGGTTCCGTCCAAGAAAAAAATTGGCGTTACTACCCACTAGTACAGACCGGTCGCCATCATAATATGAACACAAACTCCTGTGCTTTCCGTAAATCATAAAAACTACACTTGCCTAAAGTACACTTTATTGCACAGGTCGTAGCTCCAACATTACACAACCCGCAATGCCGCGAGCAGCTGACGTCGGCCGCGCGACTGGTCGCCCGAGCGGTCGAGCGACTGGTCGACAGCTGCCGCCTGGCCGAGGGTGCCGCGCCGCAGAACGTGGAGCAGCTGACGGCCGCCGCGCGCCGCGTGTCCGAGGAGCTGGAGCGGCTGCTGCAGCACTGTCACACAGGTGGGTAATGCTGGTGCCACACTGGCGGGAAAACACGTTCATTTTTAGACTTTCCCGACAACATGACTCACAATAATGACTCATTGGTGTCTACTGACAGTTATTCCCTTACAGCTTTCCTCGGCTTTAGATATTATCCATTAAGCCTATTTCCGCTATTAGAAAATGTCATTGGTCCATCAGAGTTTTAATAATCTAAAATAAAAAGTCATACGTGAAACCTCATGCGCGGTTGAAAGATTTTCTTTTAGACTGCCTCTGTAGACTACTTTTTGTTGGGTCATTGTGCAGACTTCATTCGTCATCGTATCAATAGCTGTTAAAAGCACATATGATGACACTGGAGATCGGCATATGGCGTCGTGGCGTCTGAGACACAGCTCCGTCGTCGTACTATGCCGTCTTTGGCGTTTAAACGTTATTTTAAAACAATCGTAACGCAAATCCTTGTCAACAGACCGCAGAGCCCAGCCGAGCGTGACCGAGCGCTCCGTGGAGACGGTGATGACGGCCAGCGAGCGCGTGGTGGAGGCGCACGACCCCGCCGAGATGGTGCGCCAGGCGCGCCTGCTGGGGCAGGCCACGGCGCACCTCATCACCAACATCAAGGTGAGGGGGCGGGGTCGCCATGGACGGCTGGCAGGGTCGCCATGAAAGCTCAGCAGCTGAGCGGGACGTGAAGATCATGATTTTTGATTTGAGTAATCCTCAATTTACAATGCTGTACACGAAGTTGGTTTGCTTGTTTAAACTTTTACGAAGCAGGAGGTCCTGGGTTCGAAACCTGGCAAGGGTATTTATATTTATTTATGTGTTAATCACGAATATTTATTCCTAGATACTTTAATATGTATTTGAGTATTTGTATGTATTTATCTATTTTGCATTACAAACCTTATTGTCCCTATTAGGACTAGGTACAGTCAGCGTCATAGTTCGTAGCATTCAAAGTACTCAAATAGTTCGGCACACCATACTAATTCTATGGTGTACCGAATTTTTGACTACTTTGGATGCTACCAACTATATGACGCTGACTGTACATTAGTAAAAGATTGTTAACAATTTGTTTTTTAATCTAGACGGAGGCCGAGAAGCAGCCATCCGACGCCCAGCGCAAACTGCTGGCGGCAGCGAAGTTGCTGGCCGACGCCACCGCCAGGATGGTGGAGGCGGCCCGCCAGTGCGCCACGTCCCCGCAGGTGTGTGTCACCAAGACCAATAGAAAAGTGTCATTTTGTATACGCTTCAACATATTTGATGGTAGTGCTGTATAGTGCGAGAGACTCCAAATTTTGTGTAAACAGTCCTTACAATAGTACATTTCGATACTAGTGAAAAAATTTTTTTTTGACGAGGGTGAAAGTTGGAGCCCAGTGACACTGTCACACAGGTGTCACACAGGCTGACACACGAGGGTGACAATCACCCGAGTCTTAAAGAAGTTTTTACGCGTGTATCGAACACAATCTTTCATAACAAGTGTCCTTAAAAGTGAATTTTACGCACGTGAAGCGTGCGCAAAGTGCACTTTTTACGCACTAGTTAGGAAAAATATTTTATATATATTTAAAATGATCGTATAACAGACTTCATGCTGCCTGAAATAAATAATGATTTGATTTGATTGTGTTGTTAACCAATATGCTTGTTTCCAGGATCGGGAGAAGCAGGAGAACCTTCGCAAGGCCGCCGAGGAGCTGCGGTACATCACCGTGGACTACGCGCAGGGGCAGGACATCGTCAGCTCGCAAATGGCGCGTTTGCAGGTAGGTGGCAAACAAGCACACGGTCCGCCTGACGGTTAGCAGCTATCGTCGGCCATGGGCACCCAGGGGAGTCAAAAGCGCGTTGCCGGACTTTAAGGGGGGTTGGAGCTCTGAAAACCTTACTCACCATCAGGAACACAACACTACATAGCAGTGCTATATGCTGAGATGGGGCCATTTCGTGGCCCTTCCTGTAATGTTCCATATCGTCTGACCATGTCTGTCTATTATGGCTGTGGTCTTCTGTAAGGAGGAGGTACTTCCCCAGTTAGGCTGCTCCAGATTCAAGCGTGATGGTCATCGCTGTGCCCTACCTCTCATGTTGGACGTAGTTTAAGGTCATACCCGGGCCCGGGTTCTTTTTAATACAACGACGGTGGCAAATAAGCATACGGCCCGCCTGATAAGCAGTTACCGTAGCCTATGGCCTCCAGAGGATTCACATGCGCGTTGCAGAACCTATAATAAGGCGTTGTCCACAGCTCCGATCCTTTTTGTATACAGAGCCGAAGTATTCTAAAATGGCTTCCTATACGTGCATTTTGTAAGCGATAAAATAAAGGTTATTACTTAATTAAGAGTTTTAATGGATACATTAAATATTGTGTGCCAGGAAACCGCCCTGCACGCCGCCTCCAGCGCCACGCAGCTCATCACATCAGCTCAGAACGCCGCCCAGCACAACACCAACAAATACTCGCAGGTCAGTACTCATTTTATATAAACTTAAACTGCCACGTATTCGCGAAGAAATGACCCTTTGTACACGCATGAAGGGGTGTACCAACTCTTGTGGGTCGTGGATGAAGTGAGGTTAACATTACTAAAAGTTTTGTTAAAATAGTAACGTATGAAGACACTAAAAGTATCCGCTTTGTTTATCTTAGAAAATGAGATTTAATTTGTGTTTGAAACGTCCCAGAAACGGGTAAGAAACAAATGCATATAAATAGATCGTGATTTTGAGCTAAAAGCGCATAAAAGATTCAAATAGATAAAAAAATGACCATACAATTTTATTTTTCTAAACACATGGCGACCCTGCCAAAATGGATCAAATTGTTAATATGATATAAAAATATCGTATAAAAATCTATAGTTTTATGTCGTCATCAGCCATGCAGTCCACTGCTGGACATAGCCCTCCCCCGTGCCAGTATGAGGACGTATTGCCACAATCGGCATGATATTTATGGGAGTTTTCAAAATTTGGTACACCCAATTAGCGAAAGATGTAAAAAAAAGTTAAATCACTGTCAGTTTCGTGACGACAATTAAGCATTAAATCTTTATTAAGATCGACTTTTTGCCTTCTATTATGTTGTAATATCGATTGAAGTTTATAAAACGAACATCAAAACCAAGCTTTTATCGATATTTAATGCTTAATTGTCGTCACGAAACTGACAGTGATTTAACTTTTCTTAACAACTTTCACTCATTGGGTGCACAATTTTTTGAAAACGCCCTTATACGTGAATGACGTTTGACGTGGCAGGAGTCGCTGGAGCAGGAGTGCGCGGCGCTGGCGCAGCACGTGCCGCGCGTGGTGGACGCCGTGCGCGCGCGGCCGAGCGCCGGCCCGGGCCCGCCGCGCGCCTCGACCTCGTGGCCGGCGCCGACGCCTTCCTGCAGGTGCGCCTCACACGGAACCGTCCCGGCCCGGCGACTTGCGGCGCGGCGAGCGTTTTATCGGTTCGTTGCGCGGTCAAGACGCGCAATGCCCTGCGGTTAGGTGGTATCACACGCAATGAACAGATAAACGCTCGCCGCGCGGCAAGTCACGCAACATCGTGGCCGGGCCGTAACACCTTCGGGGAGTTCAGTGTTCAATACGCTGGTGGTAGATGTTTTTACACGCCACCCATGATTCAGTGTAATACTGCATTGTTGCATACGGAGAGTTCCCCAGTGAGTCGGAGTTCCTTTCCTAATTAGTTGCGTTGCGTCGTTAGCTCCGGAATTGCTTCCTTTGCTAGTGTAGCGTATGCGTATGAGCGGAATACTCCGATGTGGCATTGTTTCAGCCTGTATATGTCACAATAGCCGACGTTGCAGTCAGTCGTACTGCTTCATTAGGTATACGACGAAGTATGATGACGTATACGACGAGGGATAAATAGAAAGATTTGACAAGTCTAAGCGGTCCTCGTATAGCACAATTGGTAGTGCACTGGGCTAGTGATCCAGTGGTTGTGGGTTCCCATTAAACGTCAGTTCAGACTTGCCCCCTTCAATCCGGTGTTTGCTCATGTGTAACTTGTACTGTGTCGGCAGCCCAGCGGCCACGCGCTGCAGGCGGCCCGCGGCGCGCTGCCCACGGTGGCGGACGCGGCCGCCGCCAAGCAGCTGACGCACACCACGCAGCAGCTGGCCGCCAGCTGCGCCGACCTCAGGTACGTGTGCGTGTGCTGCCCAAGACGTTTCTGTGACCCTAGTGAAAAAGGCCACAATTCCTATAAAATGTACGGCACTTGTGCCCTTTTTCGCTGTGCTAATTTGTATAGCTTAAATTAGCACTAGGGTGACAGATTTATACATTGACACTAATCATAATAATCTAACGATTCTATCTGCCGGGACGTCGTGTAATAGTAGTTTATGTTACTGGTACATAATGTAAGGTATAAAAATACAAGTTTGGGTTCTCAGCTTCGCTTCGTTTCATAATAGCATCAAATGAGTTTTTTTATCCCTAATTATGTACAGTGACATACACTGCTTTATCTACACACATTAAGCTCTCGATATTAATTTCTAAAACCGCAAAAGAAAAGTCAAATGAACATATCTTATTCAACAAAGTTTCGTGTCTTTCAACATTACAAATTTTCTACTGCTCAAAAATTCGCTTTTTGCCTCAAATATATCACAAATCATATTTTAACAATAAAATACAGCTCTACACATTAAAATATATAATTACTAGCCGTTACGTAATAATATGTCCATTTGACGAACATCTCAAGCGGAACTGTATCCGTCCGGCGTTACTTTTCTATCAAAGCCTAAATAAAGCTGTTGGACTGTGAAAAGTTAGTTAAGCCGGAGAAAATCGGCCTGTACAGTGTACAGTGTGGTGTAGTATGTAAGCACTACCTATATAAACGTGTACTGTCTCATTTGAACCAGAATAAATCATATCTCCATTAAAACAGTTGTTTCCTTTATCGCCGTCCGTACATGGCGACCCTGCTTAACCGAACAACTGTTGTCAGGTCTGCCGTCAGCCGCGCCCGGATCTCGTGCAAGGGTCTGGAGCTGGACGCGGCGGCCGAGATCATCAGGTCGCTGCAAGACGAACTGGACGAGCTCGACGAAGCCGCCAGGGCCTTCGAGCTGAAACCGCTTCCGGGGCAGAGCGTGAGTGACCTTTACTCTCTAGCAACAAAACAAATAGGTGAAAAACTTAGCTAAAGCACCCGGCCGGTGTAGTAGTAACGTGTGTACACGCATGTCGTTCTATATTCAAATGTTGACGTAAGTTCCATATTAATTCTCTGCACAACTACATAGACATGGTTCAGTTAAGTTTTTTACCTATAACCCTTTACTGCGAAGCCATATTTTTGGTTATACACTAAAGGGTTAAGTCTTAAGACGGTCTACACTAATATGATAGTTTCCTCGTGTTTTAGTAAAGGTACAAAATTCTCAATGTTATTAAAAAAAAACTGGCGCGGATATTGCGAGTGTCCAGACTTTGACTTACAAATTAAATTGATTAATAACAGATTATATTCTGTAAACAACCTTAGTATGCAACAGATTAATGAAGACCGAGTGTAGTTGATAAAAATCGCTCAGCAAGATATTTTTGTCCCGCCTTTTCTGTCCAGCCGCGTTCCAATAAGTCAGGACAAATGTTGTTTTAACCCTTTATAGGGCAATTTCAAAATTGCAATGCAAAAATGACCACCCAGCAACATTATCTTTTTGTATTTTTTTCTTAAGAAGAATCATTAGGACAATCGAGCCACGAGGAGGCTTGAACGCACAACCACAGTGACTTTTGGCCGTTAAAGGGTTAAAGCTTTGTAATTGTGTGTAAAAATCGTAAGTTTCAATTAAATTACATTTCATGACATTTCTGATTTGTGCAGTTCGGTCCTATACAGATATATATTTACAAGAAACGAATAAAGTCCTAAAAAACAGGCACTTGTCAATTTTTCCGGTCACCGAAGACGGAAGAAAGATTGCCGTCAGTTTATGAGTGTATCTTATAATGCTCATGTTTAATCCATATTAAGATACGGGACACTGTTGTGGGGTAATGTTATATAGGTAAAAACAGGTTTTAAAGGCATAAATAGAGGTATTATGCTGTGTCAATTGTTTTGGATATGTTACGTTCCAAGCATCTCTACGCAGTAGACTTAGAAACGAGGATATTTGTAGAACAAAGTAACCGACAGCTCGTAAAATTATACTTTTGTTAGATTTCTTGTTTCGTCGCTCATCTCAAAACCTGCAAATCTCGTTAATCTTTTGTTCGCTAAAGATGGCTGTGTCCGTCATCGTCAACTTTGTTAATGCAATAGCGACCTGCCGGTGATTCCGTGAGGTTCAATTTCGCTCAGCATGGCATCACGGGCACGGCATATTTCTTTGTCGTATGGCGTCAAAGGTTAATGAATCTGGAGCAGTTAAGGTTAAGACAGCGAACCCATTCACTTCGAGTGAGGTTGCGTCTGGTGAGCCGCCGTATTGAAGAAGTAAATGTGTCCCGCAGGCGGAGTGGGCCCGCGCCGGCATGTCGTCGGCGTCCCGTGCGGCCGGCGCGGCCACGGCGCAGCTGGTGTCGGCGGCGCGGCGCCAGGAGCCCGCGGGCTGCGGGGCCGCCGCCGCCGCGCTGTCCTCGGCGCTGCGCCAGTGGACCGGCTCCGTGCGCGCCGCCGCCCACGCCCAGCACCAGCACACGCCCAGGTGAGCCAGCTGGTGTCGGCGGCGCGGCGCCAGGAGCCCGCGGGCTGCGGGGCCGCCGCCGCCGCGCTGTCCTCGGCGCTGCGCCAGTGGACCGGCTCCGTGCGCGCCGCCGCCCACGCCCAGCACCAGCACACGCCCAGGTGAGCCAGCTGGTGTCGGCGGCGCGGCGCCAGGAGCCCGCGGGCTGCGGGGCCGCCGCCGCCGCGCTGTCCTCGGCGCTGCGCCAGTGGACCGGCTCCGTGCGCGCCGCCGCCCACGCCCAGCACCAGCACACGCCCAGGTGAGCCAGCTGGTGTCGGCGGCGCGGCGCCAGGAGCCCGCGGGCTGCGGGGCCGCCGCCGCCGCGCTGTCCTCCGCGCTGCGCCAGTGGACCGGCTCCGTGCGCGCCGCCGCCCACGCCCAGCACCAGCACACGCCCAGGTGAGCCAGCTGGTGTCGGCGGCGCGGCGCCAGGAGCCCGCGGGCTGCGGGGCCGCCGCCGCCGCGCTGTCCTCGGCGCTGCGCCAGTGGACCGGCTCCGTGCGCGCCGCCGCCCACGCCCAGCACCAGCACACGCCCAGGTGAGCCAGCTGGTGTCGGCCGCGGCGCCAGGAGCCCGCAGGCTGCGGGGCCGCCGCCGCCGCGCTGTCCTCGGCGCTGCGCCAGTGGACCGGCTCCGTGCGCGCCGCCGCCCACGCCCAGCACCAGCACACGCCCAGGTGAGCCAGCTGGTGTCGGCCGCGGCGCCAGGAGCCCGCGGGCTGCGGGGCCGCCGCCGCCGCGCTGTCCTCGGCGCTGCGCCAGTGGACCGGCTCCGTGCGCGCCGCCGCCCACGCCCAGCACCAGCACACGCCCAGGTGAGCCAGCTGGTGTCGACAGCGCGACGCCAGGAGCCGAAGACTGAAGACAAGGGTTCAAATCTTGCCTCGGACACCGAAGATCACTTTTTCTGTGTGTGATAGCAATTTTTCGACGACAGCATTACATGGATATGCTTTTATTAAAATTTTGTGAATATTTCATGCATTAAAAATTTATGCAATTTTATTTTAATATGATGTATTCACTGAATTTTTGACAATGTAAGTATGATTTTATTTTTAACAACAGACTTATCCATATTAGTCATAACGTTGGACGTCAAAGTGACATAGAATGCTACCAGTCGCCATTAACTCATTATGCTATATATACATTCACATCTTACAAACGAGCTGGACTCCTCTACATTTAAATACGAGTTTTTCAATAATGTACAACTCCTCAGGCTGACATCCACGGGGCGCGAGGTCCTGCACTCCTCGCTGACGCTAGTGGAGACAGTGAAAACTTACCTGTCCACGTCCGAGCAAGTGGACATCGCCACCATTGTCAACATCGCCAAAGACGTCACTCAGGTGAGCCATAATCCTCTACTGTGCGTTTCTCTAGAAACTTCCCGCCTCGCACATCAAAACTGTGAAATGCCGTATTTTGTGAAGTCAAATTTGTTTATACATTATTATTTTATGTATATCTTGTAATAAACACATTTGATATGTTTTCTTTCGGGACAACGCATACTTATGTACTTTAAGATATGTTGTATCTCTGTATTGAAAAAATAGTTAGTAGTTTCTTGCCGGTATCTTCTCAGTTACCGGTGGTAAAATTTTCTTTGACGTTCATAAGTGCATATAATGTGCCTAAATTTAAAAATAAAAATAATAAATCTGGAGCAGCTCACTGGGGAAGTACCTCCTCCTTACAGAAGACCACAGCCATAATAACACTGCTACCTTTCAGGTCTGTAGTCCATTCCCCCTTAAAGGCTGGCAACGCGCTTGTGATCCCCTGGTGTTGCGGGTGCCCATGGGCGACGGTAATTGCTTACCATCAGTCAATCCGTCTGCTAGTATGCCACCTTTGTCATAAAAAAATAAAAATAAAGATCTTTTATCTTGAACAGAACCTGGACTCGAGCTTGGAGGCGGTACCGTCCCACTCGGAGCTGCACGCCGCCATGGAGAACATCAATGAGACCCTCAACATCCTGAACATGGGCGAGTTCCCGCCCAGCGACAGGACTTATGGGTGAGCACACGGAGTACAGCGGCGCTACCGCGAACAACGATATTCGTAAATTTCGATTCGTAAAGATTGTCTCTTAAGGCTCGGAACCGGTTTATAAAATAGCGGTTAAAACCGGTTTATTTCGGTTTTACTCTGAACTTTATGAAAACCTAAATAAACCGGTTTATTCGACGATTGACGATGGCCGGCATGCCGCGTGTGCCGCGTGAATCAGACACGTAGCAAATTGCTACTAGCAACTTACGCTTTTTTGGAATTAAAATTTCTATGACCAAAATGTATCCTAAATTTTTTTTTTCAACAGTGAACTCCAATCCGAACTGAACGCAGCCGCCGTAGGCCTCAACACGGCCTCCTCCGAAGTTGTGCACGGTGTGGAGTCCCCTGCGGCCCTCGCACAAAACTCGGGGCAGTTCGGGGACGCCTTCAACCGTCTGCTGGGAGTTGGCATGGAGATGGCTGGACAGACAGAGGTGAGAGCTTATTTTGAAAAGGTTTTGTTGAGCTTTAACATAACTTTGTTGAGGCTCGTCACAACTTGTAGAGCCTCGACATGGTCTTGTTGAGCCTCAACGTGATTGAATCGAGCCTCGATGAGGCTTTGTTGAGTCTTAATAGAGTGTTGTTGAGCCTCATCACTACTTGTAGATCCTCTACATGGTCTTGTTGAGCCGCGACATGGTCTTGTTGAGGCTCAACATGATTAAATCGAGACTCGACAAGGCTGTGTTGAGTCTAAATAGATGTTGAACCTCGAAATGGTCTTGTGGCTCCTCGACACGGTATTTTCAGCTAAGTCCGCCTCGCTCTTGGCCCTTTTTTTTATGATACCGACTGTCTCTGATCTACATATCAAATATGTATGTAATTCCCACAGGATCACGACACTCAAACCCTGATGGTGAACTCCATGAAGTCCGTGACCATCAACTCGTCCAAGCTGCTGACGGTGGCCAAGTCTGTGAGCCAGGACCTGACGCGGCCCAACGCGAGGAACCAGCTCGCCGCCGCAGCCAGGGCTGTCACCGAGAGCATCAACAGACTTGTGAGTTATATATAAACCGCTACAGGGTGTCTGCGCGTTTAATAATAGCCACGCTTGGCAGGCGGGTTGGAGATTGTAGCAGTTCAGGGACAATACGATTCGGGGACTTGAGATGGTTATAATATGTCAGTAACTAAGCTATTTTGAACCTTGTCAAATGCTGACCGCTTTTTTTAGTTAACAATTTGTCTAATATCTGTCTGTTTTGATTTGTAACTCAGGAATGGGTGGGTTGATTTTGATGATCCCTACATTGTTGGTATTCGTGTCTTAGAATAGCAGAATAACTACTGAAATATGTATTTGACGACCGGTCTGGCCTAGTGGGTAGTGACCCTGCCTATGAAACCGATGGTCCTGGGTTCGATTCCCAGTCAGGGCATTTATTTGTGTAATTAACACAGGTATTTGTTCCTGAGTCATGGGTGTTTTCTATGTATTTAAGTATTTATATGTATCTATTTATTATACATTATCGTCGTTTAGTACCTACAACACAAGCCTTACTGAGCTTACCGTAGGACTAGGTCGATTTGTGTAAAATTGTACCGAAATATTAATTTATTTATTTATATATAAAATACTAGCTTTTCCTCGCCACTTCGTCGGCCAGCCATGCCCGTCTCTAAAGTATGGTTGCGGGATTAAAATGTCCTATGTCCTTTCTCGTAGCTCAAACTCTCTCCATACCTAATTTCATACCAATTGGCTCAGCGGTTTAATCGTGAAGAAGTAACAGACAGAGTTACTTTCGCATTTATAATATTAGTATATGTTAAATTGTAATTCTTGTACATATACTTGTTTATATATAAAATATATTTAAAAAGTCTAGGTTACTGTCAAATAAAATTTGTATTATAGAGCGTTTAGCAATGAAACTAAACGCTAAAGAAACGTCGGAAGCTTTCCTAATTTATAATTTAAAAAAAAGGAAGGTATTTCACTATAACAAGGAGTTACCCCACAGGTGGACGTATGCACGGAAGCAGCCCCGGGTCAGAAGGAATGCGAGGCGGCCATCCGCAGCATCGAGGGCTCCAGGGTGCTCCTGGACAACCCCTCCCAGCCGGTCAGCGAGTTGGGCTACTTCGCCAACGTCGACGCTTGCGTCGGGCATAGCAAGGCTCTGAGTAAGTCTACTTCTGGATTCAACATCATCAAGGATCGGACAAACGCCCGTTTTTGAAAATATAACCCTGGCCCGTACAGCAGAGACTTCCTTATGTTAATAAAAAAATAGTATTTTATATATTAATTGGAATATAATTTATATCCAGTGACAAATTAATTTATGATTGACATTCCGAAATTTACTTTCGCCAATAAAATAGAATGACCAAAATTTTTCTAAATTTTCAGTTGTGAGCGATTTGAATTTAGGACCCATTTATGCGTTGAAAAAGTCCGTTCACAGTCTACAGACGTCATAGGGACATATGTAATCGATGACATTGGTATACTGTTCTTCCAAAATATTTTAACATCATAAAATAAGGAAGTCTCTGCTGTACGGAACAGTGTTATATTTTCGAAATGAAGGGCGTTTGTCCGATCCTTGATCATCATATTGCCCGATTCTACATTTTTCGATGGGGCAAATAAATAAAGGGCAAGGCTCTTTTTAGTTTATATTAAACTAAGGTTAATTAAGGTTACCTACTAACTTAGTTCCTAAGTGAATACTAACCACTCTATGGATATAATTTTATGTCTGAAATAAACGTTGAAATCATCATCATCATCATGTCAGCCGAAAGACGTCCACTGCTGGACATTAGGCCTCCCCCAGAACGATCCAAGAAGACCGATCCTACGCCTTCCACATCCAGCGGCATCCCGCGGCTCTAACTAGGTCGTCGGTCCACCTTGTGCGAGGCCTACGTACGCTGCGTCGTCCAGTTCGTAGTCACCACTCCAGAACCTTTCCGCCCCAACGGCCATCGGTTCTGCGAACAATGTGCCCCGCCCACTGCCACTTAAGTTCAACGTTGAAATAATAATAATAAATAATATCAGCCGAAGAGCGTCCACTCCTGGATATAGGCCTCCTCCATAGCGAACCATGGCGATCGGTTTTGCGCCACAAAAGTATCCAGTGGATTCCCGCCATCATTACCATGTCGTCGGTACTTGTGGGGGATCTGCCCACACTGCACCTTCCGGCTTGTGGTCGCCACTCGAGGACCTTTACGCCCCAACGGCCGTCGGTTCTATGTGCAATTTAAGTATATTTAAGATTATATAAGGTGCTAACAAATAAATCACGGATATCTTCGATATTTAAATCGAAAGAAAAATAGAAAAATTTTGACTGGAAGCGGGACTCGAACCCACAACCACATCACTAGCCCAGTACACTACTAATTGTGCCATACCGCTTGGACTTGTAAAATTTTTCTACTTTATCCTTCCTAGTTACGGGTGACGTGTAGCGACATCTACCCAAAGAGTAATATCAATTTGACAAATCCAAGCGGTAGTCGTATGGCACAATTGGTAGTGTACTGGGCTAGTGATCCAGTGGTTGTGGGTTCGAGTCCCACTGCGAGTAAATTTTTTCTATTTTCCATTTAAATATCGAAGTCCAGGGTTATTTGGATGTAGTTAAGCTGTGTGAGGCAGTGTTGAGCAGCTTGCGTGTTGTGCAGGCGAGGGCATGTCGGGCATGGCGACGGCGGTGAAGCGCTCGGAGCACGCGCAGCTGGCGCGCGCCGTGCGCGGCGTGGCCGACGCCGTGCTCGGGCTCGTGGACTGCACCGCGCAGGCCGCCTACTGGGTAACACCTTCTCATTACCATTTCCCGACACTATTGACCACACACTCTAAAGATCATCTATTTCTCATCATCTACCTTGCGTTTTCCTGGCATTTTGCTATGGGCGCAATAAAAGCAACAATTAAAATTGGGAAAGTTTTCTATTCATAAACCTAACTTCAAAAAAATGCTGGTTGTTACATTTTGGTGCCGTGACTAGGATTACTTGATAAAAATTTTACTAAACTTATTACCTATGCCCTCTGTCACTCATCAACTTAGATTTATTTAATTTTTCGAGTTTGAGATGATAAAAAGAATACACGTAATTCTGGTTTTTCAGTTTTTGTACTGTATTTTTTGTTTTAAATGTAAAGTTATGACAAATAGTGACCTTTAGTTGTAAACTATGATGCCAATTCATTAAATACAAGTATAGACTACAAGTAACAGTGCGTAACGTTCAGAAACCGTTGTATTACATTCCGAGGCCTTTGAACGGTATGTAGTTTATCCGGAGTTGAAAGCTAACAGTTATGTTATAATGATGTTAGGTGGCAGTGGCGGACCCCACGTCGGCGGCGGGGCGGCCGGGGCTGGTGGACCAGGCGCAGTTCGCGCGCGCCGCCGTGGCCATCGACCAGGCCTGCCAGGCGCTGGCCGACCCCACCAGCGACCAGCAGCAGGTCAGTGTCTACAGTAACGGTAACCTCCATTTCTCGACCGGTCTGGCTTAATGGGTAGTGACCCTGCCTATGAAGCCGATGATTGGTGATGGGAACAGATATTTGTTCCTGAGTCATGGGTGTTTTCTATGTATTTAAGTATATATGTGTATCTATCTATTATATATATCGTCGTCTAGTACCTACAACACAAGCCTTACTGAGCTTACCGTAGGACTAGGTCGATTTGTGTAAGATTGTCCCAAAATATTTATTTATTTATAACCTAGAAAATGTTATATATTGAAACAGACTCAATGTCTTTTAATGATACTAGTTGAAACTTTCATGTCTTTTATACATTATTCTATAACAAATAAACGGGACTTAACCGTTCATATTATTTTAAGTGCGGGTAGTTTCAAAAAACTCGCGCGGTTGAGGTGTTCAAAATAAGATCAACACATCTCTATTCTCAAGAGAATAAGAGCACGCGTATGTCATTTTGAACATTTCACACGCTCAGCCACTTTTGCTGCTAATATCACTCACGGATATTTCTGTCATCTATTATCCTTCGTCTACAGACGGAAAGATATAAGTTGGGAATTTTCAAGGCAAGTGTGAATAGGCTGTTATTGAACCAGCGTGCTACACCCTCGACCTCGTCGACACTTACCATCAGGTGTGACTGAGGTCAAACGCTGGTCAGTCTTGTATAAAACATATGCTTTTTACTGTCTGTTTATACACTAGGAACCCTAATAGTGCCATGACCGTATGTCTGTTCCAACTCAGCGACAGTTCAATTCATAGACACGAAAGTTATTGAGTCTTCTCGTTCCTAGGTGCTGTCCGCCGCCACCGTGATCGCGAAGCACACCAGCGCCCTCTGCAACGCGTGCCGCGTAGCCTCCGGGAAGACCACGGAGCCACAAGCCAAGCGGCACTTTGTCCAGGCTGCCAAGGACGTCGCCAACTCCACAGCGGCGCTCGTGAAGGAGATTAAGGCGTTGGACAGCGATTATAGCGAGGTTTGTGGCCGCTTTGTACCACCCGCTTTCTACAGTTTCTACCACCGCACCGCTCGTCGTTGGCGGTGCATTCATCCTCACACCCTGGTGCCTAAAGGGTAGCGCACTAAGTGGTTTTAAGAGGAATTTCCGCCCGTTCCGGCTGTGGAATGAACTCCCTGCCGAGGTTTGCCCTGGGGACTACAGTATGAGGTTCAAAAAAGGAGAGAGTAGGCAACGCTTACCGTCAGGCGGGCCGTATTCTTGTTTGCCACTGTCGTTGTAATATAAAAAAGGTGGGTAGTGAAGCCTATGAAACCTATGGTCCTCGGTTCAAGTCCGGTCCAAATGCCCTTACATATTTGTGTGATGAGGACAGGTTGTCCGTAAGTCATGAGTGTGTTCTATGTATTTAAGTATTTGTATATCGTTGGCTGAGTACTCGTAACATTAGCCTTCTTTAGCTTACCGTGGGCACAGCCTAACGATCTATACATTCGGAATAACGGTTCTTTTTCTGAAATTGTTAAATTAATATCTCGATTTTTTTAAAGATCAGCGCTGGCTAGTCGCTAGCAATATGCTGAGATGAGGTCATTTCGTGGCACCTTTTTGTATTCTGTTTTTTTTTTTCCGTATTATGTCTGTGTCGACGACCGGTCTGGCCTAGTGGATAGTGACCCTGCCTATGAAACCGATGGTCCTGGGTTCGATTCCCAGCCAAGGCATTTATTTGTGTGATGAGCACAGATATTTGTTCCTGGGTCATGGGTGTTTTCTATGCATTTAAGTATTTATATGTATCTATCTATTATATATATCGTCATCTAGTACCTACAACACAAGCCTTTCTGAGCTTACAGTAGGACTAGGTCGATTTGTGTAAGATTGTCCCGAAATATTTATTTATTATTTATTTATTTATTTGTGACGAATAAAAACTATACTACACAGTAACTGCCTTGTATCCCACTTCCAAACACGGCACTAACGTGGCCCCGCCCGCAGACGAACCGCAGCCGCTGCGCGGCCGCCACCGCGCCGCTGCAGGACGCGGTGCGCAGCCTGTGCCAGTTCGCCGACAGCCCGCAGTTCAGCTCGGTGCCGGCGCGCATTTCGCCGCAGGCGCGGCTCGCCCAGGCCTCCATCCTCGACAGCGGCAGGTCTGTTGACTAGTAGACCAGTATAATTACGAAAATTGATAAGAGGCTCTAGTGTAAGTTTCTTTTGACGTTAAAAACGTTTATGAACGCGAAGTGATAATGTTATTTATATGGGAAAGGCAAACGCGTTCGTGACGTAAGGTTACGTTAGAAACTTACACTCAGGGCTCTGAGCCCAAAACCTGGTAAAACCTGGTGGTTGAGTAAAAGTACCAAAGCCTGGACATAATTCGATAACTGTAATTTACTTTTCTATGACATAAAGTATTGTTAGTTCTTTTTAAAATATAAAAAATTTAACATTTTGAGGGTTCCGTGTCCATTGTAAAATACAGTTATCGATTTATGTCCGGGTTTTGGTAATTTTACTGGTTTATAGTCTGTAGCGACAACTACACTACATCATGTCATGTACAATTAATTTATTCTATGGGTTTGACGTATGACATATTATTTTAACCAATCAGAACTTTGGTTTGAGCTCTGGGCACGTTACTCAACACTGCATATCAAAAAAAAGTAGCTGTGTTATAACGGCTGGTTCTATAAGGAGGAGGTCTAACACCAGTCGGGCTAGACCAAATTCCAGCTTGAATATCAAAAATGTTGACACTGACGTACAGCATACACTTGGAAATGGAAACCAAAGTTTGAAAACCCTGTCCTGCCTATGTAGCACATGGTTCTGGGTTCGAATCCCAGTATGAACATTTATTTGTGTAATGAACACAGGTGTTCCGGGTATATCGACTAGTGAAGAACAAATATAACCCTTATATCGTCGGTAGTTTGAAAAACCCTCGTAAGTCAGTCTGGCAATTAAAGAAAGAAAATGACGTAACTATGTATGGGATGAGTACAGGGTTACTGCTTTTCAACTTGGGAGTATCTGTGTAAGATATGAGATTTATTAAAAGTAGCAACGATATGTCAAAAGGACAATTGCTTTGACAGCGTCCGCCGTAGCCACTATAGTGGTGGCGTGGCAGGCATGTCCACGGGGCATACGTGATGTCCTTAAACTACGTCCAACAATGAGAGGTAGGGCATAGCGAAGTACCATCACGCTTGAGTCTGGAGAAGCCTGACTGGGAAGTACCTCCTCCTTACAGAAGACCACAGCCATAATAGCTGCTACCTTTCAGGTATGTAGTGTTGTGTTGTTGGTGGTGAGTAAGGTCCCCAGAGCTCCAACCCCCCTTAAAGGCCGGCAACGCGCCTGTGACTCCCCTGGAGTTGCGGGTGCGGTGATTGCTTACCGTCAGGCAATCCGTCGGCTCGTTTGCCACCTTTGCTAAAAAAAGTGACCGCTTTAGTGCTTGGCGTTCAAAGGGTTAACGTACGTTCTTGTCCACAGGAGCATCATCACGGCTTCCTGCTCCATGCTGGAGGCGGCGCGGGCGCTGGCGCTGACACCCGATGCTCGGCCGCAGTGGCAGTCCCTCGCCACGCACAGCAAGACCGTGTCCGACAGCATCAAGAGCTTGCTCGGCGACATCAGGTACCCTCACACATTATATTGTAACCAGCTAGCTAGCGCAGAAGAATAGGTAACCGGTAGCAATTGTTATGGTTGTATCATCATCATGTCAGCCGAAAGACGTCCACTGCTCCGGCATAGACATAGGCCTCCCCAGAACGACCCAAGAATCCTGCGCCTTCCACATCCAGCGGTATCCCGCGACTCTAACTAGGTCGTCGGTCCACCTTGTGGGGCCCACCTACGCTGCGTCTTCCAGTTCGTGGTCGACACTCCAGAACCTTTCCGCCCCACCAGCCATCGGTTCAATCTGTCCCGCCCACTTCCTCTTAAGTTTGGCGATCCGGAGTGCTATATCGGTAACTTTGTTCTACTGCGGATGAAATCATTCCTTGTGCGATCGGGCAGGGACACTCCCAACATAGCCTCTCCATTGCTCTTTGCCGGTATTGTTGTATACTTTTCATTAAATAAAAGTATAACCACAACGTTCAAAATCTCTGTCTTTTGACATTTGACTCCATCTCCATACAACCTCCTTTCTGACCCTTGACCCCTAATGGGGATTAATTACAAAAATGAAATTACTTTTTGTATTTGAATGAGGAGTGTTTACACAAATTTTCAAGTCTCTCGCTTAAAATTTTACACAATCCATATACAAACTTTCAACCCTCTTTACCTCCTTATTGGTGGAAACTTAATTTTAAAAAGAGTTCCTCGCTGGCCTATAGTGCCTCTCGCGTAGCCGTTTTAACCATATTATCTATATACTTTGAAGCCTATTATAAAGTATACGCCAGACGGCATTCTACCACAGTTTCTGCCAGTTGACCTTGGTAGAAAACAGTGGTTTAAAACCATTGGCAGAAACAGTGGTAGAATGCCGTCTGGCCGCTTGCTGTAAACCATTCGAAAGACAATCGCGCACGCTCTGAGTGTAGACAAATAAGGAGCCATGGCGTTTGTAGGAGTTTCGCGCACGACGTTAGCTCAGCACAAGCGCTTCAAGCACACAGAAGTTTGGTGCTTGTCTTAAACCATGTAGACAGCAGTGCTTCTACCAAGGTCACCTGGCAGAAACTATGGTAGAATGAACACAGTGACGCGAGGAATAATGTCGGTCCTCTCGTGCAGACAGAAGGCGCCGGGGCAGCGCGAGTGCGCGGCTGCGCTGGAGTCGCTGGGCCGGCGCCGGCGCGAGCTGCAGGCCGCCGCGCTGCAGGCCGTGGCGCAGGAGCTGCCCCCCATGCGCGCCCACGCGCTGCAAGGTCTGACCTCCCTGCTCTTGTCCCACCCGACTCGTCCACGAGAAAACTATATATATTCCGCCTTTTCAAAGAACTTCCTTTGATTGAATATCATTAGCCGCGTCCCCACAGAACGCACGACCTCGCGAGCCAATTTGCTCGGGAGAAAATTCGGTTTGTCCCTCAAGCGCGCGCAGCAGAGCGCGTGTTCGCCTCGGTCGCGGCAGATTCGCACGTCCACACTTACCGAATGCCGCGCGAGGATATTGGCTCGCATCGCGCGACTTTGCGCCGATGATTCTCTTCGTTGAATTACTGTTACCAAAATTTTGTAAAGACGTGTCATTTCGTCAAATTATTATAAAGTAGAACGGGTAACATGGTTGCCATTGTTCGTCTATCGCGCTATCCGCCACTTTTGCACTTAAATACTTGTTGGAGCGTCACAAATGATAAATACCCAATCATATTAAACTATTAATGATAAATACATGAAATACCCAAACATATTAAACTACTAATGATAAATACCCAAACATTAAACACTTTTAGTGCTTGAAAATGGAGACATATCGAAACATGTCGAGCGACTGACACGATAAACGTTTTTAATGAAACTCAAAATATGTTCAGGTTACTTGGAGCAGATAGAGAACAGTGCCACGGAGATGTTGGAGCGCATCGATCCGGTCCGCGTGGCGGCCAAGGGGGAGGCCGAGAATCTGGGCCACTCCATCGTGCAACTGGTGCGTATCTTATACATATATTATTATATATTGGACAAGGGTATGTCCTTAAACTACGTCCAACAATGAGAGGTAGGGCACAGCGAAGTACCATCACCCTTGAGTCTGGAGCAGCCCAACTGGGGAAGCACCTCCTCCTTACAGACCACAGCCATAATAGCACTGCTACCTTTCAGGTATGTAGTGTTGTGTTCCTGATGGTGAGTAAGGTTCCCAGAGCTCCGACCCTGCCTATAAAGCCTATGGTCCTGGGTTCAAATCCCAGTCAGGGCATTTATTTGTGTTATGAACACAGATATTTGTTCCTGTGTCATGTATTTAATTATTATATTTAGGTATCTATCTATGATATATATATCGTCGTCTTGTACCTACGACACAACCCTTACTGAGCTTAGGACTAGGTAGATTTGTGTAAGATTGTTCCGAAATATTTTTTTCATGATAGATATCCTACTGCGAGCCGCTGGTCTCCGCCACCATCGGCGCCGCTTCCAACATGACCTCATCATCATCATCGGGCGAGCTGATGGAGCACGCCCGCACCGTCCTGGAGACCTTGGCGCTGGTCACCCAGGCTGCCAGCCAGGCTGCTGGGAACCCTACCGTAAGTACCTTCACATCCAAGTCAGGAGTCAGTTTCTGTCAGGCTTTTTGCTGACTGTACTTTTTACATACATACAGTCGTATGCAGTTCACTGCTGGACATAGGCGTCCCACAAATATGACTTGTATCATTCATAGTTGCCACGCTTGGGAGGCGGGTTGGCGACTGCAGTAGCTTTAGATTGAGTTTCGACAGACAATGCTGCCCGTCCGTAGGATTTTTCCCTTTGTCGCCTCTTACGCCACCCGCGGGAGGAGATGAGATGTTGCTATTCTAGTCAACCGGCTTCACACGGCACTTTACTTTTTGGACCCGGTAAACTACGATCAAATATTACCGGAGGACGCATCAGTGTCCCCTAAGTATAAAAAAATTAAACCGGGAAAGAGGGTAGATCGCTACTGAGTGTGGTTTGACCACTGTTAAATCTCGCAGTACTTAAGTTATTCCGTGAGGATGGCTAGCAACAGTGCCGGAATATCGGAAACTCATTCAAATTAACTATCCCGTTTAACCCGCCTGGCAAGCGTGGCGACTATGGCAACTACCCCCCAAGAAGATACAGGTCATATTGAGGGATGCCTAAGTCCAGCAGTGGATGACTGTGGCTGAGATGATAATCTCGTTTTAAGATTTAATTCCGCCGTTTCCGTTCCACCACCGGACGGTCAGGCGAGGGGAGCGGTTTCATCCTTACGTTGTGAATATTCCATTCATTCGCAAGAAGCGATTCGCTTCTACCTTCCTGATGCGGACTGCTAAGGAATGGAATTCGCTCCCTTCGTCTGTATCCCCTGAAAGATATAATTTGCCTTTCAAGGCTTTTACTGCACCAGCGTGGTACACCGTCGACCTCGTCGTTACCATCAGGTGCGACTGTCAAACGCTTGTATAAAAATAAGTAAGAGTAGTGTCATGATGCATATACTGTTCCTGGTGGCAGGCCGTGCACGCGCACCACGGCGTGGAGCAGCAGAGCCAGCTGTGCCGCGCGGCGCTGGCCGAGCTGCTGGAGTGCGCGCGCGCGCTCAGCACGGAGCGCGGCGCCGTGGGGCCGCTGCTGGACTCGCTGCAGCGCTCCGTGGGCAAGCTGACCCCGGCAGGTGAGCCCGCACTGTGTACGTGGAGCAGCAGAGCCAGCTGTGCCGCGCGGCGCTGGCCGAGCTGCTGGAGTGCGCGCGCGCGCTCAGCACGGAGCGCGGCGCCGTGGGGCCGCTGCTGGACTCGCTGCAGCGCTCCGTGGGCAAGCTGACCCCCGGCAGGTGAGCCCGCACTGTGTACGTGGAGCAGCAGAGCCAGCTGTGCCGCGCGGCGCTGGCCGAGCTGCTGGAGTGCGCGCGCGCGCTCAGCACGGAGCGCGGCGCCGTGGGGCCGCTGCTGGACTCGCTGCAGCGCTCCGTGGGCAAGCTGACCCCGGCAGGTGAGCCCGCACTGTGTACGTGGAGCAGCAGAGCCAGCTGTGCCGCGCGGCGCTGGCCGAGCTGCTGGAGTGCGCGCGCGCGCTCAGCACGGAGCGCGGCGCCGTGGGGCCGCTGCTGGACTCGCTGCAGCGCTCCGTGGGCAAGCTGACCCCGGCAGGTGAGCCCGCACTGTGTACGTGGAGCAGCAGAGCCAGCTGTGCCGCGCGGCGCTGGCCGAGCTGCTGGAGTGCGCGCGCGCGCTCAGCACGGAGCGCGGCGCCGTGGGGCCGCTGCTGGACTCGCTGCAGCGCTCCGTGGGCAAGCTGACCCCCGGCAGGTGAGCCCGCACTGTGTACGTGGAGCAGCAGAGCCAGCTGTGCCGCGCGGCGCTGGCCGAGCTGCTGGAGTGCGCGCGCGCGCTCAGCACGGAGCGCGGCGCCGTGGGGCCGCTGCTGGACTCGCTGCAGCGCTCCGTGGGCAAGCTGACCCCGGCAGGTGAGCCCGCACTGTGTACGTGGAGCAGCAGAGCCAGCTGTGCCGCGCGGCGCTGGCCGAGCTGCTGGAGTGCGCGCGCGCGCTCAGCACGGAGCGCGGCGCCGTGGGGCCGCTGCTGGACTCGCTGCAGCGCTCCGTGGGCAAGCTGACCCCGGCAGGTGAGCCCGCACTGTGTACGTGGAGCAGCAGAGCCAGCTGTGCCGCGCGGCGCTGGCCGAGCTGCTGGAGTGCGCGCGCGCGCTCAGCACGGAGCGCGGCGCCGTGGGGCCGCTGCTGGACTCGCTGCAGCGCTCCGTGGGCAAGCTGACCCCCGGCAGGTGAGCCCGCACTGTGGACATGGGGACCATCTTACACTAGTCGACCTGGGCCTACGGCAAGCTCAGTAAGCCTTGTGTCGTGGGTAGACGACGATATCTACACTAATGGCGAATGTTTGTGAGTGTGTATGTTTGTTACTTTTTCACGTCTAAACAGCTAGAGCGATTTTGTTAAAATTTGGTATGGAGTTAGCTGACACCCTGGATTAGCACATAAGCTACGTGTTTTCTCTTAATAAACTACGGGTAACACCGCGGGGCACAGCTAGTGACAACTTATCTTTTTTTTTAAAGAATTATTATAATTTTAACCTAATAATCTACTTTTCTACAAGTCACGCTACCTCTGAATATATTTAGAACCGAGATAATTAAAAACCTGAGTAAGAATCAATACTACCGTTTGAATGATTTTCTCTCTCGAAATATAAAAATAGTTTGATATAATAGATGTTGAAATTGTATGCTAGTACTTGTATTATACAAATAGCAGTATAAGCAACTTATTGTCACCTTAGCGCCTAATGACACTGATGTACCTACTTGTTCTTTGTAAACAAATGTTATACTTTTTACTTAGGGTCATTTAAAAAAAATCTCTGAATCTAAATATTTAAGTCAAAGGTGACTGATTGACTGACATAGTGATCTATCAACGCACAGCCCAAACCACTGGACGGATCGGGCTGAAATTTGGCATGCAGGTAGATGTTATGACGTAGGCATCCGCTAAGAAAGGATTTTGACCAATCTACCCCCAAGGGGATTATTAGGGGATGAAAGTTTGTATGAAACTTTATCAATTTTAAACCGATTGGGCTAAGACTTTGCATGCATAAAGCTACTATGACGCATTTGTGGATAAAACGGCATTCTCCGAACAAAAAGCATGCATGCATACAAAACTACGTTTTGGACAGTGTGCTAAAAATAATTTAAATACTTCTTAACGCGAGCGAAGGCGCGGGCAAAAGCTAGTTTAATATATTATTGCAGTATTGAGTTGCATCATGCCGTCCTTAACCTAACGCTTATAAATACAACTGAATGCGCAGAAATAGCGACGCATCATTGCTTTATTTACTACGGGCGTATCTAATAAGTAGGATATCTTGGGATATTGAGATTTGTATACTTCGATATTTAAATCGAAAGAAAAATAAAAAAAAATAACTCGCAGCGGTACTCGAACCCACAACCACTGGATCACTAGCCCAGTGCACTACCAATTGTGCTTTAAGAGTACCGCTTAGACTTGTAATTTTTTTCTATTTATCCTTCGTGGTATACGTCATCATAGGTACCGTGTAAACACATCTACCGCCAGCGTATTAAACACTTAACGGCACCGAAGTCTAAATTAAATATCGAAGATATTCGCTAGCAGACGTTTCTGCATAATAAAAAATAATTTAGAAAGTTGTATACTTAACTTTTGTATTTGTATTCTTTTGTGTGGTTTGTACTCAGATGAGTTCTTTCGAGCATTATAGGAGAAAAAATGTGTGTGTGTTTTACGAAAGCGACTGCCATCTGACCTTTCAATCCAGAGGGTAAACTAGGCCTTATTGGGATTAGGCTGGTTTCCTCACGATGTTTTCCTTCACCGAAAAAGGACTGGCAAATATCAAGTTCCGAGTAACTCATTGGTACGAGCCGGGGTTTGAACTTGTGATCTTCGGATTGGAAGTCGCACGCTCTTACCACTAGGCCACCAGCGCTATTGCCTAAAAAGCAACAAAAAGAGTAAATAATAAATTGTTTTTAAAAAAGCCGTGACTAATCCGGAGTATGGCCCAGACGGATAAGTCCACATCATAAGGATCGGCTCTTGAATGGACTGCGTTTGGCCGGCGTCCAGCACTCGAGGGCGGTGAGCGAACTGCCTAAATATAGCTCAAACTGTCTTAATAATTACTTTTATCGTAATTAGAATAGAATAGAATATTTGTTTATTCGTGGACTCAAACTCAAACGTTTATTCAGTAAGTAGGCCACAAGGGCACTTGAACACGTCGAGTATACAAAAGTAAAAGAGAAAAATAAAAACTACACCGGTTCTAACCCTACACCTCTGACCCGAGAAGTATTTTGACTTTTATGACCGGCAAGAAACTCGGCGGGACTTATTTTTTCTAAACAGTATACAAAAAATCTTAAACATACATGCGTTATTCTGGTAATTCACACAACACAAGAACTAGCAAGCGCAGCGTAGGACGTCCACCCACAAGATGGACAGACGACCTCATTAAGGTCGCCGGAAGACGCTGGATGCAGGTTGCTTCCAACTGGTACATGTGGAGATCCAAGGGAGAGGCCTATGTTCAGCAGTGGACGTCTTGTGGCTGAGATGATGATGATGATGACACAACACAAAGGTGACAGAAATACAAATAACATAAAACATACAAGGAAAAATGTGCCACGAAATGGTCTCATCTCAGTGTAATGCTGGCGACATCCAGCGCTGATCTTCCGATAAGATCAAGTGCAAAAGTATCACGGCAGGTAACACAGAAAGTAAAAGAAATTAAGAACAGAAACGTAAGAATAAAAAACAGAGAAGATACTAGGATAACATAAGTTTGGGTACATTTAATATTACACTAACACGGACAAAGCGAACAGGTATCTGTGGGTTGTCTTTTTAATTAATAACTGATTGGTATTGACAAAACCTATGGGTGGGCAGCGTCTGTCGAAACTGAATTAGATACTGTGGTTGCCAACCCGCCTGCCAAGCGTGACGACTATAGCAATACCCGAGATGATACATGTCATTTGTGGACAGTCAGCGTCATATAGTTGGCAGCATGCAAAGTAGTCAAATAATAATAAATAAATGCCCGTAAAAATAATTGATGTTTTGAAACAATCTTACACAAATCGACCTAGTCCTACGGTAAGCTCAGTAAGGCTTGTGTTGTAGGTACTAGACGACAATATACATAATAGATAGTTACCTATATATATTTAAATACATTGAATACACCCATGACTTAGGAACAAATATCTGTGCTCCAACTAAGATTATACGAACTGAACGACTTAAGTATTTGTATATTATATGTCGGGCTGAGTACCCACAAAACAAGCCTTCTTGAGCTTACCATGGGGCTCAGTCAATCTGTTTAAGAATGTATTGTAGTTATATACTATAAATAAATAAAAAGTCACACAAACTGAGTACACTTTTCTCTGAAAACTCCCTTATATTTCTGCTCATTCACTCAACGCTTTCAACAAACACGATTAATAACACACCGGGACCACGCCTGGACTTCAAAATTCGTATATTTCGAGCATCTTTCCCTTTTACCCCAGTTAACGCGTCATGAGAGTGGTATAGCCAATCGTCCGTTTACGAATATCGTTGCACGCGGTAGCGCCGCAGTGTCCGGCAGCTTCGCTCGCGCGTCTGACGTCCACATGTCGGTGCTGAGACATGGGTTCCGTAACAAGCCAAGGTCGATTGTAAAATACGATTTTAGTGAAGTGTAACATGTTTGGCCTAGTTGGTGCTCTGCCTATCAAACTGACAGCGGGCGCAAGCGGATACAAATCATATTTGGGGGACTCGAGTCCATATTGAGACGCGAGCTAGCGATGGAATACGTTGAACAGCGGGCATAGCAAGTGGTCCAATGGAATAGATAGGACATAGGAAAAAATTGCTGACAAGTGAAACACAACATTTTTTAATTTAATTCCGCATGGAAAATAGTAACTAAAACCTTACAAAAATAATTTATTGGTATCAATTATTTAAAATCCTGATAAAATATTATCAAAATTATTGGCATCCATTATTTATCATTCAAAAATATTAAATAAAAAACATCTAACCAGTTAATATCATAAAAACACTCGATTAGTAATGCACAATTAGTATGAAATTACTTTGCACTCTTGTGAATAAATCCAACTTTGTTATCTATTTTTAAAGAATAAGACTGTTCTTTCCAAGCTAGTGAGGTGAAAAAATATACATCTATTTCTTATTAATATTATTCGCCATCTAACCTTCAAGTGAAAATATAAAATGTCTGTATCAAAACAGAGATAACATCAGTGCTCGCGTAAGATTAATGATAATAGGCTTACCAATTATTATTTATAGTATCAATCGACTCGATTTGCCGTGAGAATAAATTCTGTGATCCTAGTGAAAAAGGGTATACATCTAATTGGCTCAGTAAAAAAGGTCACAAGTCCTCTAAAATGTACGGCACTTGTACCTTTTCGCTGTGCTAATTTTACTTATACGCTTTTTCAATAGAATTGTTGTAAGGGTAGGTAATTAAAGTAAAAGTTAGAGGTAAGGTCTGATATTGATAGAGTAATTATGATGCTTAGCAAGATCTACCATATTTCCCAAAATGTCCCGTAAAATTGGTCGGTGGTAGTTTATATCAGCGTGGGCCATTCTAAAACTGGCAGTATCCGGATCTTCCGTCTCCTGTGGCATCTTTAACAAGTCTTATTATCAAAAATATTTTTATTCCTTTTAACTAAATTCTGTATTAATGTTGTTGTAGGTTGTCCCTGGTGGGATCCTTGGACGAGACGGACTCCTTCGTGGACTACCAGACGAGGATGGTCGGCACGGCTAAGGAGATCGCCCGCCTTGCCACTGACATGGTAAGTGACTTTATATTAAATAAATAAATTGTCGTGTGCAGTATTTCCGGACCGATATGACATCCAAACCTTCAAGAAAAGAGCGTATAGGGATCTTAAAGGCCGGCAACGTGCTTGTGACTCCTCTGGTGTTGCGAGTGTCCATGGGCGGCGGTAGTTGCTTACCATCAGGCAATCCGTCTGCTCGTTTGCCTCTTATATCATAAAAAATAAGGACACAATATTTTTTTGTTTTATTAAATATTTTGATTTTTAAGTAGTAATACTACTATATAAATTAGAAATTGATGACATGTACTCGTACTTAAGAAAAATTGACGAAGACCGCTGGCGTTCGAGGCATGATTCGAACCCGCATCTCCAGCTATCCCAGCTGACGCCTTAAACAATTGTGCCACCTGCATGAGCACCCAATCTTCCTTCTTCAGTATATATTATCTATTTTCAATTTAAATAAATAAATATTAAACGACATTTTTACACAAATTGCCCGAGCCCCACGGTAAGCTCAAGAAGGCTTGTGTTTTGTGTTCTTAACCAAACGATGTATTTCTCCGTTCCACCACCGGGCGTCCAGACGAGGGGAGCTGTTTCATCCTTACGTTGTGAATATTCCATTCATTCGCACGAAGTGATTCGCTTCTACCTACCTAATGCGGACTGCTAAGGAATGGAATTCGCTCCCTTCGTCTATATTCCCGGAAACATAATTTGGGTCTTTTCAAGGCAAGAGTGAATAGGCTGTTACTGAACCAGCGTGCTACACCCTCGACCTCGTCGTCACTTACCATCAGGTGCGACTAAGGTCAAACGCTGGTCAGTCTTTATTAAAAAAATAATAATAATATTCCATTAAAACTCAGTAGTCCTTACACCATGGCGGGTGTTGTCTCTGTGCGCGTCCCACGATACGGACAGGGGCAACATCCGCTTAGTGTACCCCTTACATTTCGTTAAATTGTTTAAAGGGCCTCTGCACATTGGCTCGATCTGGCTCCGCGTACGCCTCCCAAATGTCCGGAACACCATTGATCCGTGTACGGAAAAGACATACAAAATAATAATATTATATTACCTAATGCCCCCAAATACTTGATTGCATAGAAAATATCCCTAACTCAGGGAGAGACATATGTGCTCATCTTACAAATAAATGCGCTCATTTGGATTAGAACCCAGGACCACCATTTTCATGTTGTTTCTAGCTAATGACATTGTTTTGGAACTAATCTGTGCTCATCAATCTCATAACACAAATGATGCTCTCACTGGGATTTAATGCTCTTGTTTTGAACGCAGACGGCGAAGGCGGCGACCGACGCCAGCCGGCTGGTGGTGCTGGGCAACGAGCTGTGCGTCAAGTACGAGCAGCTGGCGCAGGACAGCGTGGGCGCCTCCGCCACCACGCCCAACGCCGACGTCGCTAACAGGTCACTGTCGTTCTAACCCCACCATAGACTACACCCACCACCTGGATAGCTTTTATCTTAAGGCTGCACCGAAGGCTGCACAGCAGAATTTCGTTTTTTTTTTGTGGTAAACAAGCACACGGCCCGCCTGATGGTAAGCAGTTATCGTAGCCTAGGGACGCCTGAAACTCAATAGGATTCACATGCCCGTTGCCTAACATAAGAGATGGAGCTCTGGGAACCTTACTCACCATCAGGAATAGAACACTACATACCTGAAAGGTAGCAGTGCTATCATGGCTGTGGTCTTAAGGAGGAGGTACTTCCCCAGTTAGCTTCTCCAGACTCGAGTGTGATGGTACTTCGCTGTGCCGTACCTCTCATTGTTGGAGGTAGTTTAAGGACATGCCCAGGCTGAAATCCTCTACTGTGCGTTTCTCTAGAAACTTCCTGCCTCGCACTTCAAAACTTCCCCAGTTTTTATGATACCAGATTATCCTAAGAACCTACTGTCCAACAGTAACAACTATTACTTAAAACAAAATTACAAGTGGAATCATTTTCCGTCAGCGGTATTTCCGGACCGCTACGACCATCATACCTTCATGAAAAGAGCTTACTGCTCTCTTAAAGACCGGCAACGTTGACTCCCCTGGTGTTGCGGTTGCCCATGGGCGACGGTAATTGCTTTCCATCAGGCAATCCGTCTGCTCCTATGCCACCTTGGGGTGAAAATCTTGCCGCGTAGAACGATGGCGGGTTAATCCGAACAATATCTGAGATGTTTTATTATTATTGTTATTTTTCCACAGCATCCGCGTGGCCGTGGTGGAGCTGGGCGAGTCCGCAGCAGAGCTGATCAAAGCTGGCGGCGCTTGTCGTCTCAACTCCAACACGGAAGCCCGGCGACTAGTCGCAGACTCCTCTAGACGAGTCAGTGAAAAGGTAAAGCCCAGAGAACATATCCTAACCGCAGAGTTCACAAAATGACAATTATAATGTATTCCTAATGCGGACTGCTAAGGAATGGAATTCGCTCCCTTCGTCTGTATTCCCGGAAAGATGTAATTTTGGTTTTTTTAAGGCAAGAGTGAATAGACTGTTACTGAACCAGCGTGCTACACCCTCGACCTCGTCGACACTTAGTCTCAGGTGTGACTGAGCTCAAACGCTGATCAGTCTTGTATAAAAACGAAACTGAATGTAAAGAAATGATAAGTAAAATTAACGACCACCACACCGACTACCACACGAAAACCATAGTTTTCGTTAATTATTTTCGTTTTCGGTAAGGTGTGACAGAAGTATTTTTCTTATTAGTAAGTTGTATATGAAAGGGTCAGTGCGGAGTGGCGTAATAAATAATAATCAGCCACACACAACATAATTTAAATCAAAGTTTGTTGTTACATTTTTGTGCCGTGATCAGGATTTTTAACAACAATTTCATGTTTGTGTATGTTTGTATGATTCAAAATTCTTCATCATACATTTCATATCATATTAGATATATTAACTATAGAATGCCGGGAAACGCGAGAGAATTAAAAGGGCCTAGCAAGTTTATTAACCCTTAACAAGGCAGCGATACACCGACCACATATGCTCACTTGGAAATTCAACCATAATGTCTTAATATTTTAAGTAATTAATTGAATCAGGCGTTACTTTGCGGAAGTCCATATTATTAACAACAATAATATTACTTTGCTATTCCGCTGTTTAATAACGTGCTAGTCAATCAGTGCCAACCCGTTATATTTACTTGCGTATTTTTTCATGCATTAATGTTCCACAACCACATTCCGTTGTCGGACGTCAGACCGGCAACATCTCAAGCGTCTCCTGAGGATGCCTCGCAGAGAGGCGAAACACGTGTCGAGTTTTGGTGGTGGTTTGTTATGTTTATTTGCGTATTTAATTTTGCGGTGGGAGGTAGGGAACATTAATGCATGAAAAAATACGCAAGTAAATATAACGGGTTGGCACTGATTGACTAGCACGTTATTAAACAGCGGAATAGCAAAGTAATATTATTGTTGTTCTTAATATTTTGGCACTATGTCGCTTGTACTTGTTGGAAAAAGGGTTAAATTTATAATTTTTGATATCAGGTGGTGTCAGTGCTGGCAGCCTTGCAAGCCGGCTCCCGCGGCACGCAGGCCTGCATCGACGCGGCGGCTACCATCGCAGCCATCATACAGGACCTCGATACTACCATCCTATTCGCCAGCGCAGGTATTGTCTCAAGACAAATCTTTCTCTGTTCAAATGTATGTCAAAAATTACCTTTTTGGTACTAGCCGAGTGTACTTTTTTTGCAAGATCTAGAGAATTCTATAGGTGAAAAACTAAAAGCACCTGGCCTATGTAGTAGTAACGTGTGTACACGCATGTCGGCGTTCTATGTTCAAATATAGAACGATAGACTAAAAAGTGAACTGTCTCTATTTAATGAGAGGTAGGGCACAGCGAAGTACCATCACGTTCGAGTCTGGAGAAGCCCAACTGGGGAAGTACCTCCTCCTTACAGAAGGCCACAGCCATAATAGCACTGCTACCTTTCAGGTATGTAGTGTTGTGTTCCTGATGGTAAGGTTCCCAGAGCTCCAACCCCCCTTTAAGGCAGGCAACGCGTTTGTGACTCCCCTGGTGTTGCTAATTGCTTACCATCAGGCAATCCGTCTGCTCGTTGCCCAACTTTGTCATAAAAATGGGCGTAAGTTGGCATATGCTCAACTGTCTCTTTCCGCCAGGCACTCTCCACTCGGACAAAGAAAACGACACGTTCTCTGACCACCGCGAGAACATCCTGAAGACTGCTAAAACCCTGGTGGAAGACACGAAGACCCTCGTGGGGGGAGCCGCTGGCACACAGGAACAACTGGCTCATGCTGCTCAGAACTCTGTTTCCACTATTGGTAAGTAATAGTATATTACGTATTCAGGGCGGTAAAACAAAGAATGGCTAAGATCGCGGCCATAAATAAGCCATCTGATGCCTTCTTTATTACCGCCCGTGGTGCGTACATAGTTTTACGTCTTCATCTGGGTGTAAAGTGAGATTTTCCGTCGCGCTCTAGGGCGGTAAATCTGTCAAAATATATGTGCCAACGTTTTCAATGATTTCGTAACACTATATAGAAGCCGGTAACTCACGTTTTATAAGTTGAATGTCGCATCTATTCATCTAGTTTTTGTTTAGCTAGTAATTAAGATTTACAAACTGTAGTGCCCTTGCAGGGTTCATAGCTGAACTTCTTTATGTTATAATCAGGCAGCGGAACTTTGGTGCCGATGACATCATTATGACGCAAAATAATAGGGATATAGGATGTTCTTATAAATCATACACAACATAACTATCACGCTTTGATGCAACAGTTGTCACTAGCTCGCCGAGTTAATAGCAATGTCAAACTTGATATTCAACCTGACTCAAATAAACTAAGGAAAGTTTCGACTTGCGTGATTCGATGTATGTTTTTCTATGTTACTAGATTTAGCTGGTATAGGTATTTTGCTGACAGCAAGAGCAAAACATTGTTTTATCCTTAACAACTAAGAAAGGAAATGTCTGCAAAAACGGCTGCATCGACTCCATGGCGACTGCGGTCAAGCGATATTGATAATGAGTTAATTATAAATGTTGTACCTTATCAATTCACATTTCTAAAATTCACGAACAAAAAATCATATAACGATGTACAATATTGTTTTCGATAATTTTCTGATGACAATGACAAAGACAGTTAAGTGATTATGTTTTTATAAGTACTGGCCGTCTCAAGTGTCAATAAAACATCCGTGAACTAAAGAGGCCAATAAGTTGTTAGTGATTAATGATTATCTATCATCTAGATAAAAACACTCTGTGTACAGCCGCTACGTCATGCGTCTGTCATCGGCACCAAAGTTCCGCTGCCTGGTTATAATCAGTGATTGTTTATTTGGATTAGACAAGGGTGAACTACCTCGGAAACCGACCTCAGTCATTATGTTAGTATGGATGTGCCCCGGGAATATCCGGGCTTTATGTTAGAAAAGACAAAAAAATACAATGTGTTTATTTTATTACACTTTAAAACACCTAAGTAGCTGATAGACACGTGTACTTACTAGCTGTTCTTTTGGCTAAATCAAACAAATGAGCACAAGTGTTCGCACTGACAGCTCATTTACTGCCACCAAAGCGGCACCTTTTGTATGTTTTGGATAAAATTTCGGCGAGTCAGTGAAAAATCCTTAACAGACAATTTAAATTGTTTTATTTTTGAACGATTTATTCGGTATCGCGGGAAACTGTCGTATCTATATTAACTTTTCTACATGATATGCCGTGAAGGAAAATCCAAACAACCTATCACAGTCAACCAATTTGATTTATAGGCCACTTTGTTCCAATATGAAAGACACTAAATATCTCTTATTAACATCACTGACAAGGTTCGAAGTGGACTAGAAATCAAATTTGTTGACTATACGTAAGAAAGCAATAAATGACTGTTGACTGAGTGCTAACGGTGTCCGCCGGGCGCAGTGCAACTGTGCGAGGTGGTGAAGCAGGGCGCCGCGTCCCTGGGCGGGCAGGCGCCGGAGCCGCAGGTGCTGCTGCTGCACGCGGCGCGCGACGTGGCCGCGGCGCTGCGGGACCTGGCCGCCGCCACCACGGCCGCCAGCGGCAAGCTGCTGCAGCACCCCGACTGCCAGCGCCTCAAGCACGCCGCCAAGGTCAGTGCTCGGCTGCCCCCAGACAGTGCCAACGTTCAGGGTTACAAGACACATATTTGATCCGAAAACACAACTTGTATGTCACATAAAGTTGCGGTCACACCGCCGCTTAAAAACGCCGACGGTATGGAGTCGCAGTGACGAATCGTATTCGCGCCGTTTTTAACGCACGCTTCCTACACCACTTCTTAAAAAACCGGTGACGGTACGGAGTCGCAGTTACGCATCATAGCCGCGCCGTTTTTAACGCATGCTCTCCACAGCGCTGTTCAAAATGTGTCCCATACGAAAGATGACTGACGTAGCTCAATTTACAGTACGTCTGCGTATTTTGAACATCTTTGGGGAGCGTGCATCAAAAACGGCGCGGATCCGATTCCGTATCGTCGTCGTTTTTAAAGCAGTGGTGCGGGCGCGCCTTAAGCCGATAACTATTGACCACAGAAACGATCTTTTTTTTAATCAATATGTATGACTCAACTATGGGTGCTACAAAGTAGCGAAAACAATTCGCAATACTTAATTTTTATTAATCAATTTGCACTGGGAATCGCGTAATAATTAACTAAACTACGTTTTGAGAGAGAAATGGGTATTTACTGCAGAATTTTAAGGTTCGATTCCTAATTGAAATATTAAATTACAAATTGCGTTACGTAAGTTATATCATGTACTAAATATGGGCGTGTTGTTTTGTATATATTACGGGTTGATGTGTGTGTTGTCTATGTCAATATTGGACTTTTCTAAGCGGGAAAGAGAACACTTGCTGTCGAACTGAGACAGAAGATACGCTTTTTGGGAGCTTTTTTGGTGCCAACACTGATTCGACTATAATAAATTAACATTTCATATGAGTTATGGCTTTTAAGTACAAGCTGCGTTTTTTTTATTACGTTTTATGACGATGTCCGAGTAAGTGGTGACACCAAGAGTCCCAACGGATCTTCAACATTTATGTCCAAAAGCAGCCCTAACGTATTATTTCCATTAGCGGCTGACGGACAAGCGCCGGAGCCTCCCCACCCCCCGCCGCCGGGACTACAACTCGGCCGACTCCGAAACCGATCTCTTCCAATCCGACCAAGAAGACGAACTCCTCAAGTTACTTGACTACTCCAGTCAGGATGACGACGTCTCCCCGTCTGTCTTCCATGACAACTGCGAAGAGATCATTGCCTATATTGAGAGATTAATGAGAAACCCACAGAAAAGAAAAGTTGATGATGATCTTAATATTAGATACAATTTAGCAGCGAAGAATAGTTTGCTTGACATGGATTGGAGAGTACTAAAATATGGCGAAAATATCCTTCTTGGAGAAGTCAAAACGCTAGTAGATCTATATGTAGATTACAGTGAAAGAGCAGAGAATAAGCGTAAAAGGTCAATGATTCAAAGATTGAAAGCGAACGATGATCTGGATAAAGAGATGAAGAGGCTCTCTCAAGTTATTGAGGATATGGACTCTGAAGTAGAAGATATCAAAGTTACGAAAACTATTACTTCTGTACAGACTTTCCCTCGATCTAATAAAGCGGGGGAGAGATTGAAGAGTCCAATATTCAAGATTACTAAAGTAAAACCAGTTAATTTGACCAAAAGCCCGAGTCCAGATAAAATCTTGGATGCTGATAGCCCCGAAAAACAAAATGGATTCACAGCGATCAAAGTAGCCCCGGAGATTGTTGCCAAAGATGTCAAAGTTATATTCCAAAAGATGTTGAACGATGACTCTGAATGGTGGAAGGCCATAGCTAAAAAGAATTTAGATAAAATGGAAGAGACGAGAAAAGAGTTGGAAAGGTTTAGTGGACACGAACTAGTTCTAGGTGAATTCCAGGATGAGATAGACAAATATGAGAATGAGAAGAAAACTTTACAGACGTTTATCGACGATGTCGATAATTCGAAAGCTGTAAATAAAGATTTGGAGTATGATAAGAAATATGAAGATATGGTTCTTAAACTCATAGAGTTTGCTAAGAAAGATTTCATTTACAAAGGTTTCGATCCATTAATAGAACAGCTCAAAGCCCTTTCCAATGTACAAATTGAGAAACGTAAAAAGAAAGTTAACATTCAAGACATTGTAAACATCTATACCCAAATTGATATTACCAAATACACTTACGAGGAGCTATGTATGCTGGAAAGATATTATAAAGAGATTATCCGCAAATATAAACAAGAAACCGATAATAAAGAAAATATAAAAAGAGAAGACAGATCACCTAGCTTGTGTAGAGAAGAAACACAATCAGCTCCACCAACTTTCCACAGAAACGTAATTCTAAATGTGCACTCCAGTCAGAATCTAACCAAAAACATAAACCATTACGGCAGTACAATAATAACAAACGGAGATTTACAAAAACGCTCTAACATCAACAGCAACAACTCGAAGAACAGACTGGAAATCTTCGACCTCACCAGAACATATCCGGAAGAATATTACGCCAACAACTGGTGGTCGATATACGAAGACATCCTCAAAAACAGGGAACAACAGTTCGGCTCAATCGACAACTGGTGGAATTTCTACGCAGCCATTTTGAATAAAAAAGACACCTCCGACGAGGAGCTTAGAAGGATTCGCGCCGTGGTTCAGTACAGGAATAGTTTGAGGAAACCCAGCAGCAGGATGGAGGAACAGCTGAAGATGCTGGATGGGATGAAGAGGCAGTCCTTCTTGGAGACGGAGGACGTGGCGACGGATAACAGAGAATCGGTCAGAGTCAGCCTGTCGCACGACTAACGCATGGCGGGCATCTGTGTCGTGCTATTTATTTGTTAAGCCTGTGTCCGAAACATTACAATCTTTATTACAAGATGACAAGAGAACGAAACTAGTAAACAGACGATAATAATTTAAGGAGTATAGTAACTACCAACTATACTCCTTAACCTATAGTATAGTTGAACAAACTTTCATATCACATTATTACAGTCGCTGTCAGACATATCGGGGCTGTGGGGGTCTGGGCCCATGCATAACAATTTACAACTAATAATATTAGCGGAACTCTCTTTCTAATGAAAGGAATTGGAAAGGGACTTACGCTAATATTACAAGTTACAAGTTGTTATGCAATAGGCCCCTGATCACAAATATTTGAACAATGCCTATATTGTCAAGGCGATAACGTGAATGTTCAGATATGTTCTTATTTCAATTTTAAGCAGTTATACTATTTCATTGTGATTCTTTGACCTATATTCATTTTTTATCTTAAAATTCGCTTTCTTTCTTTTTAAATAAATATCACATTCTTACACAAATTGCCTGAGCCCCGCGGTAAGCTCAAGTAGGCTTCTGTTCTGAATCAGCCAACGATATATATAATATACAAATACTTAAATACAAAACACCCATGACCCAGCAAAAAATAACTGTCCGATAAATAATCCGATTAGCTGTTTCTAGTCTAGTTCTCAAATTGAATACAAAATTGTTTTTTTTAACTTGTGTTTCGGACGCGTGCTGTCATCTCTCTTCTGTCATTTTCAGATCTTGTGTCATCTAGAAATGTGTTTAGTTCTGTTTGGTGTGGCATGCTCCCTAGCTCGTAGGGCAAGACGGTTACCTTGCATAGCTCTCATTGGTCCTTAGCCTTACCCTGTGGGGTACTTTTGTACAAGTATAAAGAAAATGAGCAAAAAAATCTCTATGGACATTTATGTACCCTTTCTAAGACATGTACCATAATCATTTGATATGCTTGCATTTGGTTATGCATAAAGTTCTTATTTTAGTTTTAAACAGTAACACAGCAATTGTGTCTCTATGACCTATTTTCATTTACTTGTATAAAAATGACGTAAAATCAAAATGTCTACCTTACAGGGCACAGGCGTACCCTAATCACAGGGGTAACCATCATGTATGTGCCGGTAGATTTGTTCGGGACTGTATGGATTGCTAAACACATTTCGGTTCATCTCATGGTATTGGAAGTTCCGCTTGACATCCATACCCCAGTCAACGACGACTTACATGGCGACCCTGCCGATACAGACCAAAGCTTTAATATGAAATTTTCAGTATGTTTTTTTATGTATAATAATTGTGTTTAGGGTTGTCGTCGTTGAATGGTATACCAGTGAATAACTAAAAACCACAAGCTTTCATTATCTCACTAGCAATAAAAGTCCAATATTGACGTGAGCTTCGTTTATTATATCTATGTATTTATCTCACGGTGTCGAAAGCTTATGGGTTTCCGCTATGGCATGGTGCTTTACTTGTTTTATCAATTTTATCATCCTAAACTTAGCTGGCAACCCTAAGCTTTGAATATTAATATTAAGTTAGCAGGCAACACTGGGTATTGTGATAGGTTTAAAAGTTTACTCCATCGCTTCCCATTTTCATATTTGCTTGATTTGTCGAGATGAACTATGGAGTTTAGGTATTTTTATGTCATATTAAGACTCATTACATTCATAAATAATTGGCGGTTGTAAGAAATATTAATACACACGAAAATAAAATTAACTATATACTTACTTTTAGGTATATCAAATCACGTAATTTCATTTAAACAAGAAATAGTTATTCAAGGTCAACTCTGAACAAATCAAGCCAAACAGATTTAAAAAACATATACATATTACTGGACATCTTTATATATAGCCAACGATATATATATAATATAAATATTTAAATACATACAACACCCATGACTCGAAAAAAAAATATCAGCGCTCATCAAACAAAGGCCTGGGATTTGAACTAGATACCATCGGCTTCATAGGCAGGGTCACTAACCACTAAACCAGATGTCGTCAAAATTTACTGACGTGTTACTTTTTCAGGTTATGGTGACTAATGTGACGTCACTGCTGAAGACCGTGAAGGCTGTCGAGGATGAACATACGCGCGGCACCAGGGCGCTGGAGAGCACCATTGAAGCTATCTCGCAGGAGATCGAGGTAGGGGAATTGTTAATATTATCTTATCTTATCTAGATATTATAAAGACGAAAGTTTGTGAGTGTTTGTTACTTCTTCACGTTTAAACGGCTGGAGCGATTATAATAAAATTTAGTATGACACCCTGGATTAACACATCGTTTTTTTTTCCTAATAAACCGCGGGGCACAGCTAAGTAATAAACAATAGTATTAATTAGATACGCACGGCGTCGGGGTCGGGATCTGAGAAATTTTATAATGCTACTAGAAGCCACCGACGGACAGGCAGAAGCGTCCTTTTGAACGGTACTGCGATTGCCAACCCGCCTTCGTGGCTATTACGGCATTCAATCCATTCAGATCGTTCCCTATGTCGGTCGGAGGGCATGTCTCCATGAGTGGACATTCGGCGTCGATAGGTTAGGAAATAACATCTATGTCAAATGTCAATATACATATACATTGACCTAGATTATGTACATTGAGATTCAGAATTGCATGGACACATTATTAATTAATCCATTCATACTCTGTGTGTACATGTACAACGCCTGTCAATGAGTTCATTTGCAAAGAAAGAAGACAAGAGAGGTCATTTGGAAGACTAAAAATAACAGCTATGTACACTCAGCGTCATATAGTTGGTAGCATCCAAAGTACTCAAAAAGTTCGGTACACCATAGAATTAGTATGGTGTACCGAACTATTTGAGTACTTTGAATGCTACGTCATATAGTTATATGACGCTGACTGTACTTAGACTACTTAGGTAATTATAAACTGCAAATAAAGATCCTGGTCACAGCACCAATTGTAAAACTACTTATCAACACCGTGTGTACAGTAAGAGCATTAATTTGTATACACTTTATACCTTATAGCAGCGGCATAGTGTTAATATCTTAAAACTGCGAACGTAAAACCATTTGTATCAAATGTAAGATATTTGATTTATAAGTAGTAATACTACTACATAAGGTGAAGTATAGTAATAGATGACCGGCCCGTCTCGTGTTGGTCAGCGCGTCAGCCATGAAAGTTGAAGACGCGGGTTTAAATCCTGACATAGTAATTCCTTCTTAGGTACATGACTTGAATCTTTCCTAAGCTAAGACTTGAAGTTTAAGTCCATCATGTAAACTGACTCCATAAATTCTTGCCCAGGTCCTCCTGAATCCCACGCCCCCGAAGACCACCGCGACACCCGAGGAGCTGATCCGCTGCACGCGGCAGATGACGGTCAGCACGGCCAAGGCGGTCTCCGCCGGCAACACCAACAAACAGGACGAGCTCACCGCCGCAGCCAACTTGGGGCGGAAGACTGTTGTGGACCTGCTGGCTGCTTGCAAGGTATATATTATCAATTTAAAAAAAGGAAGGCGACATGGTCTTTTTTAACCAACGAAAAACGGAGGCGAAACATACTTCGGTGAAAAGGGTCGTCGTCCTCGTATTACAAACCGTCCGATTTTGATAATTCTTTTTAATGGCCGTCTCACCGATACTCTGGTCCAATCCGTTACTTCCCGGCCTCTGTAGTAATGTACTATCGCCGTTCATAGGCTGTTTAAACTGAGCACCTCACTTGCAGGCGGCCGCGTTCACCGCCGAGACGGAGGAGCTGCGCGCGCACCATCGAGTTGCGGGCGCGCGGCGGCGCTGGCGTACCGCGCTGCTGCAGGTTGTGCTGGCGGCGGCGGCAAGCGGCAGTGCCGACCTGTCGCGCCGCGTGGCCGCCGCCGTCGCCGACATCATCGCCGCCGCAGATTTGCTCAAAGGTACTACTTGACACTAGCGGCTCCTGACCTGTCCGTGTACGCCGACCCGTAGCTACGTGTTCTTAACACCGCCGGTACTAAGATCACGAATTTCACGAACACGGCCAGGTCTGTGTCACGCGTACTTGCGTTCGCATCCGGATTCACGTGACACGCCGTGACACGCCATGATACGCACTGTACCTGCGTCCGTGTGTGGAGCTTCGGGCCTCGATTCCGTTGATACTTATCGCACGTTACGTAATTCGCCACGCCCGGGAAAAAATAAATAAGGACTAAGTTTTATTGAATTGAGTTACCATAGTACGGTATATTACGGGCGGACCGAACCAGCGTGTTGCCAGATACGTGAAGGCGTGATCACGCCTACACGGATACACGTACCCTAATTTGTATTTTTTAACCGAACGTCACGTGCGGAACGGACCAGAAAACCTGCTTGCCGGTGATTCACGAAACCGGGCGCACGGCTACGGAAGGATAAGATCACCGACACTACCGAGCCCTACTTGACACGTGACTAACATCTTTTCTGATTAGCACAGCCCGGAATTTACGTGGCAAAACAAAAGACCGTCGCAACTTTACTAGTGTTAGATGCATTTTTTATAGCTACAACCAACTTTTATTATGTATTCAACATATCTTTATATTAAATTTGACTGCAATAATAATATTTTCCTAACTAGTGCGTAAAAAGTGCGTTTTACGCACGCGAAAAATTTCACTTTTTAAGGCACTTGCTATGAAAAATTAGGTTCGATACTCGTGTAAAAACTTCTTTAAGACTCGGATGATTGTCACCCTCGTTTCACTCGGGCTTCACCCTCGACGAAAAAAAATTACATATCATTTTATTATATTTCATATGTGGAATACGTTGAAATAAGTTGACAATCTCTTTTAGTGGTTGCGGTTTGATTTTAGTTTTCTTAGAGTATTTTGATTTTAAGCCGACATAAATTACTAATTTTTTTAACAATTTTTTTTTATTTCCTCGCAAATGTGATGAAAAACATTGTGTGTATCACGGCCGGTAATTGTATAACAAACCTCCGACCTGTGACTTCTAATAGACTCGCGTTTGTTATACCCTACTTACCTCCGTTTTTGCACAATGTACTATTACAGTACATATAATGTTACAATACCGCACTAGTCAAATAATGAATCATCTTGAGGGGTAGTTGCCATAGTCGCCACGCTTGGCAGACGGGTTAGCGGCCGCAGTAGCTGTAGAATGGGTTTCGACGGACGCTGCTGCCCGTCCGTAGGATTTTTTCCTTTGTTGCCTCTTACAACACCCGCGGGAGATGACGGTGCTATTCTAGTCAGCCGGCATCACACGGCTAAACTGTTTATTTACATCCACAAAAGACACAAATGTCTACATGAAATGTGTCTCCAGGCTCCGACTGGGTGGACCCCGACGACCCGACCATCATCGCGGAGAACGAGCTGCTGGGCGCGGCCGCCTCCATCGATGCCGCCGCCAAGAAGCTGGAGTCGCTGCGTCCGAGGAAGAGCATGAAAGTTCAGGTACATGATGGTTCCGAATGGATTGGCGGAGAGAATGCACCGGAGTTTATTTGACACATGTGATATCATTTATTTTTTATCTTTTTTACATAAAACAGCTTTTACGTTTAAAAAAAAACTTATTATACAAGAAGCGAACTTAGCCAGGCATTCTCTACAAGTCAACGTAAAGTTTTTCTAAAGCATTAGTTATGGTATTTTATGTCATTAATTTTTTGATTAACGAGATTTTTTCATCTCAATTAGACAAGAAAAATATTTTTTATTATGCAGAAATGTCTGCTAGCGAATATCTTCGATATTTAAATTACAATTGGTAGTGCACTGGGCTAGCGATCCAGTGGTTGTAGGTTCGAGTCCCGCTGCGAGGCAAAATATTCCTATTTTTCTTTTGATTTAAATATCGTGTACCAAAGTTTCCATATATTTTTCAAAACTTAGTCTGGCTTTTATGTTATTCATTAGTTCTACTTTTAAAAATGTTACTGTTCAACACTTCTGACTTACACCGCGTAGCATCAACAAAGAAGAATTTCACAATCAACCGGATGCCGGAAGAACAGAAGACTATGCCAGTTGTCGTTGAGATATGTTTGATATTCTTGGTTGTTCTTCGCATCACCCGGGAATCAAACATATTACCCACCGACTCTGGCCGTTCGTCGAGAGCTGACAACAGAAGATAGAAGATTTTTATAAATTGTTTTTTATGCATAAAGTCAAACAATATGAGCCCTTTTGTTAAGTTTCAAGTGCAATCGAGCCTTCGTATTTGAAATGGACTATACCAAAATGTGCCTGCAATGTTTTCTTAATGTTATATTCGACGATCCGTCTGGCCTGGGTTACTAAGAGCTAATGTCCTGGGTTCGAATCCCAGTAAAGCCATTTATATGTGTGATAAGCACAGGTATTTTATTATGAGACGGATGTTTTCTATGTTGGGTGACGTCGCCAGTAATAGACAAGGATCCAATCATGAACATTAGTGATGATTTCAAAGGAGTCAAGTGTTGTGCATTTGTTGCACAGATTCAATTTATAACGTTATAATTTTTGAATTAAGAACTAAGTGTCCATCATTGGTACCTGTCAATTTAAAGTGTCCAACATTGTTGCCATCACCCTATATAAGTATTTTTATATTATATTATATTGTTGATTGGCTGTCCTGTAATATTTAAATATAAAACTTCATTTTTAATTAATTTTAAACTTGTTGTCAGCTTGAAGGGCATTTTATTTAATAAAAAACGTATTATCATATATTTTTAAGAGTCCTGTTGAGATAGAATGTGACCCAACCAATCAAGCAACATATATTTTTATAATATGTATTTTTCCTAACTAGTGCGTAAAAAGTGCACTTTTCGTGCGTAAATTTCACTTTTTAAGGCACTTGCTATGAAAAATTAGGTTCGATACTCGTGTAAAAACTTCTTTAAGACTCGGGTGATTGTCACACCCTCGTTTCACTCGGGCTCCAACGTTCACCCTCGTCGAAAAAATTTTTTTATTCTCTAGTATCGAAATGTACTATTTGGCTACTCTGTCACAAACGATGCCGTGACCAGGATTTTAGTTTTATGTTTTACATTTTTCTAAAGTTTTTTTTTCTTACTTTCACCCAGGAGGCGGACGAGAGCCTCAACTTCGACGAGATGATCCTGGAGGCAGCCAAGTCCATCATCACGGCTACTTCTGCCCTGGTGCGCGCCGCCTCAGCCGCCCAGAGAGAGCTCATAGATCAGGTTGGTGTTTTTTTGTATGACAAAGGTGGCAAACGTGCAGACGGATTGCCTGATGGCAAGCAACTACCGTCGCCCATGGGCACCCGCAACACCAGGGGTCACAAGCACGTTGCCAGCCTTTCATCAGATCAGCAAGGGGGATTGGAGCTCTGGGAACCTTACTCACCATCAGGAACGCAACACTACATACCTTTACCTGACTACCCGTTGCCGCTCAGTGTGCAATAAGATATATACATTCTATATCAAGTCATCATGATCCTTTCGTAGAATAAAGTAGCGTCAACGGGCAGCAGCGTACCTTTAGATTTTTGGGACATGTTGCGATCACCAACCCGCCTGCCATGCTTGGCAAAATAAGTTAAGACCTAGCATTAACAATTATATAATTTCCAGGGCAAGGTGGCTCGCCGACCGACCTCGTCATCCGACGACGGGCAATGGTCTGAGGGTCTCATCTCCGCAGCCCGCCTGGTCGCTGCTGCAGCGCACTCCCTGGTGGAGGCTGCGAATGCCCTAGTCCAGGGTGCTGGGTCGGAGGAGCGACTGATCTCCAGCGCGAGGCAGGTGGCGTCTTCGACTGCTCAGCTGCTGGTGGCGTGCAAGGTACGTCATGTGGTATTGGGTACCTAATCTACTAATCAACCTTCGTGCTTCAACTTGTCCCCATTACACAACTCCTTATCTATCAGCTATGGATGTCTACTGCTGGACATAAGTCGCTATAGACGGCCACAGGAGGCGATCTCTAATTTACTGCGGCCACCGACTCCCAGCCCGTAAGAGGTCTTATGTGGACACACAGCCAATAGCAAAATTGGTATGTATTCATACTATATTATACTTACCAGTAGCGGCGCGTCATTTTTTTTCTTAGGCAACACGGAGCCGATATGTCTTAGCCTTTTTTTCATGAGCCCAAGGAAAACCGTTGAATTGTCAAGTTAATCAAGCCGGCGGGAATCGGCTTGTATAAACGCGCCGTCACTTATACCTTTGTGATCTACTTCATAAGCTTAATCCACCAACTCCAGGTGAAAGCCGACCCGTCGTCAGAGTCCACCCGGCGGCTGCAGGCGGCCGGCGCCGAGGTGATCCGCTCCACGGACAACCTGGTGCGCGCCGCGCGGGACGCCATGCACTGCGAGGAGGAGCGCAGTCTCGTGCTCAACCGGAGGATGGTGGGGGGGATAGCGCAGGAGATCGATGCCAGGTCAGTCGGTGGGAAAATATGGTGGAAAAGGCTGAGATTCTCAGCCTGAGAGCACTAACCCGTCTCCCACGGGTGTCGTAAGAGGCACCGAAGGGGAAAAGCCGACGGATGAGCGGCAGCGTCCGTTGAAACCCGATATACAGCTGCGGTTGCCAACCCGCCTGCCCAAGCGCGGCGCCTGTGGTAACTTCCCTCCGTCTGTATGTCGTCTGTCTGGAAAAATATAATTTGGGTCTTTTCAAGGCGAGGGTGAGACTTACTGAACCAGCGTGCTACACCTTCGACCTCGTCGACACTTGCCGTCAGGTGTGACATTAGTCAAAAGTGAAAAAAACCCAAAATATTACAAGTCATATTTGGGGAAGACCTACTTCCAGTAGGTGACGATTTACGGCTGAAATGATGATGATGATGACAATGCAATTTACTTTGATATAAAATAATTTTAAAAAAAAGGCGGCGCGATAATTTTTTCAAAACGAATCTTAAACACACATAAAAATGCGTTATTCTTATAACAAAACATCAAAAATTTCGGTCGTCAGTCCATGTCAAACCTAACCCTGTTTCCAGATCGGAGATCCTCCGCATCGAGAAGGAGCTGGAAGAGGCCAGAGGCCGCCTGAACGCGATCCGGCAGGCCAAGTACAAGATGCGCGGGGCCGACACCTCCGGCGACGAGACCGACCCCGAGCTCACGCTGGGCCGGCTGCCCGTCAGGTATGATACCAGATACCCGGAGACCCTACTGACCGTCGAAACTGAATTAGGAATTGACAACATTTCATATTTTAAACACGTTTGTACGAAACGAGAAAGCATCATGGTTTTATGAGATGTAGGGCACAGCGATGGTCATCACGCATGAATCTGGGGCAGCCCAACTGGGGAAGTACCTCCTCCTTACAGAAGACCACAGTCATAATAGCATTGCTACCTTTCGGGTTTGTAGTGCTGTGTTCCTGATTGTGAGTAAGGTTCCCAGAGCTCCAACCCCCCTTAAAGGCCGGCAATGCGCTTGTGACTCCCTCTTGGTGTTGCGGGTGCCCATGGGCGACGGTAGTTGCTTACCACCAGGTAATCCGTCTGCTCGTTTGCCGCCTATGACATAAAAAAAAATGGTCGGGAAGTTGAGCATTGTTGGGTTGCGTTATGATGGTGATATGACAACGTCAACGAACTTTTTTTCGAGACAAGGCAAAAGTAAAGGCTCTAATCTACCGTAGAACTGGAGTTACGCCATTTTAGAATAAGTAGGTATTAGTTAATTAATAATAAATTAAATGGTGCAAAAGAAAAAATAGGAGCGTATTCCTCTTTTCAAACAAAAGATAGAGAATCAATAAAATTACAGGGTCAGATATATGAAATGTTGTCAATTGCAAACCTGTCAACCGAAATACCGGTTAACCGGGCGAATTTGATGGCGCATTAACCGCTTGGCGGCCGGTTTTTGATGATTTTATCCGAAATGGCAAGTTTCTCATAAACGGATATAAAATCCATCCATTAAATTAGTATTTAGTTGACGAAGCTACACTTTTATCTTGATAACAATTATAACTTTATACAACAGACATATTTTCCTAATGTAGTGGTTTAAAGCCAAAACAGTAAACACCTAATTATTATTATACGTAGACGTACCGTAAATTGTTCTACGTCTATCACGTATGGGACACGTCACAGTGTACAGTCAACCAATTTTATTTACGGGCCACTTCGTTCCTTGTCACAGTGAAAATCTATATGAAAGACCCAAAAGATTTCTTATTAACGTCACTGTGACAAGGTTCTTCCCTTATTTTTTTATCGGCTGGAGAATATGCCAATGAAATTAAATGAAATTGTTTATTTGTATAACACAATATCATTTTTCAGACCGCGCACACCAAACAGCAGCTACATAAACACAACCTACAGCCCGAATAGCACTTACTCAGCACACAACACAATAAACCAACACATAACCATCGACCAGTCCCCGGCCAGCCCCGGCTACCAGCACCCGACCAGCCCTGGCTACCAACACCCAACCAGCCCCGGCTACCAGCACCCAACCAGCCCCGGCTACCAACACCCAACCAGCCCGGGCTACCAACCGAACGCCTCACAGACCCCGGGCTATGCTGCCCACTCACAAAACCCCGGCTACAACGTTACACAAACGACACAGTCCAGCAACGGGTACTCGACGTTGGAGCGCAAGCATGATGAGAAGCAGTACACGGTGCAAAGCCCCACCTTCTCCAGCTTCCGGCCTCAGGAGCCGAAGCAGAACTACGAGGGGTTCACTACTCGGTGAGTGTTGACTGGACCGGAGATGGGCTAGTGTGGAAATATTGCTGTTTTATACAATTTGTGGGTAAAAATTGATATAGGGTAATTCACTAGTAACTGGCCATCCGTCAATAACTGCCCACATTATAATAAAAATGAACTCTGTTTATAGATGATTAGACTTAGATTAGATATTTGATGACCAATTTGGCCTAGTGGGTAGCAACCCTGCCTATGAAGCCGATGGTCCTGTGTTCGAATCCCAGATTTTTATTTGTGTGATGTGCACAGATATTTGTTTTTGAGTAATGGGTGTTTTCTATGTATTTAAGTATTTGTATGTATCTATATATTATATATATCGTCCTCTAGTACCTACAACACAAGCTTTACTGAGCTTACCGTAGGACTAGGTTGATTTGTGTAAGATTGTCCCGAAATATTTAATTATTTTTTGTGTGAGGTGGCTAGTAACTGAAACCTATTAGAAGATATAATTATATTTATGGGTAAACAGAATTCATTTTCAATATAAGGTGGCCAGTTATTGAAATGCTACGTGGCACCCGCCACAAATGGAAGACAGCAGCGAAGTTATTCGGCTTCGATGATGGTGCCGCCCTTCCACACGCCGACTGACCTACGAACTCTTTCTACCACTATTTTATTTTACGTCTACCTATTTGTTTAAATTTTTTTGTGTTCTTCATCATGTTACATTATTATATACTTAATAAAACTTGAAAAAAAAAAAATGCTACTGGCGATTTACCCTACCTGGCCTAAAGTGTAAAAATAAATGTTTAAAAAGTACTTTAAATTTTAATAGCGATTTAAACTTTCACGGGTTTTACACATTATTACAACTAAACGAGACTTAAGCGTATTTATTAACTTTTAAAACTACCGCCGATGTTTCAGAAAAAAAATTAATATGCAATTTAAAATTTCTAGAAACGTCGAAAGTTAATATACGAAGATAAGTCTTTTTTAATTGTAATAATACCTTAAACCATTTCCCCATTTTTTCTACTGTGGCCTGTTCAAAAAATACCTATATTAAAATTGTAATTCGACAGTACTATTTCCATACTTTTACGATATCATCCACATAATTCGCAACAACCTAACATCATAATTTTTAATATATTAATGCTTTTTTCCACGCTACCATTGGACCACCAGAAGATAACGCCATGTAAATAAACACCAAAACATCGGACACTAACAAGACTCCGCAGAGGACACTCTGTACAATATGTTCTTTACGAAGGACTAATATTATTTTGTACTTTTTATAACACATTTGTGCCATAACTGTCATTTATGTATTCAACTGCATTTATGACTTTAAACTATTTGAAATGCATTAAGTGATAGTGAATTACTTTAAAACCAATTTATTGAAAATTTTAGAAGTGCCTTTACAGAACTTAAAATGTGCCTAAAGACAATGGAGAATATATATTAAGGTTTTTTGATATGGTTTTCAAAATTTTATATATAAAGTAAATATTAATCTATCTTTAAATAAAATTGTTTCTTTCTAACTACTCTCAAATATAACAACATTTGAGGGTATGTCTAGAAATGAACATGGCGTAACTATGGCATCTCTTTCTCTCTTGTTTTGAAATAATTTAAAAGAAGAGATAAAGGCATTGTTAAGAATGGACTACACTTTTCCAAAACATTTGAAACACACACAAATATTTTTAGATCAAATCATTATCTGTTAAAAGACTGTCATTATGTCCAAAGCTGTCATAAAATCACGTTATCATTCCACTAACAACAATATAATGTGTTCAATTTGTGTCTAACTAGTGTGTGTTCACAAAAGTGTGGCTTATTCTATAATCGTGTCTAATTACATAGCTTAAGTTAGTTATAAGACTGTACCTATCATAAGCATGGCTTGGCGCTTATCTATACTTTCTCTTCCATATGTCCTTTACAGAGGACAAATTATGACTATGTCCGTTCTGTAGGACAAAATCTTCCTAATCTATTGTGAATTATTGTATTACTGGTTTTCTACATACACTGTATGTTTTTAATGTAAACAATTGACACATTTACTTATACTGTTTTTTTACTGATCCCACTTCTGAAGTCAAATGGTCTAGTAGAGAGGATATGTCGAAAACTAGTAAAATTCCGGCTCGTTTAAGATTCGTCGCAGACCGACGCCTCTATGTCTAATATTTAGATATTTACCTATATTTGTTCTATACCTGTCCGTATACCAATATTTTAATTTCCAGAGGCAGAAATGACAGAACGATGAAGTAAGTTTTTGTAAAAGCTTAGCACGCGACTCGCGTTTCCAAATGACATTAATTTTGTACGTACGGGAGTGCGGGTTGGCGTGCGCGATGGCTGTTTCGTTTTAGTCGGCGTCAGATATTTTTCACTGCTATTCATTGCCTTTTATATCCAGTCTATAGTTATTCCAAAATACATCTTATTAAAAATATATTCAAGTCACATTTGGTGAAAATACTTTACTTATACAATTTAACACTTTCGAAATCGGGCTGTACGCGGCGCTACGACTTTTTCGCTACATACGGGGAAACCCATGTAATAGGCTACGCGCCTACGAGCGGTGTGCCCGACAAGCGTGTTCTTGTTATGTTAATCTAATTATTCTCATAATTATCTAGTTGTCTTCTTTTAGTAAAACAAAACAACGTTTTTAAGACGTAAAGTAATAGCCGATTTATCGATACATGTTTAATATTAAATAACTTAAAAGCATGTAGCAATTGTTACCCTTTTTATATTTCCGGGCGTGCCGCGTACTTATTAAACTAATGTAAATGTATGAAAGCGTCCCCAGCACGCTGTCGACGTTTCACGCGCCGCCGACGCTCTCCGCGTACAGCGTCCACTCAGGTGAAAAACTTAACTGAAGCACCATGCCTATGTAGTTGTACAGAGAATTAATATGGAACTTACATAAATATTTGAATATAGTTCGTCTGACGCCGACTTCTGATCGCTTATCCCGCGTTTAAAATGTTTTATTCCATCCACAGAACAAGGTATTACAGTCACCATCAAATATATCGGAGCTGTGGACGTGGTCACAAATATCTAAACACCTCTATTGTCAAGGCTATAAAGTGCGTTCAGATATATGTCACCAGAGCTTACATATATGTTGGCGACTGTACTAATGAAACTAATTAAATACTTACGACCTGTCTTTAGTATTTTATATTAAAAACTAACTAAGAAAATAACACATTTATGGGCAATTTCACTTTCAGGGACACCAAATTAACTTAATTGTCAAATAAAAGTTAAATCAGTGGTCAGTTTCGTGACGACAATTAAGCTTTAAATTTCAATACAATCTACTGTTTTATGTTCAATCCATAAATAATACGTGTTATTGTAATAGAAAAATGCGAATAAAGATGATTTACATAAAGATTTCACGTTTAATTGTCGTCACTAAACTGACCACTGATTTAACTTTTATTTGACAATTAAGGTGTCCCTGAAAGTGAAATTGCCCTTATATTAAATTTTAGATCAAGTTTTCCACAAAATGAACTGACTTAATTAATACTAATATTATTGTAAATTCTAATGACTAGTACATTAAACAGCGAGTTACCTTGTTCTGGGGATAGCATTCGCTTCGATCCATCGTTCTGTACATATCCCATTTTGTTCCAGCATTTGCATAACGAGATTTAATAATTAATAATGACTTTTTTTGTAGATTTTTTTATGGGTTGTTTCAAACGATACTCTTGATAAGATCAAACCGGTGTTCCTATATTGATATTAGGCTTGAAAGAAGTCTTTACTTCTTTTGTACTTTAAAATTAAGTTGTGGTATAAAATACGGAGATCAAAATTTGGTTTACGATACTATGACACACAAAGTTGAAGTATATATCGCAATCATATAACAGTTGTATAGAAGTTTTGAAATGTTACAATCAAAAACAAAGTCAAACAATAATATAAAAATATTGATAGTTAAAGACACTACTGAATGACTTTTATTCAAATTACTTCATCTTTACAAAGCATATTTAAATATTTATTAATAATATAAATAAAAACGAAATAAAGAAAATAAAAACCTTAACAACTATTAAAAAGACTAGAGATGAAAAAACTTGGCCCAAATCGCTATCAACGGGCAACTTCATCTTATACAAAAACAGCCCAGCTCCATCTATATTTCATACCATTTAATAACCGTCACTTGACAAAAACGACAATTTATATCGAATTTTCTTATAGAAAGTCAATCCAAAAATATATTTCTCTACTTTGTGTGTCTAATTACACGATAATCAAGCAAAAAAATCTAAATTTGTATGTATTTCGAGCTCGTTTGCAACACCCTACTTTCTAAACTGACCCTAACGCCGACTAATCTCCAATTTAACCTGCATGGGGTACTAATAGGAGCATGGAGGAAACTGTGACCGTGCGGTCGCTGCAGCTGCCGCGCGTGCGCACCGCCGTGCTGGTGGGCGACAAGGAGGGCGCGCGCGAGGGGGACAGGATATACTACCGGCGCGAGAAGCCGCCGCCGCCGCCGCGACGGGCATCCTTGCTAAAGTATGAGGCGGACTAGATGGGTTGGTTGATTCATTTTCCGAGCATCGGGGGTAGCCATACTAGCACCATCATCCGGCGTTGCGTGCAAATTTGTTATCGTTATTGTGACTTTTTAATTTACATAACGTACTTGTGACTCCTCTGGTGTTGCGAGTGTCCATGGGCGGCGTTAGTTGCTTACCATCAGGCAATCCTTCTGCTCGTTTGCCTCCTATATCATAAAAAAAAAACATTGTTGTGAGCCGTGTTACAAACGGATAAACGAAACATGTCGCCTAGTGCGATATAATTGTAATTGAGTTTGTCCGTTTGTAATTAAGTAGTACTTTTTAATTCATTCTTAAAACTAAATTGATATAGAATTCTGTAAGATTTGAAAGTAAATAAGTCTCCTTTATGTTAATTATAATTATTATTTACGAGGCCATGTTGGAACTAGATCATAAATTAACTCAAGAGAAAAAAACTGGCCATTTGCCCATACTTACACATTATTTCACCTTCGTGAATAATTTCTGTAATATCACTTGTTTCATACTATCATTTCAAATCTGTCTTAAATAATATGATAAATTGGCGTAATACATCAACTTTTTTAGTCCTGCAAAGAATACTACAGTTAAAAAGTCATAATGATCATAACACTTTTGTAGACTTGACCCGAGAGGCCGTCGTCCGCACCAAAAAAACATTTGCCTAAAGAGAAAATTGCTAAAATCCAATACGACAAGAACCATTCCACAGTCGTCAACTGCACCGGTGTCTCGCTCGCACTCCCAGTGTGCGACGGAGCCAGCCACACCGCACATCGCTTTTAACTCTATGGTTTAACTGTAACTAAAGCCTGCATGCATGGTGACAGCTTCCCTCTTCCGGTGACGGGTAACATCCGGTCGACGACTAATAACGGTAACCATTGCAGTTACGAAACCAGACTCTACGACACTCCGCGCAATGAATACTCGAAGACGGAGGAACAGAGGCAGTATGAGTCCAACGTTTTTAAGAAGGAGTTCGGCTACGACGCACCTAAACCCTCGCCTTTAAGCCCCAAGTTCAATGCCAGAGACCTCAAGTTCGAAGAAAAAGACCACATCTACTCCACCCTCAAGAAACCTAACTTCGACGGGGTCGGACAAAGCTTCTCAGAACACCAGAAATCCACGGAAGCTATACCCGGCGGCACTAAACAAACCGAATTCACGATCAAAAGCGAATCCTACCAAAGCTACCCGAAAACGGAATTCATCAAAACCGAAACCAAATCGCCTTTCGTGACCTCAACCCCGTCTAAGTTTGAAAAATCAGATTATCATAAAGAATTCAAACAAACCTCAACAGACCTTGTCAAAGCGGCGACGCCCGACTACGAAAGAATATCATCCCCATACAGCAAAGATGTACACAGCCACGGAGGTCCGAACTACATGGAGGAAACAACCACTGAAGTCAAAGAGATCCCCAATGGCACACAGAAGGTCACTACCACCAAAATCTACAGCTCATCGCCAGTTAACCTAACCACAACGAACACAAAATTCGAGCCGGTCAAACTGGAAGGAATAGATGAACTCTCCAAGTCTTTCGACAACGATAGCCGCTACAGCACTTTGGACTCAAGGTTCAACACGTTAGAGTCCAAACTGAGCTCCGACACTAGTCGCTCCTTCATGAGACCCTCTGAGTTCCAATCGGATATCAGCCACCAGACGGTTAAAAAGGACCTCTCGAAAGAAATAGACAGCTTGGATAAGAAGTTCTCCAAATCGACGATAACCTCGGAGACTATTGAAAGGAAGAGTGTGATGACTAGTTCTCACAAATCTGAGACCAGCTCGACCGTCACCAAGAAATTTGGGAATTATTAGTTTCAGGTAAATACTTGAAGTGCCCTCTGTAGCAAAAAAGGATGACATAATTCACTGGTCCCACCGCGAGCCAGTAAGCTATGAGCTATCAGCTATTTCAAGGGACAAAAGATAATCACTCCCGTGTAAATAAAAAACAGAGATATATAGTTATAGCTAGATGAACTACGATCGCCCGGCTATGACATATATGTCTCTTTTATTTACACGGGATCGATTATCTTTTGTCCCTTGAAATAGCTGATAGCTCATAGCTTACTAGCTCGCGGTAGGAGTGCCTAAGGATATTAAAAATGTCTAATATAGAACCGCGTTCCAAATTGCTGGCTAAATACAGCCATGGCCAGAGGTATTGACTTTTATGCTAACTCCATCCATAAAAACCATTTTTTTCTTAATGCAGTTAAACAATTTTCTGATTTCATACCTTAATATATATACATAACAAGAGAACATCAGTTAATAATACTTTTTAGATAAGAAAACAGAAAGAACCAAAAATTCGGATCTACAACGAAGTGACTTATTGCTAATTTTCTATGCAATCACCAGTTCGACGATCAGTTTAAATTAATTCATAATATGTCATCAGAAAATATCTAAATACTACACTAAAATATAAACATGGGTGCTCAATACCACCAAGGTACAGTCGCCATCAGATATATCGGAGCTGTGGAGGTGGTCACAAATATCTGAACGTGCACTTTATCGCTTTGACAATAGAGGCGTTGTTCAGATATTTGTGACCACCTCCACAGCTCCGATATATCTGATGGCGACTGTACATGGTACTATGTGGAAATTGCACTAAACGCCATCTGCCGAATATCGCCTGTTACTTTACGTTTGCCAGCGAACAAATTGTATGCAACTGTGATTTGTTGCGGCTGTGTAACACTAGATGGCGCTTGTACCTTAGCCAGCAATGCGGGAAAGATATATTATGGCATCCTTAATCATAAAGAGTACTTGTAAAGCTTTTGACTGGCTTTTGTAGATCTGCCGGTTTTATTGTTTTTTTTTAAATCCTGTATTTTTTTAAATATAATGATTAATCTAATGGTTTTATCAATAGAATCGGCTTGCAGGCTTAAAGTAGATGTTGTGTTAACCGACTTCGAAAGAAGAGGTAGTTGTGTGTAGCTTGTAGTATACATTTAGAGGTTAGATTATATGGCCCCATACAATCTTACTTGGCTTCGCGTGTTAACCAAAACTAGTCCTTATTGTTAATGTAATAGAGTTCACGCGTATATGTACGGCATTTATATGTGCATTATTAATGAAAATGATTCTTATGAAATATGTGAAAGCACGTTGATATTTAAATATATATTTAAATTTTAAATATAATTATGTCTCGAGAAAAATATTTTATGTTTAATATTAAAACTGCCTTAATGTCTCGAAATAACGTGTCGGTTAAGCTGTTTTTAGTTTCATATGTAAAAAAAAACGCTGATGGAACTAAAATTTAGTTAACTATGTCGAGGTTACTATAGGTTAAAAAAAATGTATTTGGGAGTTTTCAGAAAAAAAAACGAATTAGTGTGACTTGTAAAAAACTATGTTAGTTTTCTGACGATAGTGAAGTATTAAATTTCTATAAATACTTAGAATTTGTACTCGTTTCATATACTTTTATAGTGCCATGCAAAAAAGGCAAAAAATCAGTTTCTATCCTCACAGAACTGACACAATGTCATGTTTTTTCATGTCACATTAATTGAGAGATTTTTTTTCTTAATTTCCCATTTATTACATATATAAGTTGATTTTTAAATATGCATACATTTAATGTTATAAAAATATGTAGTCACGACTGTCTGTGCCGTAAAGTGTTGCATACATCTTTTTGTAACATTGTATATATACATATTTATAGACGTGATCTTACGTAGCCTTGACTCCAGTTTGTGTGTTAGCTGTGAAAAAAAAAACAATATTTGCTCCTTTTTGTATTTTTCAAATTTTTTAATCTCATTGGTGTCAAAAAGGACGTAAATTTGTACAAAATCTAACCCGCATATATATATGTCTCGCAAACCTACTTATTTCAATTGTTATATATCACTTTAATAATTGTATTTGTAGTATGACACTTAATATACTTCAGCGGACTTCCACTGCTGGACATGACCCTTATACTGCGACAAGAAGCGTTAGGGGCACGCTTGGCAGGCGGGTTGGCGATCGTAGTACATTCCACCGTTTTCTAGGACGCTGCCCGTTGGTGTCAATTAATATAATTAAACTAAACTATGTTTGACATATGAATATATGGCTTATGAATGCGGGTTAGTTTTTAAGCCAATTTTCGCAGTTAGTACTCTGAACGGTGCTAGACACAGACCAGTTGGGCACCTTGTGCCTAAACTTGGCCTTAGAGGAGTATACAAAGAATATTGTTTCAATTTGAAAATTTTATGAAAGTTGATGTTTTGGTGATGATGATGATCAGACTGGGAGCGGATATGAAATAACAAAAATTTTAATATTGGTACTAAATAATCAATAAATAACACTAACTGAATAAAAAATAACTTATTGGTCAAATAATATAACAATTTTAAATAAAATTAATAATAATACGACTGAAATGATTACAAAACAAACCTATTTAGGTTTCAGAGCGTGCTGAACAAACAAACATACATACGTCGTGAAAAATGAATAATAAAGTTCCGTTATATTACCTAAACCTTTTAATATGAACATATTAAACAGTACCCTTACCATGAGTTGTGACTTTGAGGTTTTCGATAACGAGTATCGAATTTACTGTCTGTGAATCTCGTTCGCACTAAAATGGTACAAGCGAGATGCACAGATAGTAAACTCGATACTCGTTATCGAAAACCTCAATGTCAGAACTCATGGTAAGGGTACAGAAGCTCTCAGTCGATTCACGAAGTGCTAACCCTTTGGGTACCTTACACTTATGCCTTAAAATATAGTATATTATTAAATAAATAAATAAAGAGTATAAAACAGGGCAACAGACAAACAGGAGCGTGGATTAAAAATTAAAAAAAAAAATCATAATAAAAAAAAATCGATAACAGATAAAAAGAGATTGTAAGCAGATACTCAGATAAATATATATATTATATATATGATAGATTAATAATCCTCGAGTATTGAATTTCTTGCCATGATAATATAAAAAATATTAGCTGGAGAAAATCAGTTTTTTTTATTTTTATAAAGAAATTAGAGTGTGACCCCGTGAAATAAGAATTATTAAATTTATAAACATATGTATACAGCAAAAAGTAAAAATTCATTTAAAAATAAATGTAATACGAAAAAAAATATTTAATGTTATTCCAATATTAAAATGTAACAAAAAAAATTGTGATGTCAAAGTTAAAAAAACCTCCACGCTCCTAAGTCACTGAGCCAAAACAAAGTGCCATTATAATGTTTATTTACAACCGTGCCTTTTTAACTAAAAGCCTTCTAATGTTCTGAAATACAATTCTAATTTGAAAAATAACTTCAAATTTAATTAATGGTGATTTTGATATAACATTTAATACATTGTTTATTTCTTAAGTATACATAATATATTCAAACAGATCTATATACTATGTATTAATTAACTATAAATATTACCGGTTGCCATGGTTACTGGCCGCTGGGTCTTTAAAAACCAAAATGATGGCATCTAAACACACCAAACATTTTTGTGGCAACTATAAATGTCCTTTCCATAATGGGTCACCTACCAAGCGTACAAGGCCACATTTCTTCTAGCAACTTCTGTTGTCTGGATGGGACAGAATAAGAAGTTTCCTGTCACAGTTTTTTATTGGATTTTGAAAGCTAGATCTTTGTCTATGTTGCTATTGGCAGAGTGCAAAGCGGGTGGAGGGGGTAGCCTAAACGATCACAGCGCTCGCTACGGCTAAAATTGTCATTTTTGTCGCTGACTTGAGCTGTCAAATCCATATTGCAGTAAACATTTTCTAATCGTTTTTGATATAAAAATATGGTTCTGGTAAGATGTGTTGTTGTGAATTGTAATAACACCAAGAAGAATAGCGACTGTAAATTTAAATTTACTTACTTCTTGTTTGACAGAGGTGATAATATTGTCCATAATGGCCGCCTGTCACGTGGCGCTGTCGTCGCGCTCGGTCCCAATCTAGTGAAAAACGCAACAGCGAATACCCTTATCGATCCATGATTTTATATAATGTTATATCAAATTTACCTATGAATATAAACGTGCCATAAAGAGCCATTTATTTGTACATAGATGTATAATGTGATGTAGGGTGCAATTGTAATTAACTAACATTTAAGACAGCTCAGCCGTTCATACATTTTGTATGAGCGACTGAGCTCCGAAAGTAGTTTGTATAATATAGTTCTAAGCACTAATGTATTTGGTAGCTCATAATCTCAGATATTTTAATTTTTAACTATTACAACGATATTAAATAATCTATGCTTATTTATAGATGTAATATAGAATTTAATAAGCATTCTATGGTAACATCTGAGATTATTTGTAATGCTTATATTTTGACGCTAATTTTTCATTGTAAACAAATTATAAGATTAAGATTGCATATTCTTGAGAAATTCCGGCTGTGTGTCCGTGTCAGCCGCGAATGATGCGGGTTCAATTCCTGACTCGGACACCTGGTCGCTGTTTCTTAAGTATATAGCCATCAATTTAAATTTCTAAATTATGATGATTTATTTATTTTTTATAGAAAAATAATGGCTGCGCCGACCGTATGAAGAAAGATGCCGTGTAAAAAAAATTGAAATATTTTAAATGTGCCTTAACTTTGCTTGAAAATTTATTCCAGCACGCTTAAATATATAAAGACTAGTTACAAACGGATGAGCTCACGTGTACTTATATCGCACTAGGCGACAAGTATCGCTACAAGAGCGCGATATAAGTTGTACATAATTCCATTATATATGTTTGTCAGCTTTGAATTAAATCGTTATATTATTAAGCGTGTGATTAATATTTTTGTATATTAATATATTATGTTAATATAAGGAGCCCGCGACTAGCGACACGTCCACTGGAGGTAATATAACACCAAACAAATAGAAATATATATAACTTTACATATATTACGTATAATTAACTACATTAGAATTAAGTTACAGTCTGTGTCATATAACATGAAATAATACTTCGGTAAGCCGGAGCTCCAGTCAAGCCGATGGGAATTGGCTTTAAAGGATGCGCCGCTGCTGCTTGAAATTGACAATCAATTGAGGTTAAAGTATATATGACACTTACTGTACAATAATGAGTCAACAAACAACAAAACGACAGTTTTGTATAAGTTTGTATTTATGACGTTTGAGTAACGTCAGGCTAATATAGTGTCTTATTAATATAAATATACTTATGACTATGTAATCAAATCTAATATATGTACTGTGTAGCTACGCCTCGCGTGATAACTGTATGCCTGAAACTCATTTTAAACGAAATACAAAATTAAGGCTTTGGTCTACGCTGAACGCGACGTCAGCGTCGACGTTTCTGTGTATGACCACAACAGTACATTTCTATAGAAAGCGTTGTGACGCAAGCCGCGTTTATGGGCAATTTAATTTATAGTACCTTCAACTTTTTATTATGTTTTTTGTGTGTGCTTTCTACTCAAAATACGACGAGCTATTTATATACTGATACGAGAAAGGTGTTCGTATTTTTTTATTCCATCCCGTATTTTATAGATATTATAAGACGGTAACAGATCGGAATAAATAAGATTCGCGTAAACATCAGAAATATATTAAAAAGTTGAGGTTACATATTTAAATAAAATGGTCTTTATAGGAGACCATAGCACAAGGCTCTGTTTATGAAAAAAATAAACATATTACAAGAGACAAAAATCTCATAATTTACTAATTATATAGGTTTGAGCTGATTTTGTATGCCGTTTAAATTGATGTATAAAATAATCTTGTTTTTAATGTCTTCTATATTATTACTGAAGTCTCGAACGCATGCAGTTGTCACGCGAATATTTTTTGATACTTATTATATACAGCGTAACCTGTAAGGGAAACCAAATAAAATCACTAATTTTTGTTGTTTTTGTTTAAATCGCTTTAGATTTGATAAGTTTATTGTTTGCCGCCGGTAGTGGCGGGGTCTCGTAACTTCAGTATGGGTGTATTGAATAAAATAACTAATTGTATAATCTTGTTTTATTTATAACGTAATTATGTTTGAAACTTTCCTTGGACGTAATAAAAAATTGAGTCCAATTTTTTTATTAGAGTAATTGGCATAGACAATATTTTCTGCTCTGTGTTAATTTTATGGCATAACGTATTTGAGTTATTGACCACAGACTAGAGGCGCAAACAAAAGAATACAATATTTTTGATTATATTATAAAAAAATATATATATATCTAAATTATCTATTCTATATAAAATCGAATAACTTACTGTATCACATCAAGTCGAACAACAATTTTGCTCTTTGATATATAGTAAACTTCTTATTGCACAAAAAAGGCACAGAAAAAGTAAAATTATGACGAGTATTAAGTAGACAGAAGTATAAAGGGGAACTTATCCCTTTAAGCGATTTCTTTGCTTCCTATAAGTTAATCTAAAAATATTACTTTTGTTCAAGATGGCTTGTATTGTGGGTACACCCATGACATAGCAATGAATATCTGTACTCATCACATTAATAAATGCCCTTATTGGGATTCGAATCCAGGACCAGACCGGCCGTCCAAGTAATAAAGGGAAGCATAAGTGAAATAAAACAAAATATTCGGTTTTATATTTAAATGTAATTAAATATTTTAAATATATAAAACTCCTTACAACCAACCTTCTGTATACATAACTGGTTTTACATTATAAATGCATTAAGTTTACAATGACTATAATAATTCGTAAAATATGTACAATGCTCAAATAATCACTGTTTTCACAAATAAAATAAAAACTATATAACCGGGTAAAAATGCAAAACAAAACTTCTTAAATCTACTTTATTCAGTCTAAAAGATTTCGATGAAATGTAAAAAAAACGTTGCTGTGTCGATGGCCCGAAATAAGAATATAAAAAATATCTTGACTGAAAATCTATCATCTACTATTTAAAACGAATAAATGGGACTTTTCACTAAAAAGTGCAATTAATTAGCGTGTGTTGTAGAAAATTTAAATTTTGTCAAAGTTGTGACGATAAGCGTAAAATTTCTGTAAATACATGCATTTCGTAAAACTTTCATAAACTGTACAATGCAAAAAAAAAAAACAAATTTTAGTCAGTTTTCTACAAGACACGCTAATTTTGTACACTTTTGTCTGACCTCCCAAAGACCTACAAAATTAATTATTAAATAAAATATTTACACAATCTTAACTCTCTTACATTATTATTACACTAAATACTCGTATTTTGAGAAGACTCAAGTAAAAATACAGATTGTAAAAACAAAATGTTCGCCATTTCATGAGTTGTATAAATATGACTGCTTAATTTAGACGAGCTTTAACTTTTCGCGTCAGCTTTTAAGCAAATATAAAGAAACAGGTTTTATAATTTATCGTACTATTTCAACTCCACGAAATTCTCTAATACATTTTCATTTCAAAAATATTTACGTATATTTTTTTATCAAAATCAATTTTTTTGTAGAAATAGATACCTACATGAGGCAGTCTGGTCGCCGATCTGCGATAGGCAAAGTATTTTTACGATTAGGTAAGTACTCGCTTACACTGTCAATAATAACAAAATTTTTGAATGTTAGTTAAATTATTAAAAAGTTGAACATGTTTAATAAGTAAACAAATCTATCTTTGAAAAAAAAGGCTCGAAATTAATATATCCAACGCCATCTTGCCAGGTCGCGTAATCTTTGTCATAACTTTTTTTTTTCTCAAACTGTGGGATATTTTAAGGTATATGTTACTGTTGAATGTGTGTTGTGGTGGTTACGTTTGATTGACAATAATCCTGAAATGATAAGTTCGGGCATAATCTCATTATGCCAAATGATAAGTTATGACAAACGAAAGCTTAGGTCTCACACGGACCAGAACACAAAATCTCATCCAATCCAGAACTTAAAATGATCGAAACACAAAATGACTACAATACAATTAGTCACATACGAAAAAACACCAAATGAGGAAAAGTAAACCCACTGTCCTAGGTTTAGGTTTTAAGCCAGGGATAAACTAGGGGTCAAATGGCCGGCGAGATATCAAACGAACTCGACCGACAAGTCCGGCGACTTCGCCAGACACTTGAAGGCATTGTCATGGCTTGTCGGGCGATGTCCGGCTACGTCGATCTATGTCACCCGACCTCGCTGGCGATACGGGTTGCAGGACACTTGTTACCTAGTCTATCCCTGGCTATTACGTTTTGTAGCTCATAGGAGCTCCGCACAAGCGGAGATCCGTCGACTAATTATGTTGTAGTCATTTTGAGTTTTGGACTATGAGCTGATGTGCTCATTTAATACTCTAGTCCATGTAAGACTATCCCAAACGAAATTATGCGACCAGATATGGACCCTAAAGTGAGATTTATCACGGATAACCCGAGGCTTGCCATATAAAATGGTATATGGTAGGTTAGGTTAGAAAGTTCTCGATCCGAGTAGCAGGGCAGGCAGGGAGCCAACGACACTACAAGTACTAGGCGCGGTAGAAGGGCGGGCCGCGGCTCACGGTGTACGTGGAGAGCGGGATGCCCTTGCTGCCGTACAGGGGCTCCGCGTTCTCGTACTCCACGTCGTAGTAGATGCCCGTCTGGTTCTGGGGAGATTGGTTCGTTTTTAATGTGTTTAGTTGTTCAAATATGTTTAGTGATGTAGGGTGGCGTGGGGCGCTGTGGGACGCTAGCTTGTTCAATTATGTAGGGTGGTGTGGGACGCTAGCTTGTTGAGTGATGTAGAGTGTTGTGGGGATGTCGGATGCTAGCTTGTTTAATTATGTAGGTTGGTGTGGGACGCTAGCTTGTTGAGTGATGTAGAGTGTTGTGGGGATGTCGGATGCTAGCTTGTTTAATTATGTAGGGATGTGGGACGCTAGCTTGTTGAGTGATGTAGTGGGGCTGTGGGACGTTAGCTTGTGTAGTGATAAAGAGTTGTGTGGGGCTGTGGGACACTAGCTTGTATAATGTATAGTGGTAGGGTGGTGTGAAGCTGTGGGACGTTAGCTTGTGTAATGATGTAGTGTTGTAGGAATGACGGATGCTAGCTTATGGAGTGATGGAAAGTGGTGTGGGGCTGTGGGACACTAGCTTCTGTAGTGATGTAGGGTGGTGTGGGGCATGGTGTAGTGTGACATGGCGGGGTGTGGTGGTATGCTGGCACTCACGTGTAGACTGCGCGCACGGGAGCGCGGCCGCGGCTGCAGCAGGTCAGCGCGCTCGGCGGCGTGCGAGGAAGCTTCCGACGACGACGACTCCGCCAGCTGGTTTGTGTAGCCTGTGGGGCCACGGCACTCATTAGCGACATACAATAAGTGTTTAATTACACATAACTACAGAGGCCGGGTAGGAAGGGTTGCCGGCCGAGTAGACGGATTGTTACGAAACCGAGGACCCTTTTTCCCGCCGAGTTATAGTGCTTTTTTCAAACATGCAATGCAATAAATAAATATTCTCGAAGTAACATAAGTTATATTTCTAAAAAAACTAAATATATATTACTAATGTACAACGATGACAATTTAACATAATGATTACAAATATTTATTTATTTATTTAAATTTATAAGTATTTAACTATAAATTGAAATACATGAAGGCTTTGGCCAATACGACCAGAGCCAGTCAAACATTTTCTCAATTATACGCAAATTAATGTTGTTTTGATTGCACATAGTTATATTTTTAGTACATTTATTTGATATAGGTTACTAGTCTAATTACTAATTAGGTTAGCTGGAAGAGTACCCTTATAGGCATTGGTCCCACCGCGAGCTAGTAAGCTATGAGCTATCAGCTATTTCAAGGGACAAAAGATAATCGCCCGGTTATGACATATATGTCTCTTTTATTTACACGGGATCTATTATCTTTTTTGTTTCTTGAAATAGCTGATAGCTCATAGCTTACTAGCTCGCGGTGGGACTAATGCCTTAAGTTCGCCTCTGTACCTTTTCTTATCTTTATCTTTCCTGTACCTTCATAATTTTGTGTAATAAAGAGTCACCTAGCATATATAGTACTGACCGTAGAGGTTGTGGTGCGAGCCGGTGTTGGCGCGGGTCGCGGCGGTCAGCGTGCCCGAGTGGTGCAGCCCCAGTCTACAGACATTAGGACCATATAGTAAACTAATAGTTCATCATTTACTTATTTGATTATATCATCACAAATAAAGAGCTTACAGAAAAAGTCACAAAATTGTTTTTCTTTATGACAAAAAGTTGACAAACGAGCAGACGTGTAACCGTCAAATATGTAACTCAATTGGCATGCTTATAAGCTAATCTTTGTTTTTATATTAAGCAGAAACGTCTGCTAGCATATCATCGATATTTAAATCGAAAGAAAAAATTGACTCGCGGCGGGACTCAAACCCATAACCACTGGATCACTAGCCCAGTGCACTACCAATTGTGCTATACAAGCTAATCTTTGTTATTATTTAAGCTAATTAGAAGACTCCTTAACTTATAGCAATCTTTTTCAAATTAAGATTAATAAGTTAAGATTGTAAAATATAATGTATTTAATTATGAAATAAACAGATTTTTTTTTATGGTATGCAATTACCGTCGCCTATGGGCATCCGCAACACCAGAAACACAAGCGCGTTGCCAGCCTTTAAGATACGCTCTTTCCTTGAAGGTGTGAGGGTCGTATCGGTCCGGGTATACCGCTGATGGTAAATCGACATAATTTAACTTGACTCGCAGCGGGACTCGAACCCACAACCACTGGATCACTAGCCCAGTGCACTACCAATTGTGCTATACGAGTACCTCTTAAACTTGTCAAATTTTCCTATCTTATCCTTCCTGGTATACGTCATTACGGGTGACGTGTAGCGACATCTACCGAAGAGTATTGAAGCCTTTTACGGCATCGAAGTCCCAAATTTAGATTGAGAATTCATCGATAACAATGTGCTACCCCTTTCTAAAAATCTGTTTTTATATTAAGCAGAAACCTGTGGTTGTGGGTCTGAGTCCCGCTGCGAGTAATTTTTTTCTATTTTTCTTTCGATTTAAATATCTATGATATACTAGCAGACTTTTCTGCTTAATATAAAAACAATAATTTAACTTTTCTACAAGCAATTTTTCTGAAAACTCCCTGATGACTGAGGTGTGTACAGACCTGGGCATGGGGACGGGCGGCAGCGTGGGGTACCCGCCGAACATGGCGGACGAGGGTCGTGTCGCCATCGTCTGGTTTGGATCCGTCTGGAATTGTATCATTGATCAGGTTTACGATTCTTTTTTTTTATAGTCTAACCAGCGTTTGACCTCAGTCGCACCTGATGGTAAGTGTCGACGAGGTCGAGGGTGTAGCACGCTGGTTCAGTAACAGCTTCACTCTTGCCTTGAAAAGACCCAAATTATATCTTTCCGGGAATACAGACGAAGGGAGCGAATTCCATTCCTTAGCAGTCCGCATTAGGAAGGTAGAAGCGAATCGCTTCGTGCGAATGAATGGAATATTTACAACGTATTAATATGTGATAATACAACATTTATTTACCTACAAATAGAAAAAATAATAAAAGAAATTTAAAAAACGTCGTTAAAATTGGGCCACCATTGGGTCACCAGTGGAGTCGAAATAGTATATAGCAACTTAGTTACAAACGGATAAACTCACGTGTAATTATATCGCACTAGGCGACATGTTTCGGGTAAGCTCTGGTACCCATTTTCAATGACAGGACACACCGCTCGCGTTGAGGGTGTATCGCTCACATGTCCCCTTGGTTCGTTTTCAGAGCTCACCCGAAACATGTCGCCTAGTGCGATATAATTACACGTGAATTTATCAGTTTGTAAGTAGTGGTAACATGGCTCACAACAGTTTTAACTATATATTGTATACAGCAGCGGTACAAATAGTAAAAAAAATGTACCAAGGATGCTGGCGGCATTTCCTTGTTGTATCACAATGCTCTTGTTCACCAGTTACGTCAACCAGACGATTTGCGTTTTCTGCAAAAATTCCCTTGGACCTAAAAAGGACCCAAGGTCGATTGGACCCACGGACCAGTCCTGCCGTGACCGGGTAGTCTAGGGCGAAAGCCGGTCCAAACCCTTGCACACCCGTAGGCTAGGACTATTTGACACATATTTAAAATACTGTAAGGCTTACCGCGTAATGGTTAGACTGCGCCATGGCTTCCGCTATTTGCGCCCAGCGCATGCGTTCTTCGAGAGTCACCTGCAAACAAATTATTGTTTTTTTGTAATATATATATTCTTATTTAAAAACTGCTTCGCATGAGTAGATATACAGGAGGATTGGTGAGACTAAAAGCGAAATAACAAACAGAAAATTAATGAAATGAAAGGTGCCTTGAATGCCTTGAACCTTATACTTGCTGCCCTAAACCGGTTGACCTCGGTGTCTCGGTTGTCTCGGTTTTTCCCGCACGACCTTTTCCTAATTGAATTAAAGGGGGAAACTGAATCAGAGACTTTATGAATGAAATTATAAGTTACTTGGTATGGCGAGCCTCCTGTGTCTTGAAGTTTATACTTGCTGCCCTAAACCGGTGGACCTTCGGTTTTACCGCACGACCTTTTCCTAATTGAATTAAAGGGGGAAACTGAATCAGAGACTTTATGAATGAAATTATAAGTTACTTGGTATGGCGAGCCTCCTGTGTCTTGAAGTTTATACTTGCTGCCCTAAACCGGTTGACCTTCGGTTTTCCCATGTGACCTTTTCCTAATTGAACTAAAAGGGGAAAATTAATCAGAGACTATGAATTAAATGATAAATTACCTGGTATGGCGAGCCTCCTGTGTCTTGAAGTTTATACTTGTTGCTCCAAACCGGTTGACCTTTGCTACTTGACCTCCAGCTTTTCCTCACGTGACCTTTTCCTAATTTAACTGAAGGGGCAAAATTAATCAGATACTTTATGAAGGAAATGATAGGTTACCTGGTATGGTGAGCCTCCAGTGTCTTGAAGCTTATACTTGCTGCCTCAAAGCGGCTGACCTTTGCTCCTTGACATTCGGCTTTGGCTCGCCTGACCTTTTGACTTTAGGGGGAGAATTAATCAGAGACATTATGATTGAAATGTTAAGTAACCTGGTATGGCGAGCCTTTTGTGTCTTGAAGCTTATACTTGCTGCCTCAAACCGGCTGACCTTTGCTCCTTGACATTCGGCTTTGGCTCGCCTGACCTTTTGACTTTAGGGGGAGAATTAATCAGATACTTTGTGAATGGAATGATAGGTTACCTGGTATGGTGAGCCTCCTGTGTCTCGAAGCTTATACTTGCTACCCTAAACCGGCTGACCTTTGCTCCTTGTGACCTTTTGACTTTAGGGGCAAAATGAATCAGAGACTGAATAAAATGATAAGTTACCTGGTATGGCGGTCCACCCACGGGTGGAGCTTTGATGGTGTTGACTCCCTGCATGTAGCTGAACACCGGAGACCCCATGCCGGCTGCCTTCTGCTCGCGGGACCATTTCCGACTGCGAATACAATAGCAATTTAATTACTTATAATAAAGGAAAGATGGAAATTCATCTGCCCCGGGCGAGACTAGAATTAGCTACTCTGGGATACGTGCACTCTACCTACTGAGAGGCCCAAAGGCTGCGAATTTCTACATCATATCTTTAAATGCGCTTTGGCAAAATTATTGTTTTGTTAGCAAACATATTTACGAAAAAATGCATTATGTATGTGAGAAAATGGGTTAAATAATGCAGAGTGAATCAACTGTTTGTTGCTGTTATTCTGTCTCATTAGTCGGGGTACAACTGAAGCATAGTTACAAAAAGTGGCACCACGTACTACTGGCGCGCTTGGTAGGTGACCCATTATGGAAGGGACATATACTCGTAGCTTCTACAAATATCTATGTTTTGTGGCTTGAAGAGTGACCCAGGGGAACGTAACCATGGCAACAATGAAGAGTTGATTGAGGCTGTAAATAAATTAATATTTCGGGATAATCTTACACAAATCGACCTAGTCCTATGGTAAGCTCAGTAAGGCTTGTGTTGTAGGTACTAGATGACGATAAATAGATGTAATACTTAAATATATAGAACACACTAATGACTCAGAAATAAATATCTGTGCTCATCACACAAATAATATGCCCTGACTGGGATTTGAACCCAGGACCATCGGCTTTATAGACAGGGTCACTACCCACTAGGCCAGACCGGTCGTCAAGTGATGACAGAGTAGATGGTACCTCCAGCTGAGCAGCGCGGCTAGCGTGGCGGCGATGACGAGCGCGGCGGCCAGCGACGCGCCCAGCGCCACGCCCAGCACCTCGCCGTCCACCTCGCACGTGGAGCCGTAGTAGCCCGCGTTGCAGCTGCACACGGCACACACTTAGCATTCACTTTGTTAACGTGTGACAGCCACGGGTGACTGCTGAGTTAAGGCACCAGTAGACCAAAGAGTAGAACATATAGAGCTATCTCGAGCGATCGAGCGTTTGCCATTAAGCCCACTATATATAACGTGTACGTTTCTATGTACGATGATAGACGCACTAGGCGACATTTTTCGGGTAAGGTCTGGTACCCATTTTCAAGCTGAGCCAGGACATGCCACTCGCGTTGCGGGTATATGAGCGATACACAAACAAAAGCGAAACATGTCGCCTAATGCAATATAAATTACACGTGAGCTTATCCATTTGTAACAGTTTTAATTAATAAATAAAATAAACAAATATTTCGGGACAATCTTACAAAAATCGACCTAGTCTTACGGTAAGCTCAGTGGCTTGTGTTGTAGGCACTAAACGACGATGTATATAATAGATGATACATATAAATACTTAAATACATAGAAAACACCCGTGACAGTAATATCTGTCCTCATCACACAAATAAATGCCGTGACTGGGAATCGAACCCAGGACCATCAGCTTAATAGGTAGGGTCACTACCCATTAGGCAAGACCGGTCGTCAATTGTATGAATGAGTGTACCTGCAGGTGGGGCGCTGGCCGGAGTAGCGGCAGGCGCCGCGCTCGTTGCAGTGCGCGGCGGCGCAGGCGCGGCACGCGCGCCCGCCTGCGCCGGCGCCGGCTGCGCGTCCAGCGTCCACTCCGGGCACACGCATCTGGCGGCGGGACACACATTCTTGGGACCATCTTACACAAAAACACACGTTGATAAATGGGTGATTATTCGAGCGTTTGAACCAGTCCATTACTCTGTCCAGATTTCTGTAGAAGTGCCTGCATTATATTAAATAGGTTTTGGTTGTCCTTTAGCCAGCCCAGCTGTCTGCCAGTAAACCAAAAATAACACCAAACTGTGTGAATATTTCTACAGACATCTGGACAGAATAATAAGAACGGTTCAAACGCCCGAATAATCACCCAAATACAGTGTGTATTCCTGATATTTACGTATTTTTATTTTTTCTACATAAAAGCGCTTGGTTCGTAACGAATGTGAAGAAGATACATTTGTTGTCATCAAACGCGGGAAAAGTTTGAAATCTTTAATAAAATAAATATATACGTGTGACCAGAGGGCTGGGTCATATCTCGCTCAGCGGATCAGCATTGAGATCCAACGGGGTAATGCTGCCAGCCTTCTAGGCACGCTGCCTGCAGACGACGATATGGGGCCGATTTTCTATAATTTATTGTTCTTAATTTTATTTTCTTCATTTTTAGCGTTTAATTCGCGAATCTATAAATCTAAATCCTAAATGGTTACGGCAGTCAAGTTTAATGAAATAATTTAATTATGGATAAAAGTCCTCACTTGAATCCTCCCCAGGTGTTGATGCACTGAGCTAGCTGGTGACAATCGTTGTGTTCTGGAGACGCGCATTCGTCCAAATCTGAAATGAATATTAATTTTCATTATTTTACGAGATATACTTCATTATATTTTGAGTATAGTTGAAAAACTTAGCTAAAGCAGTAGCTACTATGTAGTAGTACCGTGTGTACGCTTGTCGGCGTTCTATATTCAAATGTTGACGTAAGCTCCATATTAATTCTCTGCACAACTACATAGACTTGGTGCACAAATCATCATCATTTCAGACGAAATTCGCTCACTAATGGACATAGGCATCCCCCAAATACGACTTGTATCATCTAGGGAGGTTGTTGACTAGTCACGCCACGCTTTGCAGGCGAGTTGGCGATTGCAGTAGTTGCAGGTTGGGTTTCGACGGACGCTGCTGCCCATCCATCGTTATTTTCCAAAACCATAACCATACGTCGCACTCCAGCGGGCAGTTTGGTGGCAAGGTAAGGTTTACAAAAATCTTAACTTACAAGTATTATAATGTACTTAGTATTTGTGACAGTTTATTAAAATTAGTTACCGGTTATCAATTATTACTTTTATTAGTCTTTAACGTATAGATACTCTGCAGTGATAACTGATAGCTTATTTAAGTGGCCACTTATAAAACGAATAAATAGCTGACATGTGTCATTATGACTGTCGTTCAAACTTATTTGTTGTTGCAGTGCCGTCTATTTACAAGAAAGATTTTCAATTGTATTTTAATTTAAAATTGAATGAATACTAATAAATAAACACGTAATTAACGTACAACCTTAGTTACTAATATATTTAGAATTGTACATTATAAATACTAGGTACCAAGTACTAAGTACAAATACTTCTGATTATTTGAAAATGAATTGGTGTATTTGTGAACCTTATCTATCATTTTGACATGCCACCAAATTGCCCGCTGGAGTGCGACGTATGACCATAACTTACATACACAAAAGCTGATAATTATTGACCACAGGAGTCACAACATGATGAAATAAAACGTTTTTGACCCTAATAGTACTGTCCCTAATCATTGAGACGACTTTCTTTTAATTTTAACCCATTTCGCAATTTTAACCCAGGATGCCTGGAGTACCTTTAACGGGAGCCACGGCGCCGGCAAGGTGGTCGACCCAGAGCGCCGAGGCCCCGACATTGTTGGAGCGCCGGCGGAGCACCCCCAGCAGCTGTTTGTGGAGCTCGGACCCCACTGCTGGCCGGAGCAGCTCGCCGGACTCTGACATCTATGGGAGGCACCAATTGGTTTAGACTGGCTAACAAAATCTTATTTACAGATATTTTCCTAAGTTTGTATCACAAAAAATACAAAAACTGGTAATGTTGTGTAGTAAGTATTTTTTTTGTAAATATCTTTAAATGCAGTATTTCTAATTTTAAAAATAACAAAGTTTTCTTTCAGGAAAATATCATATCTACGATATTTAAGATACTTTCCCTTGATGTCCCATAGTCTTGGCACGGCCTGGACAAAGGTAACAGCTATCAGCATTTCAAGTCCAAGGGCTTTTAAAACAATAGGTACGTAATTATTTCAAACCGTTACAAACACAATTTCGATTAAGGGATACGGTTAATTAGTCACAGAAAACTAAGTTTTGTTTAAAGAGTACAATTAATCATTCATAGAAAACTAAATTTTGTTTAAGGGGTACATACGATTAATAATGATTCATCAGTATGATACATCTGTGAATGCACAGAAAACAAAGGGGTACGATGAATCTTTCACAGAAAACAAAATTTTGTTTAAGGGGTACGATGAATCATTCATAGAAAATGAAATTTTGTTTTAGGGGTACTATGAATCATTCATATAAAAACAAAGTTTTGTTTAAGGGGTACGATGGAATTATTCACAGTTAACGAAATTTCGTTTAGTGCGTGAATCACTCACAAAAAACTAAATCTGATGCAAGGGGCAAGATGAATCAAAATTTACCAATATAGTGTAGTTGACGAACACGCCCGCGCCGAGCTCTCTGTGCACGGAGTTGATAGACCCACTCACGAAGTCGTCGGAGAATGGAGTCATGGAGAACGCGGAGTCGATCTGTGAGGGGTAAAACAATAATACTTTAAGGGTATAAAGTGCGTCCACATTATGGTCAACATAGGCAGAGTCAATGACCATTGGGGCTCAACTGTTCTTGCCAAACCCGCGGATTTGACATTTATAGTGCCTAAAAACGAAGACCACTTCAAATATGACGCGCGAGTGACTAAACGTTTAAACCCTGTTAGAATGACTCACGCTAGATTAAATACAAATATTCGGTGATGTTTTTTAAGCTTGAACGAACTAGAGGTTTGTCATGTTTAATTAGATGAGCGTGTTAGACCTGTATATTGGTTATATAATTAATACATAATCTATTATTATGTACAAAGAACCTTCTACAAGTTCCATATGTCAAATTTTAAATAAATTTATAGCATTTTAGATACTTCGTTAGAAATAGAACTTAATAATTCATTTTACAGCATAACTTACAGCTCGAAGTGCCTCGTAGCTCAACTGCTGATACAGCTCTGAATCCTTGTCTGTCAACTTGTTATCCCACGTCATCTGAAAACCAATACTTGTGTAAGTTTTATAAAATGCAATCTATGTATCAACAATAATCTATATATATTTAGTCGCTCAAAAATGAGGAGATCCGTAAGCGAACTAAAGTCAACGACATAGCCCACCAGGTTAGCAAGCTGAAGTGGCAATGGGCTGCATTGCACGCAGAGATGGTAGATGGTTCTGCGTGATGGCAGATGGGGTCCAAAAGTGCTCGAGTGGAGACCACGGACTAGCAAGCGCAGCGTAGGATGTCCACCCACAAGATGGACAGACCTCATTAAGGTCGCCGGATGCAGGTCGCTGTGGAGGTCCAAGGGCCTATGTTCAGCAGTGGACGTCTTATGGCTGAGATAATGATGATGATGAATCTATATTTCTGTAAAATGAATAACCAGGGGAACAGAGGCACGCACCGGTTTGTCGTAGAGGCGGTCGACGCGCAGGTTGACCACGAGCGCGACGACGCGGCGGCACGGGTCGCGCGGCGCCCGGCGCGCGTAGCCCGCGCGGCACTGGCAGCTGGAGATGCCTGCGGAGCGGAGGGGCACGTTGGATCAATGCCATAGGGGCACGCTGGATCCAAGCCATAGGGGCACGCTGGATGCTAACCATAGGGGCACGCTGGATCAAAGCCATAGGGGCACGCTGGATCCAAGCCATGGGGGCACGCTGGAAGCCATAAGGGCACCCTGGACCCAAGCTATATGGGCACGCTAGATCCAAGCCATAGGGGCACTCTGGACCCAAGCTATATGGGCACGCTAGATCCAAGCCATAGGGGCACTCTGGAAGCCATAGGGGCACGCTGGACCCTAATAGCCATAGGGGTACGCTGGATCAAAGCCATAGGGGCACGCTGGATCCCAGCCATAGGGGCACGACGTACAGTCAGCAGCAAAAGTGGCTAAGCGTTTGAAGTGCTCAGAATGACCTACACGCGTTCTTATTCTCTTGACAATAGCGATGTGTTGACCTCATTTTGAACACCTCAAACGCTTAGCCACTTCCGCTGCTGACTGTACAAGGAAGGGTACCCTACTGTCCGACTGCGATTTGATTTATTTTGATATGTTGTAGAGTAGTTTAAAATAACGGACACGTAATTATTTTTAGCTGTCCAAACTCTACTGTTTGGAGTAAATGTCCTTCAAAATACTGAAAATTGATAGTTGGGTACCCTCCCTTGTTAGCCGGAAGACCAATGCCAGGGAGTATTCAGAAAAAAGTGCCCTCAAAGATATCATGAAAAAAGTTCAAGTCCTTTTTGTGACGATAATTAAGCATGATTATTTAAATGGATGGTCTTATATAACTTTCCATAGGTATGGCAGAGCGCTATTTTCGTCCGTCCTTGTCATAGTCTCACATATTTTGGTTGTCCGTCAAACGGAACCCTTCAGAACTGTCAAAGTTGGAGGTAGGTATACAAACAAACGGATCTATTTCACTGCAGCATGTGTGAATTTATTAAAGTCTGTGAATAATTGTTGTGTTACTATGTGTAATTAGAATAAGGTACTTAAGGCACTATTGTATTAGGATATATCTGTAATGATAGTAGCTGTTATTAAATAAATAAATACAATTGAGGTTTTCTTGTGTTTTCAACCGAAGTTGCGGTAATGGGGTATTCTTTTTATAGTTAGTTTAGCAGTAATTATTAATTTTATTTTATTTTTAATTAGTATAATTTATTTTTATTTTTGTTATTAGGTATTAATATGCGGTAATGAATACAAAATAAGCTTATATTCTTGTTATAAAGAGTGAGCAAAACTGTAGTGAACTATTACATTTTGGGCTACAAAAGCCAGAATATCTTTGTCCCTACTGGCGCTCGCGATTGCGTTCTCCAGTCATTATTCCTCCTACAAAAGTAGTATAGAACTGAGACCTGCTGTTATACTCGATAGATGGCGTTAGTGCGTTTGCCAGAATGAGCAGACGGTAATATTGTCAAAATATTATTTGTATATTCATAGACCTAATTGTTGGAGGAGACCTATGTGTGATAAACGGAAAATAAGTTTATCAGCTAAAAGGTTATTAAGATTAAGACCTAATTGTACTTACCGGCTTCAGTCCTGCACTTCTCGTTCTGCGCCAGGTCGCACGTGGAGTCATCGCCCACTATACACGTGTCGATTCTGAAAATAAACGACTAGTTAACGCCAAGATTTCTAGTGATAAATCTACACTAATATTATAAAGGCGAAAGTTTGTGAGTTTGTGTTTGTTACTTCTTCACGGTAAACGGCTGGAGGGATTTGAATAAAATTTGGTATGGAGTTAGCTGACACACTGGGTTAACACATAGGCTACGTTTTTCCCTAATAAGCCACGGGACACAGCTAAAATCAAATCCGTAATTCCACGGAGTAAATTGACAGCATTTTGCAAACTAACGTTGTCAAACGACCTGTCATATGTATAAAAACTGCTGTCAGTTTACTCCGTTTACTTATAAATTTGATATTAGTAGAAAAAAAAAATATTTTCGGGACAAAATCGACCTAGTCCTACGGTAAGCTTGATTAGGATTTTCCCTTTTTCGCCTCTTACGACACCCGCGGGAGATGGGGTGGTGCTATTCTAGTCAGCCGGCATTACACGGCAAGTCTTCATTCCTGACTGCTAATAACGAAATTGTGTGACGATAGACACCCATGTTCCACTGTGTTCAAGATCGTCACTAACCTGACTGTAGGCTGCGGGCGCGGCCGCGGGCGGTAGGGCGGCGGTCTCCGCGGCGGGGCCGGCTCGGGGTCCGCCGGTACAGCCACGCCCGTGCCCACCGCTGGGCCGGCGTGGCTGGGGTGGGCAGCTGGCGCTGGTGGCGCTGTAAACACAAGTTATCGGGTACTCATTAAAAACAAGGATATATAATAAATAACTAAATATTTCGGAACAATCTTACACAAATCGATCTAGTCCTACGGTAAGTTCATGAAGGCTTGTGTTGTAGGACTTGTAGGTACTAGACGACGATATATATAATAGATAGATACATATAAATACTTAAACATAGAAAAACATCCATGACTCAGGAACAAACATCTGTGCTCATCACACAAACTGACTGGGATTTGAACCCAGGTCCATCGGCTTCATAGCCAGGGTCACTACACATTAGGCCAGACCAGTCGTTAAAAGCATACCTACCATGGACCATATGGACCACAGAACATCTTCTTCTTTAAAAATATGGCTTCCATCAATAAATCAATCGATGATTTCGCCAGTGTCAAGTGGGGACATGGGGATAGGAAATTGCGTTCCGGCCATTCTGTCAAACGCACTAGCGCCATCTATTACGTTTGACAGCAGTAAGTCTCAGTTCTGTAGAATACTGATTTAAACTTTTACGGTTGTTACACTTTATTGTCTTTACCACGAGGACAATGTCTCGAGATGTCGGAGGTAATTTTTAATATACGTGGTTAGGTCCCGTTTATTTGTAATAGTTTTATAGAGATGTCGCGCTGTCAAAATTACTCAAAAGAAGTTCATAGATGGCGTTGCGCTATACAGATAAATTAAAAGCCACAAAGTCAACAAAATATTTATATGATTCTTGGTTGAGACTATTGAGAGTAATAATCTCAGTAGGATTCACTAATCAATTTCAATTAATTACGAAGTTAAGAACTGAAATCGTAACATTCTTAAAACTATATAACGAAATAATAAAAAAAGTTTCTCCAACAAGAAATTGGTTCTCGAAGGTGAATCCACTGGAGTTACAGGCATCAAGACGGGCCGTATACTTTTTTAAACACAAATCTATCGTTAGATTCAAACATATTAATCGTGTAGATGCGGGTAACTCACGTTTGATAAGTCGAATATAGCTCGACATGTTTCACTCTGTAACGAGGAGCAAAATAGTAAAACGCGAATAGCTCATAAAACGTGAGTTACCCGCTTCTATAGAATTAATAGGGCCATACGCTTGTTTACCACCGTCATAATAAAAAAATCTATAATATTTTAAATCGTACGGGCAGCAGCGTCCATCGAAATGCAATCTACAGCTACTGCGGTCGCCAAACGTGGCGACTATGGCAACTACCCCAAGATGATACAAGTCATATTTGTGGGAGGCCTATGTCCAGCAGTGGACTGCATACGGCTGAAATGTATGTATGTATGTATGTATAATATTTACCAGAATGCTGGATGCTCTGCACCCTGGTGGGTTCCACGTGCCCGCTGGAGGTGTCGAAGAGGTTCAGGTAGGTGCGCTTCCCGTCGATGGACACGAAGCCCTGCTCGCCCGACGGAGACACGATTATATCGTCTTCCAGATGTCCTGACAGCGGGCTCACGTGCTCTATGTGGACTGGAAATATTAAAGACCATCAGGTACTGAGCGGTATAGGTGTAAAACTTAGCACACCTTTACCACTAGGAGGAATATAATGACTGGGGAACGCATCCGCGCCAGTAAGGGGCTAAGATATTCTGGCTTTTGTAGCCCAAAATGTAACAATTCACTATAGTTTTGCTTTACGGGACATTTTTATAACAAAACAGTAGCTTATTCTGTATTAATTGCCGCAACTTCGGTCGAAAATCCAAGAAAACTCAAATTTTATTTGTGTGTTCCTCTCCATCTTTGACAGTTCTGAAGGGTCTATTTGGAGGGAAGAAAAATATGTGAGACTATGACAAGGACGGACGAAAATAGCGCCGACTAAAGTTACACAAGACCATCCCTTTCGATCGTGGTATTATAAATAGTATGTCTATGTTTTACCATTATTTGTGACATTGAGATTTTCGATAACGAGTATCGAGTTTACTATCCGTGCATCTCGCTTGTACTACTTTATTGCGAACAAGATAGTAAACTCGATATTCATTATCGAAAACCTCAATGTCACAACTCATGGTAAGGGTACTGGCCTATGTAGTAACGTGTACAAGCATGTCGGAGTTCTATATTCAAATGTTGACGTAAGTTCCATATTCATTCTTTGGACTATATAGACATGGTGCTTCAGTTAAGTTTATCACTTATACAACTTTGTCCAAAGTATATAGAGTAATTTCCGACATGTTTTTATAGATGATGTCCGACACAATATTATAACAAAATTTAGTAAAATGGGTTTATAATGAGATATTATAATAATGTATAAAAAGCTGGCCAAGAGAAATATTTTTGACTTAAGGATAAAAAGTTAGGAGGGACAGGGACACAGTTCTTTAACTTAGCGATTATTTCCGAATATATGAATAAATGTATAAAGCAAACATTTTCAAATACCTATCGAATGACACTTAAAGGTTGACCCGAAAAAATAACGCCTACTTTTTACTGTTTATTTGACTTCATTACTTTGTCTGCGTGATTGATTTACATATTCATATTAAATTACAGCTTTCTAGAACTAACGGTCACTAAGCAAAGACGGGAACAGACAGACAAACAAACATAACGAAACTAAAAGTGTTTCTACTAGACTACGGAACCCTAAAAAGTAAAAAATAAACCAAATTGTATGACGGAAAGACTAAAATACTCACCAGAAGCACCCCCCTTTTCCCCCGGCCCCTGTATCGCGGAAACGGTGACGTCAAAGATCTCTCCGTAGCCGGGCACGGGCGCGGGCGCCGCCGTAATCACGGGCACGGGCCGCCGCGCGCCGGAGCCCGCCGGCTTGAAGTCCGGGTCGTCCAACACGATGCCGGGCCGGCGGTAGCCCGCGTGCGGTACTTGCGAGGCTGTGGTCAAATCATAAACTTAGCATTGTATGTTTTATAATTGTTCGTAACTGTTCTTAGCGTTCTACTTTTATTGTTTATATTATACATTCTGACTATAATGCTGTTTGTAATAGGTAATAGCACATTACACCAGAGTACCGGATAGTGATACTAGGCCGGGAATCCATTTTCACGACGAGGCATGTAGAGTGCTTTTCTCAAACATACAATGAAATAAAAGAAATGCTTAAAAAAAAATGTTTTTAACATCAGCTGTTTTGCTATGACACCTGCCATCTTTGCCTCTGTATCTGCCTTTCGGATAATCGTCGAAAAAAAAAGTTAGTCCCCTTCAGTTGCCGCGTCCAAAAAACAATACTTCCGAGTTATTTAAAAGGAATGTAAAGACAATATTTCATTGCATGTTTGAGAAAAAGTTTTTTTTTCATAGAATCTAAGCGAAGGCTCTAGATGGCGCTGACGTCACTGTGATGCAGCCGCAACCATTATAGCTGCGTTCAACTTTATGGTCGGGCAGTGTTGTACAGCAGCGATCCTGACCCACAAAATAGTCCCGCCGGAAGATCAGCGCTGATTCTCGGATCAGCATTTATGCTGAGGCGGGTCCATTTCGTGGTAAACTTTTTTAATTTACATTTTTTTTATATAGTAATTGTTTTATATGTTACATGTTTGTAGAAACGATGCCTAAAGTTATTGCTCATATTACAGGCCACACCCGATATAGGTCCATGGGGTCCCAGCGCACAAATTTTTGCAGATTTCTGCACGATTTTTGCAGAAAACGGTTCATCTGGTTTACGTAACTGGTGACTAAAGAGCACAACGTATCAGCTGCGATACAACGAGGAAATGCCGCCAGCATCATTGGTACACGCTTGGCGGTGCACTCCTACTCTTAAAGTGATAAATATGGAAGGATAATCTCTATCAGCAAATAGTTGTACTTACAAGGCAAAGGTTGAGCATTGATGGAAGTCTTCACAACTTGGGGACTCTCCACGCTGGCCGTCGCGTGGGACACCAGACCCTCAGTCGGAGTAGCAGCAGACGCTGAAGCCTTATACTCGTCTATCGAAGACTCGATCATATCTATGATGCTCTCAATCTTCGTCTTATTCCCAGGTTTCTCATCAATTTTGTATTTATCTTTCTTATCAGCTAAAGGTTCCTTTTTCTTCTCCGGTTTCTTTTCGAGTTTAATTTTCTCTGTTGTTGTTTTGACTTCAGTTGTGGTTTTCGCCTTTTCAGTTGTGGGTTTGCGTTCCGTTGTGGTTTTTGGTTTTTCCGTTGTAGTTGTAGGTTTTTCGGTTGTGGGTTTAGGTTTTTCTGTTGTAGTTTTCGGTTGTTCTGTTGTAGTTTTTTCTGTGGTTGTGGTTGTTTTTTCTGTTGTTGTTGTTGTTGTTGTAGTTGTTGTACTGCTTGTAGTTTCAGGGGCTGTGGTTAATTTGTTTTCTTCTTTTTCGTTCTCTTCTGTAGAGTTAGATACAGGTAGATTAAGTAAAGGTACAGAATCTTTGTCATCTTGAACGAGATGATTATCATGATTGGTCTCATTTTCAGCTTCTTCCTCTTCATCTAAGTTAGGTATGTCAACAGGCATCGGAGGTGGTGTAGGTTTGTAAATAGGTAGACCAGGGTTAGGCCTTCTACCTGGCATGTTAGGTGGCCTAGGCCTAGGCCGTTGCCAAGGGGGGATGTTTGGTCTATGGAACCCTGGTCTGTGAGGGTTCAGTGGTGGTACAATTTGTTCAGGCAAATTAACACCATGATGGGGTCTATCGAAGGGGTAGGGCGGAGGGGTTTTTGTGGGATGAAACGTGTGAGTTGGAGGGGTTATAGGTTTATCGAAATCCGGCATAGGTGGTACATCAGATATCCGAGGTGGACCTCTGTTGTTGATCCTTGAATTCATAGGTCTGCCGGGCCTGAGGAGTTGTGTGTTGGCTTGAACGTTGACATTTCCGTTGAGCAACTTAACAATACCAGTTATTATATTCTGTATTTCGGTGTTCTGTCTTCCCTCATTAGGGTTGATGGTGGCATACATCGGCTGCACTGCAGTAGGCCGTATTCTGGGCCCCAAAGGCGGCAAAGCCCTGGCCTTTGGAGCCCTTCTGGCTTCCCCCGGAAAATTAAACTCAAACTTATCGCCTTCTGAAGACATGGGGACTTCATTTTCATGACTAAATACTGTAGTTTTCGTGGGATGTATGTCGTAGTAAGCCCTTTTATTGTGTAAGTCTATGTCGTTTTCTATTTCGTTGTTAGACGATATTTCTTCGAAGTTTATAGATCTGGATTCTCTATCATTTGGGTCTGCAGATCTAGCTACAATAACATGTTTTTCATTTTCTTCATCAGTGACTATGTTTTCTGGTTCCAGGTTATCCAGGTCGTCGTATCTGGCGACGCTAGGTTCTATCCTAAAGGCTAGGTTATCTGAGTGCGTGGTGTGAAGGACGGCGTCCTCTGGTAGTTCCACGGAGTCAGATTTTGGAGACAGCTGCGATATCGTGTAGAGGTCTTCGTACCCTGAAATTAGAAGAAATAAGATTTATAAGTACGATTATATATTATAGGCAATTATTTCTGAAATATTTAGTCAGTCAGCAGCAGAAGTGCCTAAGCGTTTGAGGTGTTCAAAATGAGGTCAATACATCTCTATTGTCAAGAGAAGGGCTCGTGTAGGTCATTTTGAACACTTACTACAGAGGCCGGGAAGTTAGGGGTTACCGGCCGAGTATATGTAGGATTGTTACAAGGCCGTCCACAACTTTTCACGCCGAGAGTGCTTTTCTCAAAATGCAATACAATAGTTATAAAAAACTCCAAGATATAAAAGTTTTATTTTTAAACAAAACAACAGAATGTACTATAAATTTATTATTGTTTATAATAGGCGTAGTAGCAGTCATAGAAGCACCAACATTTTTTTAAATGGCCAATCTCCATGATGCTGTGTCACAAGTTTATATGAAATGGCAATTAAAAAAGGGACCTTGCCAGACTTAGGCCGCCAATGTTAACCTTAAAGACCTCTCGTGCCTCTGGGCTAGCCAAACCAGTAGCACAAGTGGGGCGCGACAGTATCTCGAGCCGAGATAGACTACCCGTCAATCTTTAAATAATATAGTTAGAAAAGGACGGGTATTCTATCTCGGCTCGAGATACTGTCGCGCCCCACTTGTGGTAAGCCTACTGCAAACACATACGTCGAAGCCTAGCTATTACAAGGAACATAATGTCAAAAATATAGTGTATGTTTGAAAAAAATATATTATACCGAACCTATAATGTTGTATTTGATGTACACCTTAAAATGACACGCAGATACTTTGGATAATGTGTTTATTTGATTAAAATATTCATACCATAAACCTTTAAAAAGTTTACTTTTACTCTTTATGGTAAACTTCAAGCATAATTAAGAATTAAACTATCCATTAGATTACGAAAGCGAGACGAGGTATTGAGAAAGTACCTACTTAAATCTTATTATGCAAATAATTCCATAAAGTTACCTAAGCAACTAAGTAACGCATAACTAGCTTTTCCTAGCGACTTCGTCGGCCAGTCATGCCCGTCTTTAAAGTATGGTTGCGGGATAAAAATTATCCTATGTCTTTTCTCGTAGCTCAAACTCTCTCCATACTAAATTTCATCCCAATTGGTTCTGCGGCTTTTTTTATGATTTAGGAGGCAAACGAGCAGACGGATTGCCTGATGGTAAGCAACTACAGCCGCCCATGGACACTCGCAACACCAGAGGAGTCACAAGTACGTTGCCGGCCTTTAAGATCCCTATACGCTCTTTTCTTGAAGGTTTGGATGTTTAAGCGTGAAGAGGTGACAGACAGACAGACCGACAGAGTTACTATCGCATTTATAATATTAATAAGTAAACGTCTAAAAATATATAAGTAATATCATTTATAGGTATATAAGTATGGATTAGTTAGTATGGAAGTATATATATATTTTTTTTATGACATAGGCGGCAAACGAGCAGACGGATTGCCTGGTGGTAAGCAATTACCGTCGCCCATGGGCACCCGTAACACCAGATGAGTCACAAGCGCGTTGCCGGCCTTTAAGGGGGGTTGGAGCTCTGGGAACCTTACTCACCATCAGGAACACAGCACTACATACCTGAAAGGTAGCAGTGCTATTATGGCTGTGGTCTTCTGTAAGGAGGAGGTACTTTCCCAGTTGGGCTGCCCCAGATTCAAGCGTGATGATCATCGCCGTGCCCTACCTCTCAAACAGGTAACAGATAGACAAACCGACAGAGTTACTTTCCCATTTATAATATTAATAATTAAAAGTATATAGGTAAGTAATATAATGAATAGGTATATAAGTATGGATTAGTATGGAAGTATGTATGGGTTGAAAATGTCTATACAAAATCTCGTCACATTCTGGATATTAGATTTTTTTTCGTTTTCAGTACAATGCGGCACAGCGCCATCTATGGACTCAAGTTGAGTTTTGACAGCAGCGACATCTACACAGAACTAGTATAGAACTGAGACATGCTGTTAAACGCGATAGATGGGGCTAGTGCCTTTGCCAGAATGAGAGGAATGCGATTTTGTATTTTATTTTTTTAATGACAAAACGTGGCAAACGAGCAGACGGATTGCCTGATGGTAAGCAATTACCGTCGCCCATGGGCACCCGCAACACCAAGGGAGTCACAAGCGCGTTGCCGGCCTTTGAAGGGTGTTGGAGCTCTGGGAACCTTACTCACTATCAGGAACACAACACTACACACCTGAAAGGTAGCAGTGCTATTATGGCTGTGGTCTTCTGTAAGGAGGAGGTACTTCCCCAGTTGGGGTTTTTCAGACTCAAGCGTGATGGCACTTCGCTGTGCCCTCTCATTGTTGGACGTAGAAGGACATACCCGGGTCCAAAATAGTCAGAGAATTAATGGAAATCTATATTAGCTATGTAAAGATATATCCACAGGATATGTGTGGCGGACTTGTCTGACGAACAAAACCGTCAATGTGATGGTAAATGTGTGAGAATTCTGGTTTGAACAATGGCGGTGGATTAGATTTTCTTTTTTTTTATGACACAGGCGGCAAACGAGCAGACGGATTGCCTGATGGTAAGCAATTACCGTCGCCCATGGGCACCCGCAACACCAAGGGAGTCACAAGCGCGTTGCCGGCCTTTGAAGGGTGTTGGAGCTCTGGGAACCTTACTCACCATCAGGAACACAACACTACATACCTGAAAGGTAGCAATGCTGTTTTGACTGTGGTCTTCTGTAAGGAGGAGGTATTTCCCCAGTTGGGCTTCTCCAGACTCAAGCGTGATGGTACTTCGCTGTGCCCTACCTCTCATTGTTGGACGTAGAAGGACATACCCGGGTCCAAAATAGTCAAAGAATTAATGGAAATCTACATTAGCTATGTAAAGATATATCCACAGGATATGTGTGGCGGACTTGTCTGACGAACAAAACCTTTAATGTGTCAAAGTCAAAGTCAAAGTTTTTTATTTGCCAGAATCGTGGTACATGCATTTGATGACAAGATTTAGGCGAGATCACAGCACAATTCACCAACATGTTGGCATGCAAAATTTGCTTTTAAAATTAAACTTTTAAGAATGTACTTAATATGTACAATATTTCATAAATTACCATCAAAATAAAAAAGTATTACACTAATAAGAATTATACATATCATTAGACATGTCATTTTTTAAAACAAATATGTAAAGTCAAATTGGCATAGAATTTAAAATAATCATTTTAATTTGAAAAAATCATTTAAACTGTAAATACATTTGTCAGTTAGCCATGCTCGAAGCTTCATTAAAATAATTTATTTGGTAAAATTCTTAAATCTAGACCAATATGATTGTATATAGTAATTGACATAATAAAACAATTTTTTCTGTATAAAGCAGTGTTTGTGGCTGGCTGCTTAATAATAAACATGTCTCTTTCACGCAATCGTGGGTTTTGTACTGGTCTTTCAAATAAGTCATAATTTTGTCTTACAAACTTAGCATGTTCCAAGATGAACATAGTTGTGAGTGTCATTACCTTCAGCCTTTTAAATAATGGTTTACATGGTTCTAGTGGACCACAACCACATACAGCACGAATGCATCTTTTCTGAATTAGGAACACTCTGTTAACATCTGTTGAGTTTCCCAAATTATAATTCCATATCGAAGTAAAGATGAAACATAGCCATGATATGCCAGTAAAGCAGATGCCAGTAGAGAGATGTGATGGTAAATGTGTGAGAATTCTGGTTTGAACAATGGCGGTGAATTAGAATTTTTCTAAGTTAAACCGTAAACAATATGATGGTATTCCTTTTCTGTAAGAACCGAAGAAAAACCAAATACTCGTATATCAAAATTAGGGATAGTGGGATTCGGTGTTTACAGCGCACTGCCACTGTAATAATAAATAATAAATGTGACATTATCTATGAAAAGGGACCTTATTGTCGATGGCGCTTATGTCGCTGTTCAAGACGACACAATACAAACACAACGCGATTCGACGTAAGTGCCATCGACAATAAGGTCCCTTTTCCCAGATAATGACACAAATATTTTCGGGAAAATCTTACACAAATCGACCAAGTCCTACGGTAAGCTCAGTAAGGTTTTTAGATACTAGACGAAGATATATAATAGATAGATACATATAAATACTTAAATACATAGAAAACACCCATGACTCTGAACCTATCTGTGCTCATCACACAAATAAATGCCGCGACTGGGATTCGAACCCAGGACCATCGGCTTCATAGGCAAGGCCACTACCCACTAGACCGGTCGTCAACACAGTTTAAATCAGGTAAGTGACACGGATTCGTCACTTATTAGTTATGCATAAACCCTGATCGTAGATTAGTAACAGAGAAAGTACAGTTGGTTGCGTAACTGTCGTATTGTCTGCCTTGCGTATGACAGCACAATTGGGACGATTGTACTCGTTTTTGGGACGTACAGTCGACATCATAATACAATTACAGGTGAGTAAAAAAGAATACAAGTATTACGGAAATAAAAATATTACGGGACATTCTTACACAAATTTATTGAGCCTCACGGCTTGTGTTGTGGGTAGGTACTCTAGAAAGATAACCTGGGTCGTGATCCAAAATGTCAAAAAGTGATAAATATTAGATATTCATTAAATCAATTAAATGTGAAACTTATAAGTATAGCGAACTATAATTATGTGCACATCTCTACTTCGCTCTCACCAAAATAGACTCACGATATTCACGATTCTATGTATAATGTTGCAGAATCCTTTCACAAATTTTTTCAGGGTAAGCTGAAGTAGGCTTGTGTTGTGGGTACTCAAAACGATAACCTGGGTCGTGAACCAAAATGTCAAAAAGGGATAAAGACCACTTTTCCAATGGGACCAATATAGAAATCACGAAAAAAAATTAGCTGCCCATTTTATCACATTAACTTTCAATTAAGTCACAGTATGTATGGAGTAGCAGATTTTTTTTCGTGAATTCAATATTGGTCCCATGGGATAGGAAAAGTTGTTAAGTATGATCGTCTTTATCCCTTTTTGACATTTTGGATCACGACCCGGATTTCACGCAGTATAAATATAACATACAAATAGTACTCGCTCTTCTCTGCTTTGCCTAAAGATTGACTGGTAGGGAATGCTTTGCAGCATTAAGTCCGCCTTTTGTACTTTAGTGTTTTGTGCAATAAACGTTAAATAAATAAAATACTGAAATAGAAAACTCATGACTCAGGATTAAATTACGTGTGCTCTAGAGATTTTGTCATGCACAATTTTATCATGATAATTTCTTGGTATTTCTTTTTGCATTTACTCATTTCCATGCCACTTCTTACAGTGTGTAACTTAAACGTCAGAAGAATCCATCGTAATCTTTTAAGAGCATTGCGTAACCCCTGTAGCATGAGCATGAGTTGTGACTTTGAGGTTTTCGATAACGAGTATCGAGTTTACTATCTGTGAATCTCGTTCGCACTAAAATACTACAAGCGAGAGCACAATTAGTAAACTTGATACTCGTTATCGAAAACGTCAATATCACAACTCATGGTAAGGGTACTGTACTGGTCCTTAAAAGATGGTATAGGACGTTGACAAACTCAGCTAAAGCCCTTGGCCTATGCAGTAGTAACGTGTGTACACGCATGTCGTTCTATATTCAAATGTTGACGTAAGTTCCATATTCATTCTCTGCACAACTACATAGACATGGTGCTTCAGTTAAGTTTTTTACCTAGAAAACAAGCATGCGAAAAATTTGTAGAAATTCTGCAACTTATACATAGAATCGTGAATATCGTGAGTCTATTTTGAAGAGAGAGTCGCAGAGCTGTGCACATAGTTATAATTATAGCTATATAAGTTTCACATTTAATTGATTTAATGAATATCTAATATTTATCACAATAACTAGGAGTCACGCCACGTTTACATATTCGTTTTTGACGGCAATAATTCACAGAGAATTCGAGGTATCCTAGCTTCGGACGGAATGAACGAAAGTGGAAGATATCGTGACTAGAAACAGTGAAAGTGTTTCATTTGAGATAGTTTTGGAGCAAACACCGTGTAGCTTATTAAGCTTATTAGACATTGCAATAATAGTAGAAATGTTGTGGTGCTGATTTGGTGTTCAAAAGGTTTTTCGGCTTCTTTCAGGTCACACTAAACAGTAATTAATGACTATCGGAACAGCTTCTAACACTTTACCAAGCTCGTTCGATCGTGTATGGAGTACTGTTGCCACATTTCGGGTCGCCAAGTATCAGCTGGCCGCTTTGGATTCAATAGAGCACCGTGCTCGCAGACTCATTGGCGGTCCTGAGTCAGTGAGTGTAATGTTACAGAGCCTTGACAACGGTCGCAGGGTTGCTAGTTTGTCTGTGTTTTACAGGATACATTTTGGAGAATTTCACAATTTAATTCAACCATCTTCGTTCCACCATCGGACTTTCAGGCGAGGGGAGTAGTTTCATCCTTACGTTGTGAATATTCCATTCATTCGCACGAAGCGATTCGCTTCTACCTTCCTAATGCGGACTGCTAAGGAATCGAATTCGCTCCCCTTCGTCTATATTCCCGGAAAATATAATTTCGGGCCGGTTCAGTAACAGTGAGACTGTTACTGAACCGGCCGGAATACATAGAAAACACCCATGACACTGTGCTCATCACACAAATAAATGCCCTTAGGAGTCGAACCCAGGTACGTCGTTTTCATAGGCAGGGCCACTAGGGCAGACCTGCCATCAAAGTTACGATACACCTTTGAATTCCACAAACTAACGTGCTTCCAATCTGAAGTTCAAAAGATCTTAACTGCCTATGGAACTGGTTAGGAGATAAGTTCTTACGCTTCAGAGAGTAAGTACGTTATTCCTACACACACAACCGGGGCGCTAACGGTGAGCCCTACATACTACGGCAAAGACATTTGGTTTCTTAGAGGCGTCATCATCATCATATCAGTTGAAGGGCTCAGTAGTAGACATATTATGCATCCCAAGAGACCTTCAATGACCGGTTTTGAGCTGTGTATTGATTTTTACCAGGTCGTCGGTCCATCTTGTGGGGGCCCAAGCTTTTTTATGACAAAGGTGGCAAAGCAGACGGATCGACTGATGGTAAGCAATACCAGGGGAGTCACAAGGAGGGTTAGAGCTCTGGGAAACTTACTCACCATCCTTAGTTTTATACAACGGTGGCAAACAAGCATACGACCCGCCTGATAGTAAGCAGTTACCGTAGCCTATGGATGCCTGCAACTCCAGAGGATTTACATGCACGTTGCCTACCCTAAAAGGTGTTGGGAGCTCTGGGAACCTTACTCACCATCAGGAACACAGCACTAGTAACATACGTGGAAGGTAGCAGTGCTATTATGGCTTAATAAGGTAATATAATACAATTGACAGGGAAAAAAATATTTAATTTTTATCACCAAAAACAGATCATGTACAGATGACCTGGTCTAGACCTGGAAATCGTTAGACCCAGGGCGTAAGACCGGTCGTTGTGGTAATAATTGGGGGAGGCTGTCCAGCAATGGAGCCGCTATTTATAAGCCGTGGAACATTATACTAACGTCTTGCCCAGTGGAGCATGCAGTGATTTATACCTGGTATAATTGCTGTATGCGCAGGCGCATACAGTTAGTTAACTGCGCACCAAATAGTGCGTTTCGGGTTGATGTTTGTTGTTTTTTTTTATGACAAAGGCGGCAAACGAGCAGACGGATTGCCTGATGGTAAGCAATTACCGTCGCCCATAGGCACCCGCAACACCAGGGGGAGTGACAAGCGCGTTTCCGGCCTTTAAGGGGGGTTGGAGCTCTGGGAACCTTACTCACCATCAGGAACACGAGACTACAGAGCTGAAAGGTAGCAGTGCTATTATGGCTGTGGTCTTCTGTAAGGAGGAGGTACTTCCCCAGTTGGGCTGCTCCAGACTCAAGCGTGATGGCACTTCGCTGTGCCCTACCTCTCATTGCTGGATGTAGCTTAAGGTCATACCCGGGTCCGGGTCCGGGTGTTGTATTATATTATCTGTTTTAATAGTACACCGTGTTTTAGGGACCCGTAGTCAAAGAGTAAAAACGGGACCCTGACTACCGAAACCGAGGGGTGGTCTTTGCCCGGCAGTGGGGCAAAACATAGGCGCAACATATATTTTGACGACCGGTCTGGCCTAGTGGGTAGTGACTCTGCGTATGAAGCCGATGGTCCTGGGTTCGAATCCCAGTCAGAGCATTTATTTGTGTGATGAACACAAATATTTGTTGCTGAGTCATGGGTGTTTTCTATTATATAATTATATCGTCCTCTAGTACCTACAACACAAGCCTTACTGAGCTCACCGCAGGGCTAGGTTAATTTGTGTAAGATTGGCCCGAAATATTTCCATTTTATTATTTATTCTAGGCCACGAAAATATTTTTAAAGTAAAATAAATTACTCTCATACAAAAAACGTGACGTTTTACCGGTTTTGCCTCACGTTATACAGATGGTATGGAACCCTTCGTGAGAGAGTCCAACGCCTATAAAAACCTGAGAACATATCGCGAACCCACTTCGTTTATGATATATTTGCCTCTTTATCGCTCGTATATGCAAGGAATAGAGAGGGAGACAGTCCATTTTCATTTTTCTCGGTAGACCCTGCTGGGTTACGCTTACGTTAAAAACTGTAAATGGAAATATCTCTATCGCAAAAATTAAATATACAAGAGCGATAGAGAAAAAACGTACATTTTAAATTTCAAGCCCTCTGGTAATTAAGCTTGGATTCCTAGGATAGCGATGACGTCATGAAGCAGCCGTTTCCATACTTTTTACCATCACAAAGTCTCTAGGATACTAGAGCTTAAGCCGCTTGGGATTCGAGAATATTCCATCAAACCAATACCTGTTATAAACACGTCTAAGTTTGGAATCTAGAACCGTTACGTGTCGAAGTATTTGTTAAGACTGGAGGCACTGACCGCACGGCCTTGAGACGCTTCGACAGATGAGAATTTTGATCAGCGGATCAATTTTTGATTCGTGCACTCGAACCCAAAATACTTTGAGGACGAAAATAATCATACACAAAAGTTTTTTACCAGTATTATTGCACGAAATGTATAGTTTCGATACCCACGATTATTTATTAATATCACTCATGCTTCTTAAATACCATTTCTTCGTGTTTGAGAGAGTTTAAAATGTCACGATTCGAGCGTCGAGTGCTCAAATATCGGCCCCCAGATCTACGGCGGAATACTGTGACGAAGGTTTGTTTCCTCATAATAGTTGACGCTGATCAGCTATTTTTTTAATACAACGACGGTGGCAAACAAGCATACGGCCCTGATGGTAACCAGTTACCTCCACCGACGCCTGCAACTCCAGAGAATTCACATGCGTGTTGCCTACCCTTTAAGAACCTATTTTGAAGGACCTCATACTGTAGTCCCTAACTTAAGAAAGAACCTAAATGTCCAGTCGCCATCAGATATATAGGAGCTGTGGAGGTGGTCACGAATATCTGTACATGCACTTAAGAATTGATAATAGAGGCGTTGTTTAGATACTACTTAGTTACAAACGGATAAACTAGGGTGTAGCTGTGAGCGATACACCCTCAACGTGATCGGTGTGTCCTGACTCGGCTTGAAGATGGGTACCAGAGCTTACCCGAAACATGTCGCCTAGTGCGATATAATTACACGAGAGTTTATCCGTTTGTAACTAAGTAGTAGTAAGCCTGGGCAGAGAGTACCATTGTGTACCGTTTGGCGTAGAGACGCTAGGTCCATGGGGTCCCAGCGCGCACAAACTTTTTGCAGAAATCGCGAAGCGTCTGGTTGATGTAACTGGTGACCGAAGAGCTGGCGGCTTCCTCGCACAACGTATCAGCATTGCGATACAACGAGGAAATGCCGCAAGCATCCTTTGTACAATGCCTCAAGGGCCTTTTTTAGATTTTATACTGTAACTAGTTAAGTACTTGTAGTTATCATAATACGATTGTAATTTCAGTAGTAGTAGCGTTGTTTAGACATTTGTGACCACCTCCACAGCTCCGATATATCTGATGGCGTCTGTCCAAACATATTGGTTTTTATCGTTAAAAAGCAAACTCACCGTTAACAACTTGCAGTAGAATGGCGAACAGCACAGCGCCGCGGCACTTTATGCGCCATCTTGAGGTACCGGCGGCCATCTTGTGTACTCAGTCTGTTGGCCATCCGCTCCTCATTTCTCTTCTGCGGGCGGTTACATTTGTGTCTGGAACAAGGAAATAAAAGATTAAAAAAAGATCTTTTTTTTCAATTTAGGCACATTACATGCACTTATGAACGTCAAAAAAAAATCTACACCGATTCAAACCCTACACCGAGAAGATACCGGCAAGAAACTACGGCGAGACTTATTTTTTCAATACAGTGATACATCAAATCTTAAAGTACTTACATAATTATGCGTAGTCCGATAAGAAAACATATCAAACAGTTTATTACAAGATATGAAAATACTAAAATATAAAAGTAAAAATAATAATGTATAAACAATTTGACTTCCCAAAATAGACATACTTTAATATGCTTTCTTATCTGATTAATAAATGATACAATATAAACACGAAGATATGTTTGGAGTAGTGGGTAGTTACCCTGCATATGAAGCCGGTGGTCCTGGGTTCAAATCCCAGTATTGCATTTATTTGTGTGATGAGCAGGTATTTGTTCCTTAGTCATGAGTGTTCTTTATGTATTTAAGTATTTGTATATTCAATATTATATAAATTGTGAAAGAATGTATTTTTTTTTAGTAAAAACAAAATCATTTATTAAATGAAACATAATAAACTTAATAAAAAAAAAATTAACATTGTATCTATATATATAAACGTGAATGTCCTGACTGATTGATCAACGCACAGCCTAAACCCGTTAGCCTAGATGGCTCATTTTTTCACAATAGGTACTAGGTAGTTTATATACCGTAAGTGCCCACTAAGAAGGGATTTTTGGAAATTCTACCATAAAGGGGTAAAAAAGGGGTTGAAAGTGTGTATGCGGTAAGTGTAAAATTTAAAACTAGAGACTTGAAATTTTTATTTAAATACAAGAAAAGTGACTTCAGCGTTTTTGAAATTCATCCCCTAAAGGTTCAAAAAGGAGTTATATAAACGTTAAAGTCCACTGACCGACTGACTGATGAACGCCCAGCCCAAACCGGTTAGCCTAGATAATTGATGTTTTCCCAATATGTAGTTTATATACTGTATGGATCCACTCAGTAGAGATTATTGGAAATTTTATCAATAAAAGTGTAAAAATAGGTTGAAAGTTTGTATGGAGATTGTTTAAAATTTCGCGCGAAACTTGACATTTGGTTTGAACACTCCTTATTTAATGAAAAGAAAAGGTATATTTTTCTTTTGAAAACAGGATAACAAATGTGAAAACAGTAACATTATATATAATTAACTAATAACAAAAATAAAATCTTATAAATAATAAACCGGTCCCAGGTCTCGGTCACTGGGTAGGGTGCCCAGAAGGCTGGCCGCATTCCCGCGTTGGATCGCAATGCTGATCCTCTGGGCGAAATAGTGACCAGCCCTCTGGTCACCAGAAGCTCAATAAGGCGCGACGCAATCGACGTCGCGCATTTGGGCCCCATGGCCCCAGGATTTCAACCCCAAACGCCACAAACATGAAGCTACTGCCAAGAGCAGCATATTTGCGACGCTTGAGGTTTTCGGCTGTAGATGCAGCCGCGCCAGCATCAGATTTGGTGGCAGGAATATGAGACGGCGCCAGGGTGTCTACACAAGTAGCATCCCAGACGAGTGGCTGTCAAGAGAAAACTCATTTCAGCTTTCATTGAAATTCATTCCCTAAGGGTCAAAAGGGGTTAAAAGTTTGTATGGAGATGGAGTCAAATGTAAACTGAAAGAATTTTAATGTTGTATTTAAGCTTATTCAACAAACAGAAAAGTGATTTAAGCGTTTTTGTAATTAATCCCCTAAAGGTACAAAAACGGGGTTGAAATTTTCTACAGATATGGAGTCAAAAACTTAGATAGTTAAATCTATTATTGCCTTCTTATTAATGTACCCTAAAACTATTTTAGCAATATAAAACTATTTTAGCAATTTATGAAATTCATCACGTAAGAGGTTAAAGAGGGGTTGAAAGTTTGTATTGAGGAAAATTTAAAGCGAGACATTTGATACTTTGTGTATACTCGTAAACTGCTTACTAAAATACATACAATAAAAGAATTAGAACTTTTTATATTGATCCCTTAATTGCGTTCAGACAAGGTTTAAGTTTGTACGCAGTGCAACGTGTAAAACCAGTTAACGGTATTCTTCTGCGCGTGCGAAGCCGCGGGCAAAGCTAGTCTTAAAATATGTAAAAATTAAACTATGTAAATATAAACTACTATATAAAAATAAACTATTTATTTATATTTAAAACAGAAAATTTCAATAACTAGCTACTACTATAATACTTTAATAATTTATTTAAAATAAATAATAAAACAAATTTGATGCCGCTTAAGACCAAGTAAATACCATATGATCATAATATTGTACCTAATGGCCCGTGTAAAATTTGACAATGATAACCCAGACACCGCTATGGGTGGGTACACAGATCAACTAGGTACACGTCTTTCCTGTGGACATTGTGAAAGTTAAGGGTTTTATAGTCAAATATTTGATTCTATGCATCATCAAGAAATCGCTCCCCCTCTTATGTAACACTACCTATACCTCAAAAACAACTGGTAACCACATAAGCCGTTAGCCCGTTAACTGTTGACCACAGAAAAGACAATTTTAATATGGCGTCCGAGGCAGGATTTGAACCTACATCCCCAGCTAACGCTATAAGTCGTTCGCTAACTATATGTCATCTGTTTCCGATTTATAACTCTTGCGCAATAAACAGGTATCAGCTAGGACATCCACTGCTGGACATATGCCTCCCCCATACTGCCACAGGGAGGCACGCTCGGCAGGCGGGTGGGTAATCGCATGTTCCATCGCTCTTGTTGCCCGTCTTCCGATGATTTTTGGACCCGGGTATGTCCTTAAACTACGTCAAACAATGAGACGTAGGGCACAGCGTTGACCATCACGCTTGAATCTTGGGCAGCCCAACTGGGGAAGTACCTCCTCCTTACAGAAGACCACAGCCATACTAGCACTGCTACCTTTCAGGTATGTAGTGTTGTGTTCCTGATGGTGAGTAAGGTTCCCAGAGCTCCAACCCCTGGTGTCGCGCTTGTGACTCCCCTGGTGTTGCGGGTGCCCATGGGCGACGGTAATTGCTTAACACCAGGCAATCCGTCTGCTCGTTTGCCGACTATGTCATAAAAAAAAAAGATTTCTGGCAGTTTAAGAACGATACCCAAGTCCGGGTTGTGCCTCGTAAAGGCAGGTGCGCCGTGCGCGTGCGCACGCGGCTAAGTGGGGCAGCCGAGCATTGAATAATAATGAGTAACAGTTTTACAGTCCTGCGCGTAATGCTGGAAGTGGTATGGTCATACGATTGACGCATGTTAGTACGTACAGTCGCCATCAGATATATCGGAGCTGTGGAGTGTGGTCACAAATATCGGAACAACGCCTGTATTATCTAGGCGATAAAGTGCATGTTCCGATATTTTGGAATACCTTGGGTGCTCCTATATATTTGAAGGCGACTGTACGCGCGTTATATAGTTAGTTACAGTTAGTATAGCCAAATATAAAGATACACTTCCTTACTGGTTTAATATATAAAATCTGTATCGATTATTTGGCCATCCATACCGCGTTCTTAGCAATACACCGAAGAGAAATTCATACTAATATTATCCATATCCATATTCCACATTTTCATACTTATTACTTATATCCTTACTAGTATTATAAATGCGAAAGTAACTTATCTGTTTGTCAATTACTTCACGCTAAACCGCTGAACCAATTGGTATGAAATTTGGTATGGACTACTACAGTTTGAGCTACGAGAAAGGACAGCATAATTTTTATCCCGCAACCATACTTTAAAGACGGGCGTGGCTGGCAGATGGAGTCGCGAGGAAAAGCATGGTTACTAAATTAAAAACAATTTTTAAAACACGTAGTGACGAACGAAGGTACCTACTAAGTATACCTTCTTCAAACAGTAATCCTTACAGTATGTAAGGATTACTGTTTGGATTGTAAGGTTACAGTATGTAATACTTTACCAAAAAAATACTTTTCCTTCACGAAATATCGGATATAGCGTAAGTTTCGAAAATTCGTTGGTACTAGCGACGCTACCGCGAAAAACGATATTCGTAAATTTCGGACGATTGTCTTTGTCACTCTCACATGACGCCTTAATTGGAGTACAAGAAAGATGCTTGAAATATACGAAGTTCGATGTTGGCGGTACCAGTACCCTCACCATGAGTTGTGACATTGACGTTTTCGATAACGAGTATCGAGTTTACTATCTGTGCATCTCGTTCGCACTAAAATAGTACAAGCGAGATGTACTGATAGCAAACTCGATACTCGTTATCGAAAGCGTTAATGTCACAACTCATGGTCAGGGTACAGGCCAGAACCCTGAGTGTAAGTTTTTAACGTAACTTTACGTCACCAGGGCGTTAGAGTTACCCATATAACGACCGGTCTGGCCTAGTGGGTAGTGACCCTGCCTCTGAAGTAGATGGTCCTGGGTTCGATTCCCAGTCGGGGCATTTATTTGTGTGATGAGCACAGATATTTGTCCCTGAGTCATGGATGTTTTCTATGTATTTAAGTATTTATATGTATCTATCTATTATATACATCGTCGTCTAGTACCTACAGCACAAGCCTTACTGAGCTTGGGACTAGGTCGATTTGTTTAAGATTGTCCCCTATTATTTATTATTTATTTATTATGTACAAATATCATTATCACTTACGCGTTCAAGACGTTTTTTACATCAAAACAAATTTACACTAGAGCCTCTGATCGTTGTAGAGAGTTAGGAAACCTATCTAGCAAATTTATCTCAGTGTTATGGGTTTCTTTGGTGCGTCCACTCAAGCGAGACAGTAGCCATTTTTATACACTGACGTGGTGTAAAATTTTACGATCAAGAATATGTTCTAATAAGTTCTAGTGTAAGTTACTTTTGACGTAAAAACGTCTCGAACGCGTAGATAAGTGATAATGTTATATGGGTAACTCTAACGCGATGGTAAAGTAATATTACATTAAAACCTTAACACTCGGGCTCACACTGGGCTCAGCCTATATTAGGTTGCACTCAAACGTTTATTCAGTAAGTCTGTTCCAAAAAAAAATATTAAGATTGGTTAAGTTTGGGGGAGGAAATATTCGAGAGCCAAGCTTGAAATTTTTACGCGGGATTACTCGCGAATCTGAAATCTGAAAAAGGGCTACGGTATCATTACCTCTATAAATGAACTTGAAAATGGCTAAGTAGGTATACAGTGTGTAAATCTAATACGGGCGAATCTCTTAAGCATAGGACAGAAAAAATATATTTAGACAGCGTACGCCATAGCCACTTTATGGCTCGGTGGCGTGGTAGGCACAACATCACGCGACCACTTTAGGGGTTCTTGGCTTTCAAAAGGTTAAGTTAATTCATATTATCTGTCCATTTCCATGTTTAATCATAACTTAACATAAGTAAATGTATAAGTAGGTAGGTTGTATTTATTCGACAATTTCGTAAATTTGAATTCGAAATGAAAACACCTCTCCAGGCCGCGTGGTTAGACAGCGTAGCCCGACATTCGGACTACAAGGAATTTTATTACTCTGGCTACAAAAGGAATTCTTATTTTCCACTTAGGCACTGGTCCCACCGCGAGCTAGTAAGCTATGAGCTATTTCAAGATACAAAAGATAATCGATCCCGTGTAAATAAAAGAGACATATATGTCATAGCCGGGCGATCGTAGTTCATCGCCGGGCCATGAGCTATAAATATAGATCTCTCTCTTTTATTTACACGGGAGCCATTATCTTTTGTCCCTTGAAATAGCTGATAGCTCATAGCTTACTAGTTCGCGGTGGGACCAGTGCCTTAGTCCGACACTCTTTTCTTTACTTTTCATTGTCTTATAAATATATTATTTTATTTTGTACATAGCTAGGTAAATGTTCTCGAGTGGCGACCCCATGCGGCAAGGCGCACCGTCGGGCAGACTCCCCACAAGGAGAACCGACATGGTAAAGATTGCGGGAATCTACTGGCCCGGTACCGCGAACACCGAAGTTCGTATATTTAGAGCATCTTTTTCTTTTATTCCAATTCACGCGTCATAAGAGTGACAGAGACAATCGTCCGTAATTTACGAATATCGTTCTTCGCGGTAGCGCCGCTGGGTGTGGGCGCAAAACTGTAGGCCTATGTCCAGCAGTGGACGTCCTTCGGTTGATATGATGATGATGACGTAAGCCTTTCAAAATTGACTCGACCTTAAACAGCGACAATTTCCTTGCGAATTTCAATAGAAAGTGACGCAGGCTTCCCCGCATTTCGTAACCCCCATGTCAGCCATTAAGTTGCGTTCGCGCATGCATCATGGCGACAGTTGTGCAACGCGTCCGGGTTGACTCACTGTGAACGTTGACGGGTTAGTGACGTCTAAACGTGCCGAATTATATTTATGAAATTTTACGTAACAGAGCACTGAACTTTTTGCTATCCAGAGCTCTGAGTGTGTTTTTAACGTAACTTTACGTCACGAACGCGTTTGCGTTTCCCATATAAATAACATTCGTAAACGTTTTTTTTACGTCAAAGGAAACTTACACTAGAGCATCCGTACCCTTACCATGAGTTGTGACATTGAGGTTTTCGATAACGAGTATCGTGTTTACTATCTGTGCATCTCGCTTGTACTATATTACTTTTTTTTTTATGACATAGGCGGCAAACGAGCAGAGGGATTGCCTGGTGGTAAGCAATTACCGTCGCCAATGGGCACCCATAACACAAGGGGATTCACAAGCGCGTTGCCGGCCTTTAAGGGGGGTTGGAGCTTTGGGAACCTTACTCACCACCAGGAAACACAACACTACATACCTGAAAGTTTTCTGTAAGGAGGAGGTACTGCCCCAGTTGGGCTGCCCCAGATTCAAGCGTGATGGTCATCGTTGTGCCCTACCTCTCATTGTTGGACGTAGTTACTGCGAACGAGATGCACAGATAGTAAACTCGATACTTGTTATCGAAAACCTCAAAATCACAACTCATGGTACGGGTACATAAAAGAGTTCGGTCCTCAGTGTCTCATCATAATTTCAGGCCTTAATACATCCACTTTCCGAAACATGACTTGTGTCAACTTGGACTTGCCATAGTCACCACGCTTGGCATGCGGATTGGTGACAGCAGTTGCTGTAGCAGACGCTGCTGCCCATCAGTCGGTTTTTTCCCTTTGTCGCCTCTTACGACACCCTCGAAAGATCTATTCTCAGTCATCGCACGGCAATATTTCCACTCCCACCACCTTGATAGAAATCCTCTACTGTGCGTTTTTCTAGAAACTTCCTGCCTCGCACATCAAAACTGTGGAATGATTTGCCGTCAGCGGTATTTCCGGATCGATACGACCCTCATACCTTCAAGAAAAGAGCGAACTCCTATCTTAAAGGCTGGCAACGTTCTTTGACTCTGGTGTTGCGGGTGCCCATGGGCGACGGCAATGGCTTACCATCAGGCAATCCGTCTTTCGTTTACCTTTATCATCAAAAAATTACGTAATACAATGATTTTTCCATTACGGATATAATTCTCAACTGCGTATCGCGTCTTTGCCCGGATTTTAGTCGTGACACAGAAAACCCAATATTTTACGTTAAGTAATGTTGATGTCGGACTCGGGCCTCTGGCCTCAATCTAGTGAGATGAATCACACGCTGACATCCTGAACTACCAATAGAGGCATACTTTTCGTTTATGCATAATATTAAATTTTAAAAACAAAAGCACAGATTACTAGTCTGTGGGCTCACTATACGTATACGCAAAACGGTTTATTATTGTTTGGCAAAAATGTTCCCCAAAGTATCACATCGCAAATTTTGGTTCCCAAATTATTTTTTGGCAAAAATTCCATTGTCACGACTTATCGCAATTTTACAGTTAGGAATCCTCTTTTTGGCAGTGCGTGTTTAGCAAATAATGAATTGGTCATGTTTATTTTCAAAAATATTTTTTTGGCAAATGTATCATTTCACCAAATGAATTAATTGCGAGATGTAACTTTGCTAAAGGTTCGTTTTGGAAATATAACTATTGCGGTAAGTTATTTGGGAAAATCAATTTGCCAAACGGCAGTACACCTGCAAAAACAGTACAACGCTCTTCGTGTTCAATGCTTTCAGGGTGCTGATAGGGCTACCCCGTTTCTGTAGTGCATCAGGGATAGTCGCGGAAGCCAGGGTGGACTGTTTTACACCACCATGAGGAAACGCCAGGGTTGTATGTACCAGGGGCGCAGAGTCCGGGCTAGCTCCAACGGCATTCTGAGGGCTTTGGCAGGAAGATCGATTGTCAATGGTTAATGTTTGTTTAGTTACTTGATTTACTTACTTAATTATTAATATAAACTTTATTGTATAAATATTAAATGTACCATGTGGGTCGATAAAATAAAATAAACCCCTGGTATGTCCTTAAACTACGTCCAACAATGAAAGGTACAGCGAAGTACCATCACGCTTGAATCTGGAGAAGCCCAACTGGGGAAGTACCTCCTTACAGAAGACCACAGCCATAATAGCACTGCTACCTTTCAGGTATGTAGTGCCGTGTTCCTGATGGTGAATAAAGTTCCCAGAACTCCAACCCACTTATAGGTCGGCAACGCGCTTGTGACTCCCTTGGTGTTGCGAGTGCCCATGGGCGACGGTAATTGCTTTCCATCAGGCAATTCGTCTGCTCGTTTGCCACCGTTGTCATAAAAAGTAAGTAAGTGAAATTTCGTTTGCAAACGCTGTGGACATGACCAATGTGGACTAAATGGGTTTAATATTTTTGATTGCATGTCGTACCGCATCTTCATCATCATACCAGCCACTGCTGGACATAGGCCTCCCCAAAGTGATCTACAGTGACCTGGCCCGGTACCGCGAACATCGAAGTTCGTATATTTCGAAGATCTTTTTCTTTTACTTCAATTACGGCGTCATGAGAGTGTCAGAGAGAATCGTCCGAAATTTACGAATATCGTTTTTGGCGGTAGCGCCTCGGATTTGCGCCACCTGGTTCCAGTAGATTCCCGTGATCTTTACCACGTCGTCCTTATGGGGGTCTGCCCACGCTCCGTCTTCCGGTAGGTGATAGCTGGTAGCCACTAGAACCTTTATGCCCCAACGTAAATATTTCATAGTTATTTTGTTTATTTTTCTTTCTCAAAGTTTGAAATGGAAAATTTCAATTGATTTATTTAATGTTTTCTTCATTAAAAAGATAAAAGATCTTTATTTTTCAATTTAAGCACATTACATGCACTTATGAACGTCAAAGAAAAATCTACACCGGCCTAACCCTACACCCTGACCCGAGAAGAGACCGGCTAGAAACTGCGGCGCAACTTATTTTTTCAAAACAGTGATACAACAAATCTTAAAGTAGTCCCAAAAGAAAATATAATAGATTGCTTATATGATATATATTTAACTTTTTTTATGACATAGGCGGCAAACGAGCAGGCGGATTGCCTGGTGTTAAGCAATTACCGTCGCCCATGGGCACTCGCAATACCAGGGGAGTCACAAGCGCGTTGCCGGCCTTTAAGGGGGGTTGGAGCTCTGGGAACCTTACTCACCATCAGGAACACAACACTACATACCTGAAAGGTGGCAGTGCTATTATGGCTGTGGTCTTCTGTAAAGAGGAGGTACTTCCCCAGTTGGGCTGCCCCAGATTCAAGCGTGATGGTCAACGCTGTGCCCTACCTCTCATTGTTGGACGTAGTTTAAGGACATACCCGGGTCCAAACCAACTTAATTTTAATACAATTAAAACTGTTGTGAGCCATGTTACTACTACTTAGTTACAAACGGTTAAACTCACGTGTAATTATATCGCACTAGGCGACATGTTTCGGGTAAGCTCTGGTACCCATCTTCAAGCCGAGTCACGACACACAGATCGCGTTGAGGGATATAATTACACGTGAGTTTATCCGTTTGTAACTTAGTAGTAGGCAGCTTCCTCGCACAACGTATCAGCATTGCGATACAACGAGGAAATGTCGCCAGCATCCTTGGTACAATGCCTCAAGGGCCTTTTTTAGATTTTATACTGTAACTAGTTAAGTACTTGTAGTTATCGTAATACGATTGTAATTTCTGTAAATAAATGTATTTATTATCACAGTAGTAGCAACTTAATTTCATCAACCCCAGTTATAATAGGTAACATAATCAAATCGGACTTAAACTCTTTGTTAGTTGTATGTTTTTTTTGCGTCAGAAAGTGTTGATGTTCTGTTGAGTACTTCGTTATCTGGCCTCGATCTTACAAGATGAATCAGTTGGATTTACTAACAACATGGACGGTGGTCTACTTTATGAAATGTTGGCCGGATCTGGCAGGCGAGCATGTTTGGCGGACAAAGCTGGCAATTTATGTCCGTAAATGTCAACATCCCAGCACCCCGGTACCCGGTGGACCCGGGTATGTCCTTAAACTACGTCCAACAATGACAGGTAGGGCACAGCGATGACCATCACGCTTGAATCTGGGGCAGCCCAACTGGGGAAGTACCTCCTCCTTACAGAAGACCACAGCCATAATAGCACTGCTACCTTTCAGGTATGTAGTGTTGTGTTCCTGATGGTGAGTAAGGTTCCGAGAGCTCCAACCCCCCTTAAAGGCCGGCAACGCGCTTGTGGTACCAGGCAATCCATCTGCTCGTTTGCCGCCTATGTCATAAAAATATGACAAGTCGGGCGTCTGGGTTAGTCTTACACGGACTATAGAACACAAAAGTTCTACCAGCGCATAATCCATAACTCATAATTACTTATTTTTCATTTTACTATTTTCTAAAAGACGCTACGGGTGACCAGAGGGCTGGTTCATTCCTTGCCCAGCGCATTGGCATCGCTATTCAGCGTGGCAACTCCGCCAGCCTTCTGGGCACCCTCCCGTCAGGCTCCGAGTTAGAGCCAGTTTTTATTTGTAAATATTTAATAATATTAATTTTTTAAGTTAGATTTAGTTTTAATTGAATTGTATATGTTTATCTTTTGTGTGTTTAATAAAATTACCTTTTTTTCTATCTGACTTAGGCTTTATGAGCATTTCGGCACATTTGAGCGATCGGACTGTATGGGGGGAAGGTAACCTGGGGAAAATCCAGGACCCTTCCGCATCAGACTTGACTTGTACTGGAATACTCCTACTGAGTTTACGCTTCCAGCGAGATTGGTTGAGACGGTCTCAACCGAATTTAATTATGTGCTTTCTTCTGGAAATTGGCCTTTAAATAAATGTATTGACATTAAGTGTTTATTTGCAATTTTATAATAATTATACTTACTATATTAAATCCGAAAAGGCCCTTGAGGCATTGTACAAAGGATGCTGGCGGCTCCTCGTTGTTTCGCAGCTGATACGTAGTGCGAGGAAGCCGCCAGCTCGGTTACCAGTAGATATTGTTTATTATTAAAATATTTTAATATTCGAACATTGGATGCGCATAGGCACGCCTGTTTTACTATGTAACTGTTAGTTAAAAGCTGTAAAACAGGCACTTAAATAACTAGTTTTCTATGATAAGAATCGGTTGGGTTCAACGACCCTGTCGAATTGGTGTTATATAAACAAGTATTCACACACACACACAGCCGTATGCAGTCCACTGCTGGACATAGGCCTCCTACAGATATGACTTGTATCATGGGGGTTGCCATAGTCGCCACGCTTGGCAGGCGGGTTGGCGACCGCAGTAGCTGTAGATTGGGTTTCGACGGACGCTGCTGCCCGTCCGTAGGATTTTTCCCTTTGTCGCCTCTTACGACACCAGGAGATGGAGTGGTGCTATTCTAGTCAGCCGGCATCACACGGCATATATTATTATTATTTAACAAGTATATATGTATGTAAATAGAAGGTCATTGAACTTTAAGATGGGAAAGAAAGTTCTCATTAGCTAACGGTTTGCTCATTAAGTGATTATGTAATTTGTGACAAGATTTGGTTTTAAATATTAATACGACTTTCGTCTGGTCGATGTAACTGGTGACCGAAGAGCTGGCAGTTTCGTCGCACTATTTCTCTTTTTACTCTAATTAAAGCGCAATTAGAGTGACAGAGACAATCGTTCGAAACTTGCGAATATAGATTTTCGCAAAGGCTAGTGTTCTGGTAGAAACAAACACTACAAGGCAATAATAAATGCCCTTGTCGGGATTGGAATCTGGGACCTAGGACTATTGAGGCCGTAATTGTTTTTTTTTTTCCTTTATCTATTTATTTTCACCTCGGAAATAATTGTTTTATTCTTGAAAAACAAATAGCAAAGTTGCATTTTATTTAATAGAGTGCAAAGCAATTTCATACAAATTGTTTATTGCTAATTAAGTGTGTTTTTGACATTAGCTGATTGGATGTGAAAATTGAATGAGAAATGATGAATGCCAATCATTTTGAATACAGTTTTAAAGTTTAAAGCTATTTTTTTCCTCGCGGTAGTGAGGAGGAGAAAATTAAATGTAAGGATTTATCACTTAGCATAATTCACAACTTTAAAAACTATTTTCCTAACTAGTGCGTAAAAGTGCACGTTTCGCGTGCGTAAATTTCACTTTTAAGGCACTTGCTATGAAAATTAGGTTCGATACTCGTGTAAAAACTTCTTTAAGGCTCGGGTTATTGTCACCCTCGTTTCACTCAGGCTCCAACGTTCACCCTCGTCGAAAACTAGTATCGAAATGTATATGTCAAATGTAAGGTAGGTCAGGCATATAAGGCCCAGCTGGTTATAAGGCCCAGAAGCCAAAAATCACATTTCCAATAGTATAATTCGTTCGACACTTCACGTACACAAAGAAGCAGTAGAGAAAACGAGCTGACAACAGCGGTTGGATTCGAACGCGCCGACATTTTGTCAGGACCTTCCAAACAGTCTTTGGGTGAGGTTGCGGCTGCGCTTGATGTAAATTTTACTAAAAGAAAATTGCGTTTTCTGGCGGTTTTTGATTATGCACTGTGTTATTTTTCAATTTGGATCTAAACAGAGGTTAACCTGGCTGTATGTAGAAAGGTAAGTTTTTAGTTTCATGTCTATTTTTATGTTTAATAATCGTCATTATTCTAGAACCTTTACTTTAGCTAATAAGGCCCAGTATTAGAGTAGGTAACAAGGCCCGAGCCCCGGGCCTTATTAAACGTATGAGACGTAATGGTAGACTTTAATTTGAAATGCGTCAATAGATATAAAACATATAAATAAACAAAAAACAGCTAACAAGTCGATTTTGACAATTTAACTAAATACATTTTGTTGTTTTTTAGACTTTTTCTTTCCATACAAAAAAATGTAGTCACCACCTGAACTAGTAAAGAAAAAGCGGGCCCTATGGCCAGAGGAAGTTTGGCCGCCGCAATTACTGTTGTGAGAACCGAAAGTCTTTCCCAACGAGATGCAGCTGCTAAGTACAAAATACCACCTCCCTGAAATCACTTATCAACTGGAAAATCGAAAAAAACGTTGGGACGAGCACCAATCTTCGCGGTGGAGAGGATAGTTAAATTCTAGAAAATAGGGCCACTAACATCTTAAGTAATTCGTACACAAGCATACCTACAAATTCTGTGAGAAGAGGGGATTAAGAATAATATGTTTATTTGAAATTAGCTTTTATATAAAGCCTTTAGTTCAAAAAGGCCCACAAAATTATGGTTGATTGATAAATTATGAGCGGTACTTTTTTATTTTGGTAAATATTTATGTTACCAAGTGCTGTAACAAATAAAGGTTTAATTTTATATTAGTTCTTTCTATTTTAGAGTAAAATCGTCGATTTCTGATATGTTTAGTATAATAAGGCCCAAAGGCAAATAAAAAGACAAATTATAAATATCCTCATATTATGAAGGTACCAAATATTGTTTCATGTGTAAGTGTGACGTTAAAAAGTTTAAAAACCTGTTATTTACGTTAATATGATCAATTCTTTGGCGGGCTTTATTACCTACATAGTGTTTAATAAGGCCCAAAACAGTAGTTTAAAAAAAGTTACAGTAACCTCAAATACACTAATATTTTCACTGTTATTTTCATTTATGAAGAAATTTAAATAAACGTGTCGTCTATATGGAATGAGTTTTACTTGTTATCCTGATTATATCGACAGATATTTCGTTTTAAATAATGGTGGGCCTTATATACCTAATCTACCTTATTAGGTTAGGTTTGTTTTAAAATAATCCAGAAAAACCCGAAAAAAATGATTATGCGAAATGATGAATTATGCCAAAAAATGTAACACAATAGTAATTATAATACCGTTTATTACCGGTAGGTATGCCTATAGAAAGCGAATTTTTCAGAAACTGACGTAGGTAATCCGAAATCAATCTACTAAGAACACGATCTACTCAGAAGCTGACTAAATAAGAATCTGGAACAGTCAGAATGAATCCTATTCTGAATTTGGTAACTTCCGCCCAAATCTTAGATCCCTGTGTAGTAAGTAGTAAGTCGTTCAAGGCTGTTGTATAATGTATGGTGCGTCCCGAAAAAAAAAAACGATTATTATTATTTTTTTTTTATGACAAAGGTGGCAAACGAGCAGACGGATTACCTGATGGTAAGCAATTACCGTCGCCCATGGGCATTCGCAAAACCAAGGGAGTCACAAGCGCGTTGCCGACCTATAAGTGGGTTGGAGCTCTGGGAACCTTACTCACCATCAGGAACACAGCACTACATACCTGAAAGGTAGCAGTGCTATTATGGCTGTGGTCTTCTGTAAGGAGGAGGTACTTCCCCAGTTGGGCCGCCCCAGACTCAAGCGTGATGGTCATCGCTGTGCCCTACCTCTCATAAAAACTAGTATGCGAAATAATGATTTATACCAAACGATATGTATGCCACAAAAATGCAAGACAAGTGAATATAATACCGTTTTTTACCGGTAATCGATCCCTGTGTAGTATGTCGTTCAAGGCTGTTGCCTAATGTATGGTGCGTCCGAAAAAAAAAAAGATGATGCGAAATAATGATTTATACCAAACGATGTTTATGTCAAAAAATGCAAGGCAAGTGAATATAATACCGTTTTTTATCGGTATTCGATCCCTAGTAAGTCGTTCAAGACTGATGTATAATCTATGGTGCGTCCCGAAAAAAACCGATTATGCGAAATAATGATTTATACCAAACGATATCTATGCCAAGAAAATGCAAGACAAGTGAATATAATACCCTTTTTTTACCGGTATTCGATCCCTAGTAAGTCGTTCAAGGCTGTTGTATAATGTATGGTGCGTCCCGAAAAAAACCGATTATGCGAAATAATGATTTATACCAAACGATATCTATGCCAAAAAAATGTAAGACAAGTGAATATAGTACCGTTTTTTATCGGTATTCGATCCCTAGTAAGTCGTTCAAGACTGATGTATAATCTATGGTGCGTCCCGAAAAAAACCGATTATGCGAAATAATGATTTATACCAAACGATATCTATGTCAAAAAAATGCAAGATAAGTGAATATAATACAGGTTTGTACCGGTATTCGATCCCTGAGTAGTAAGTCGTTCAAGACTGTTGTATAATGTATGGTGCGTCCGAAAAAAAATGATGCGAAATTATGATTTATACCAAACGATATGTATGCCACAAAAATGCAAGACAAGTGAATATAATACCGTTTTTTACCGGTATTCGATCCCTAGTAAGTCGTTCAAGGCTGTTGTATAATGTATGGTGCGTCCCGAAAAAAAAAAACCAATATGCGAAATAATGATTTATACCAAACGATATGTATGCCACAAAAATGCAAGACAAGTGAATATAATACCGTTTTTTACCGGTATTCGATCCCTAGTAAGTCGTTCAAGGCTGTTGTATAATGTATGGTGCGTCCCGAATAAAACGATTATGCAAAATAATGATTTATACCTAACGATATGTGTGCCAAAAAATGCAAGACAAGTGAATATAATACCGTTTTTACCGGTATTCGATCCCTAGTAAGTCGTTCAAGGCTGTTGTATAATGTATGGTGCGTCCCGAAAAAAACCGATTATGCGAAATAATGATTTATACCAAACGATATCTATGCCAAAAAAATGTAAGACAAGTGAATATAATACAGGTTTGTACCGGTATTCGATCCCTGAGTAGTAAGCCGTTCACGACTGTTGTATAATGTATGGTGCGTCCGAAAAAAAATGATGCGAAATTATGATTTATACATACATCATACATACATACATTTCAGCCATAAATCGTCCATTGCTGGACATAGGCCGCCCCCAATTATGACTTGATGATCTTGAGGAGTAGTTGCCATAATCGCCACGCTTGGCAGGCGGGTTGGCGACCGCAGTAGCTGTAGATTGGGTTGCGACGGACGCTGCTGCCCATCCGTCGGTATTTTTCCTTTGTCGCCTCTTACGACACCCGCGGGAGGAGATGGGGTGGTGCTATTCTAGTCAGCCGGCACAACACGGCCAATGATTTATACCAAACGATATCTATGCCAAAAAAATGTAAGACAATAATATTGAATCTAGTACTGTTTTTTACCGGTATTGTACCTATCCCTGAGTAGTAAGTCGTTCAAGGCTGTTGTATAATGTATGGTGCGTCCGTAGGGTGTACGGTGCTAGTATGTGGGTCGAGCACCTGTCATACCGTTACACGCTCGCGTGGAGGCGCTCGGCGGCCATTTGTAATTCTGTAATTGGCCGGTGTTGTTTTAAATATTTGATTGGCGTATTAATTGCTGTAGATTGAGTTTAGTTTTCAGGAGTTTTCAAAATTTGGTACACCCAATAAGCGAAAGATGTAAAAAGTTAAATCACTGTCGGTTTCGTGACGACAATTAAGCATTAAATCTTTATGAAGATCGACTTTTGCCTTCTATTATGTTGTAATATCGATTGAAGTTTATAAATCGAACATCAAAACCAAGCTTATATCGATATTTAATGCTTAATTGTCGTCACGAAACTGACAGTGATTTAACTTTTCTTAACAACTTTCACTAATTGGATGCACAATTTTTGAAAACGCCCTTTCATGTTATTTAAATAAATAGATAATAAGTTAAGCTTGAAGAGGTTCGCTCCCAAGTCGGATCTTGTTTATAGCGAGAATGGGTATTGGATAATTTCTAAAGCCAAGGAAGGGGGTAAGGGAATAACTGTCAGAACATTGGGGCATTTTTAGGAGTCATTTTGTCCTGGTAATGACTATATAGTCCCTGGTTTCAACAGGCCCGGTACCGCGAACATCGAAGTTCGATTATTTCGAGCATTTTTCTCTTTTACTCCAATTAAGGCGTCATGAGAGTGACAGAGACAATCGTCCTAAATTTACAAATATCGTGTTTCGCGGTAGCGCCTCTGATGAGACCTTTAAGGAGGGTTTGCGTTACGTACATTCAAAGAAATGATTATTTTTGAAAATGGTGGCATTATAGCTGTCATTACAAAGAGAAGAAGTCATAAAAAAGCAACTCTTACGATGGGTTGAAGTTGAACCTCAAAATAGAGAAGGCGTCTTGAGATTATATTTTTTGTTTTTTTTTCATTTACTTACTTTGGTTAGTGTGTAATATTAATAGCTTATTATGCAGTGATCTGACGCAGAACTGTCTAGCTAATGAAGAATTGAATTCAAAACGCGTTTCACCACTATTTTGGTCATCACCCGGCAGTCCCGGGGTCACGGCTGCCTCTTAGCTTTCTGTAAAGTCCAGCTATTACTAGGTAGGCCTACTAACGAACAACGTCATGCTCTAAAGGCAAATTTATGTTATTTTACTTGACATTGGCGAAATCATCGTTTGTTTTATTTATAGAAGCCATATTTCTTTAAGAAGAAGAACTCTTACGATGATGTTAACAGATTTGGTAGTAAGGGCCTATGCTTACTCTCATTTCGCTCTAGAATGTTCAAAAGGCGGTTGTTACCAGTTATTATACGCTGTACGCATCAATTACTTACGCCATAGAAAGTGTAGGTACTCAAGTCCCACGGGAAGATAATTCAGGGTTTAGTGCAATAATTTGCAATCTCTATGCAGCACAGTGGGGCAATGGGTGGTTATTCTGATTAAAACTGGTTTCTGGGTTTTATCTACATAATTAGTATTCTAGCCCTTATTTACAAGTCTGTGTATGGCAGACGAAGTAACATTCAACCGCTGTAACTCAGCGACAAGGTCCATATCGAGTCGCATAATTTCGATTGTCATGTCATAATCATCAATTGGCATAATTCGATTTTGTCCGAACTGAGGCGCTACCGCCAAAAACGATATTTGTAAATTTCCGACGATTGTCTCTGTCACTCCCATGATGTCTTAATTGGGGTAAAAGAGATAGATGTTAGAAATTTACTTATATCGTTTTTGCCGGTAGCACCTCTGTAGAGTCTGTCATTCATAATTTGAAATTTCAGTGTCACTTTCATTTAAAGTAAACACGAACATTTCGAAAATACAAACCTAACAGCTGATGTATTAAAACAGTACCACATCTTAAAATGTCCTGATAATAGCAATAGTTTCTGAAAGTTGAATTTATTAAATTATTACTAAACCCCGTTATCTTATGCTCAGTTTAGGGGCAAGGGATTGGGCAGTTACGATAATATAAATCGATAAAAAATTAAGTTGATTTACTCAATAACATGTCAAAAGATCTAGGGTCCTATTTTTACAAGTCTAAATATATTTATTAATGTAAGCTACATTTTTATAAATAAAATATCTATTTTATAAAACTTAAAATTACATATTACAATAGCCCCCCCTGGATCGTACCCGGCTCAAATGTCCCCATTACACCGGCTGCGTTGCTTCTCTGGACAACAATAGAGACCTGCTGAACCAGATATACGATCCAGATATTTTATTTATAAAAATGTAGCTTACATTAATAAATATATTTAGACTTGTAAAAATAGGACCCTAGATCTTTTTTTACTTCATTTATTATCGTTTCTGAAATAAACACATTATGCCAAACGATTAGTTATGACAATCCAATTTATGCGACTGGACGTGATACCTCAGCGGCCATGTTTTTAAGGACAAAATCCACGTTCCAATTTTTATAATCCAACTGTCAATTTCCTAACGCGAAAAGCGCCATCTAGAATTAACATGGCCGGTTCTTCGTGGAATGTTAATTCTAGGCCTAGTTCTGTAATTTGCAAACTAGATCCAGCTCACTAGACCAGTGGGCAGTGTAGCCGGCGTTGGCCGCAGGCTACAAGATTTATAACTAGAGACAATTGACAATAGACTAGAATAATTTCTTTCAAATCACGTACATTCGCCATCAAATACATTGGAGCAGTCAAGGTACTTAAAAACATCTGAACATACGCTTTATCGCCTTGACAATAATAGTTATTATACGAGGAAGCAAAGTTAATGTTTACCTTCTCGTGCGAATATTCGGCCACGAGCTAGCGAAATCCAAAATTGCTATACATAAATTAAACGAGCATTAGCGAGTGGTTCAAAGAGTGGAATCTTGAGCATTGGGAGGGTTCGAAAGCAAGGAAAAAATTTACTCTAAAAGTTTAATATGTATTTAAAATTATTGGCATCCATCATTTATCATTCAAAAACATTAAATAAAAGTACATCCAACCAGCTAACATCAAAAAAACATTCGATTGCTACTATTAATGTTGACTGTACCTATACCTACCTATATGGTTTATCAATTGATCAGTGTTCAACTTTTCACTTCTAAATCATTTTCCATGCGGGTTACAAATAGAAATGTTATTGGTAACATATGCAAGCATAATACATTGTTGCATTGCAGCCCATACTGTTCTTATAAAATTCTTATGTTTAGGTGTTTTTTATGTTTTAGTCAACTAACATAAATTAAACTTAGCTATAACTATAATCTATAAGCTAGTGGTGCGTTTGCCGCGGTCGCTGCTGGACACCATTGGAAGCGCGGACTTCTGGCCGAAGGGGGTAGTGTTTCGGAGGTTCTGGGGCAACCTGCCGAATCCTACTCCAGTGCTATCTGTGCAACAAAGCCCCACTGCTGCGTTGCCAAAATGTAGATAGTTTTATTAAAAAAATTTATTTGATTTTTTATGTTATATATGTACTTCGTTATATGACAAATTGGTTTTACTGTTATGTCATATTAACTTATTTGAATAAATGAAATGAAATGAAATAACCATTGCAGTTCAATAATTAGCTAGAAATAAATAATGGTGAGAAATTTTTGTGCGCAATTATTTTCGTCCTTAAAGTTATTTTTGAATTCGAGTGCACGACTCTCAAAAATATGCCCTCTGCTTGTTTCCTTAATTTTTCGTACTTTTAGGAACTAACTATAAAAAAGTGGTCGTCATTTGATAAATCTTCATTTTTGTTGTGTTGAGTATTACCCGCACTCTTCTAATATAATTTTTATTTTTTTTAATTTACTTTTTTGATAAAAGGATGTTTGGAATCAAAGTTTTTGGCCAAGTTTGTCTATAAATATTGTAACAATAAAATTGCAAGAATACGTGTCAATGGAATGTTGTCTTGGTCTAACAGTATCTACAAGTAAACTCAGTTTTGTAGAACACAAGTCATAAACATGTTCTTAGGGCATGACCTGATTCAAGGACCGGTTCTGTTGGGAGCGACCTTCAAAACTTACATGCGATGCTGAGATATTATAGGCATGGAGTTTACAGAGATAGCTAAATATAAGTTTATTTCTATATTTATCTAATTTCTTACATAATAAGTATTAATTATAACTTTGAACGGATGGATAGATGTTTGAGGCGTTTCCACACACGAAATTTTGCGTATAGAAAAATAAAGTTAAATGAAAGGTCAAATAAATTAAATTAAATCTATTTCAACTCAATTGATTCATAGATGGTTAATACATACAAATAAATAAAAAAATCATAAAACTAAGGTAAGGTGACGACACCAGTAATGGACAAGAAACCAATCATGAACATTAGTGCTTATTTCAAACTTTATGATTTTTTTGATTTGAAAATTTATAACTTTATGATTTTTGAAATAAAGTGTCCAACATTGGTGCCTTTACCTTACCTATTGTTTCCAGTAATAACAAATTAGAATAAAATAAAACACTAATGGGTGATTCTAGGTATTTTTGATATGGGAAAGTATTTATTTAATCTTTATCGCACACAGAAGGGGAACTTAATGTCAGTATCTCTGAAGAATGAAATTTGGAAGTAAATAAACTGTGTACACAGTTTGAGTCCTATGGAAGGTTGACATACCTAGTTATTATACCGAAAACCTTGCGAAATGCAGAGAAAGTAAAACCATAACTAGATCCTACGGTAATCCGGATTCCAAGAAAATCCGGAGTCCACATACGGGTTGGACTCGGACAACGTTCTGGAATCCCGGACTATCAACTTTATATTTATGAACCTGTTAAGATGTGAACCAGAAAACCAAGGCATAAAAAACTATTTCTGGGTATATATATTATCATCGCACCGCTCTCCACCGTCAGGGAGTCCACCCACATACTTTAAAACCAAAATGGTCGCGTACCCAACGGTTTCAGAGGAATTTCCTCCCGCGTACGCTAAGGTTGTGGAATGAGCTTCCTGCGGAGGTCTTTTTTTTTTTTTATGACTTAGGCGGCAAACGAGCAGACTGATTGCCTGGTGTTAAGCAATTACCGTCGCCCATGGGCACCCGCAACACCAGGGGAGTCACAAGCGCGTTGCCGGCCTTTAAGGGGGGTTGGAGCTCTGGGAACCTTACTCACCATCAGGAACACAACACTACATACCTGAAAGGTGGCAGTGCTATTATGGCTGTGGTCTTCTGTAAGGAGGAGGTACTTCCCCAGTTGGGCTGCCCCAGATTCAAGCGTGATGGTCAACGCTGTGCCCTACCTCTCATTGTTGGACGTAGTTTAAGGACATACCCGGGCATCCCAAAGGACTACAGTAGGTATGGGGTTCTTCAAAAAGGGTGTAAAGAGGTTTTTACGGGGTCGGCAACGCGTGAATGATGCCTCGGTATTGTAAACGTCCATAGGCTGCGGTGACCGCCTACCATCAAGCGGTCCGCATGCTTGTTTGCCACCTTTGTGGTATTAAAAAAAAACTTGTTTTGTAAATTTGATAATTCTTTTGCGTTTATCCCATGTTCATTATTTTGTACAAATTTCGATTTTGTTAGGTTATTTTCGTCATATTTCCTAGATATTATATTATTATCATAAGTATAATTATGTGTCTGTGAAACTCTTCCTTTTTTTTTTAAGACATAAGGTGGCAAACCAGTAGACGAATTGCCTGATGGTAAGCAATTACCGTCGCCCATGGGCACCCGCAACACCAGGGGAGTCACAAGCGCGTTGCCGACCTTTAAGGGGGTTGGAGCTCTGGGAACCTTACTCACCATCAGGAACACAACACTACATACCTGAAAGGTAGCAATGCTATTATGGCTGTGATCTTCTGTAAGGAGGAGGTACTTCCCCAGTTGGGCTTCTCCAGACTCGAGCGTGATGGTACTTCGCTGTGCCCTACCTCTCATTGTCGGACGTAGTTTAAGGACATACCCGGGTCCGGGTCTTATTAGTAAAAAATGGCAACGCACCTTAATAACAATTAGGCTTCGTATATTTATTGATTTAAGTTGAAGGTATTGCACTAACGGGTATCATATTCATATTTCCGACGGGTTAATACGACAACTCGTGCAGAAAGAGAAATTGTCCACATTCGGTTCATTCATTTATTAAAATTGGACATATATTAAAAAATAACTTCTAAACAACCGATTTCAATAATTTTTGGCACAAGTTTAAAGCTTACCTAGACATCCCGTCTCGAACACCGGAGGTCCTTTTTTTTTTCTTAAGTATATGTTATCTATTTAAACTTTTAATTTATATAGTAGTATTACTACTTAAAAATCAAAGCAAATCAAAAATATTTCATAAAAAATAATTTGATTTGTTCTTAGTTTCTTACCTAGACACTTATTTTGGTACCGCACACCGTAGGCCCTTCTGGTTGCCGAGATATTAAATTTGCAGCGGTTTTTTTTTTCAAATATGAAAAATTCTAATCTCAGTAAATAAATAACTTTTTTATATATAGTTTTTCGGAAAATTTACAGTTTGTAGGATAAAATAGTATAAGAGTAATTTATTCTTAAACACAATACATAAAATCAGTAAAGGAAAAAAAAGCGAGAAAGTGCCACGAAGGGCATGATGCTGTCAGCGCTCGTTTTCGTCATGTCTCGAACAGATTGGTGGGTTTTCTAGCCCGGTAACGCGAACATCTAAGTTCGTATATTTCGGACATCTTTCTTTTTTACTCCAATCAAGGCGCTATGAGAGTGACAGAGACAATCGTTATTATCGTTTTTCGCTGTAGCGCCGCTAGCCCAGAGATGTTTTTCCTTGCAATAGTTATTTCTTGCTCACATCTTGGTATTCAGTCAGGATATAGCTACCTGTATAGGATACTCTACGCAATACGATTGATGGTAGGTATGTAAAATACTTCTGCATCCATACTAATTATACTAATTAATATTATAAATGCGAAAGTAACTCTCTCTGTCTGTCTGTTACCTCTTCACGCTTAAACCGCTGAACCAATTGCGAAGAAATTAGTTATGGAGAGATTTAGAGCTACTAGAAAGGACATAGGATAATTTTTATCTCCTAACCAAACTTTAAAGACGGGCATGACTGGTCGAAGTGGCCGAGGAAGTCGCGAGGAAAAGCTAGTACCTACTTCATAATTTTTTGTCCCCGACTTGCTGATGGGAGCATGACGGCAACGACATCTTTGTAAAGCATGAAGCGATCAGTAAACAAAACAAGAATCGTAGGTAGAAATTGTATAAGTAGCGACAAAATAGGTCGATGATTAAAGAATATTTAGTACGTACCTATACTAATATTAATATACTTAAATAATAATATAATTAAATAATAATGTTTTTTTTAAAGGTTTACCTCTATTTCATCATAGCATTATTTATTTATTTATAACCTGTGGTTATATCACAATATTTATAAAGTACAATTTATTTTGTTATTAGAAATTTTGGCTAAAAAACCAGTATCCACATACAAATGATAAACATTAAAGAAAAACTACCCTTCATGTTATTCTACGAAATTTACCCCAAATTAGTCAATTAAAAATTATAGAGGAAACTTACCTCAGCTTAGTTGAAATAATAACAGCTGTTCAAATAAAAAAAGTAGGATGAACTTGCAAAAAAGTACAATCTTTTCTTATAAGCAACCAACTTTCACATTTCCACAGCACACGTCTTAACACTTGAGTAGTCAATAATAATTATAAACACAATAAATAATTATTTATAATCACTATCACGACACTAAAAATGTCAATATTAATGTTTTTACAAAACTTAAAAGTATTCTAATTGTTTATTTTACAAAATATCGCCCATATTTCGAACATGCGCGCGCAGTACACAACACACGACTGGCTTCATTCAAAATGTATTCGAGCGTGCCGCAAGCGAGAAAGAGAAAACATACGAGATTGATGGCAAAGAGGGAGACGGCTATAGGTGTCATGTAGCGGTATTTTTTTTTTCCTTTCCCGCGTCAACTTTCTAAAATGGTTCGAGCTACTATCATTCGTATTGCTTTGAAGTTAAGAAGTAGATTAGTTTGATTTTTAATAGTAGCGCTATCAAAATTATTAAAAAATACAGGCATTTATTAGAAAATGTAAAGTTTATTGCTTTGCTAGAAACAACTGAGACTGGTACGCTGCAACATCTCTAAAAGAGTATTTAATTAAATATAGAATACGTTTTGCACGAAATGCGTGATTTGTAGCACGAAACTTCCAGAACAAAACCTCAAGTCAAGATTAATGAGCATTGAGCAACCTAATTTTCTATATCCAGTTATTTCATTAGCAGTGTTTTTTTCAGAGAAAACGAATTGATTAGTGACTAATTATAAACATTTTTTCGTCCGCTATAAAGCTATAATTTGATAACAAAGTTATCAAACTTGTGTAAAATTGCATCAATTCCTTTTAAAACATAGTACGTCATAGGTAGTGCAGACTGATAATGTATTTCGACGTCCATCAACAAGGCTCGTTGGTCTAGGGGTATGATTCTCGCTTCGGGTGCGAGAGGTCCCGGGTTCAAATCCCGGACGAGCCCGGCATTGTCCTTTTTGCTTATTATTTTTACCATTTTTAGTCCTAATACAAATACAGTCGCCTATTATATAGAATACTTAATTATATGTCTTATTAAGTTTCTGAACCCATTGTATAATGTAAATGTACGATTAGGTAATATGTATCCAAGAAAAAGGTTTTTTTCCGTTTTTTTCTACAATTTATTATTTATAAATAGGCAATGATCCTAATTTAACTAAACCTTCGTTCTCAAAATAAATTGTGTGTGTATTGAGTTTATCTTATTACAAATTATTTAACTTCTGAAGTAGTATTTTATTTAGCTTTCGGCATAACAGGGCATAACAATATATGTGCGGCCATCTATTATTTATAAACATTACTAAGTATGATTATCTTTCTGCCTATAAGTTCCTTGACATTTCACTAGATGGCGACGTACGAACGACAACTTACGCAATAACTCCGCAGAATTATAAAGCTGTTTTCTGCGATCTACGTACAGTCTATTTTATGCCTCTAAATTTGGTTGGATTATACGACAGGTGTTCTTTGATTACAGTTACACCTCCCCGCGTCCCTCAACCCTGAAATCTTATACTAGTTTACGCTCAAATAAAACAAACTTTTAAACAAGTATAAGGACACAATAAAGTACTTTTGTTTAAGTAAATAGCTGTGTAACACCTAAAGATAATCATGAAAACCTTGTATTAGTAATCTGTGATATAGTTAAGTGTGTTTTGTGAGTTAAAATTAGTTCGGAACAACAAAAATGTCGGACTCCTTAGCTAGTAGTTCTAAGTCTGCTCCTTTAGTATCAATAAGTGAAGTTAGTGGGTTATTTGAATCTGCAAAGAAATATGAAGAGTTGAATGTTATTGGCACGGGTAATGTATCTTATTAAATCCACTGTTTGTATAATGTAACATGTAACCTTAGTCTTGCCTTCCATGTGCCGGGTATGAAATACAATTCACGCATACTGTATTTCCATCCGATTTTTTTTAAAATTTTTTTACCTATGCTTTAAAAATTAAAATTAAAAAAAATTGTCAGAGACAATGTAATTTTTTTTGTATTTGAAAAGGATTTCAGTGGAACGAATTTTATTTTTTAAGCAAAAGGGTGACTCCGTAAACAACAAATTAAAACTTTAAGTACCATAATATATACAAGATAAAATTGCCTCTAATTACTACTGGTATTATTTTCAAAAATAAATGATTAATAAAATCAATAAAATATTACAGGTAAACCTTACACAAATTGACTGATCCCCACATTGTTTGACTGTGGGTACTCCACTAATGAAATATATAAATATTTAAATACACAGTAAACACCGAATCAGGAACAAATATATGTACTGATTTAAACTTTCACGGTTTGTACACATTGTTAAGTCCTGTTCATGTATAATAACAAATATATGTGCTCAACACATCAATAAATTCCGTTAATGGGATTCAATTCAAACTCAGGACCGTTGGCTTCATAGGCATTGTCACTAACAACTAGGCCAGACAGTTCATAAGAATTAACTATGATTCCATGGTGTGGTTTTTATTGTACCTGGGGTATAGACCTGTATATTTCAACTATGTATCCATACTATTATAATACGAAAGTAATTCTCTCTGTCTGTCTGTTACCTCTTCATGCATAAACCGCTGAACCAATAGGGATGAAATTTGGTATGTAGAGAAAAGACATAGGATAATTTATCTTGCAACCATACTTTAAAGAGGGGCATAGCTGAAGTCGCGAGGAAATGCTAATTTATGGTTAAACGTCATTGTTGAAGGAGTATATTTTAGACACCATGTTTTTGGATCAATTTTTCTAGCGTCATTAATCATTATGCAGACTTCATTCTATTATCATTAAATTATATTACCAATATATAATACACTTGTCATTAATGACTTATATCTGGCTCCTCCTTCTAGGCCTGGGGTCAGAACAGACAACAATAAGGATGCCTTTCCACTAGAGCTATGCTATGTTAAATACAACTTGCATAGCTTCATAGCTTAGCTTTGCTGATTTGAAACAGCACAGCACATTCTGGTAGTATGGCACCCTGAAATTACATACATTTCAACTGTATGCAGTCCACTGCTGGACATACGCCTCACACAAATATGACTGGTATCATCTTGGGGGTAGTTGCCATAGTCACCACGCTTGGCAGGCACAGTAGCTGTAGATTGGGTTTCGACGGACGCTGCTGCCCGTCAGTAGGATTTTTCCCTTTCTCACCTCTTATGACACCCGTGGGAGATGGGGTGGTGCTATTCTTGTCAGCCAGCATCACAAGGCACCTTTACCTCTAGCCGCCCAGACATCAAAACGTTGCAGGCCAAATGTAATTATGGCATAATTTAAGTTCAAAATGGCATTAAATGAGACCTTTTTATAGGTCTCCGGGCGGCTAGATGCTAAAAGGCCTTTTAATAAGTCCAGTTTTCTATTATAAAATTACAGGTGCTTATGGAACTGTGTACAAAGCGCGCGATCTGCTCAAGGGCGGGCAGATCGTGGCCATGAAGAAAGTCAAGGTGGCATTGACTGAGGACGGGATCCCGCTGTCCACTCTCCGGGAGATAGCTCTGCTGCAGCAACTCGGGGCTTACAAACACCCTAACATAGTCAGGTGAGGAGCTTTTGTTATTTAGCGTTATGGGTCTTTCAGTGTCTGTAGACGTTCCCTACAAGACTGACCAGCGTTTGACCTCAGTCGCTCATAATGGTAAGTGTCGACGAGGTCGAGGGTGAAGCACGCTGGTTCGGTAACAGCCTATTCACTCTTGCCTTGAAGAGACCCAAATGATATCTTTCCAGGAATACAGACGAATGTAATGTGGACCTTGTGGAATGGAATATTCGCAACGTAAGGATGAAGTACCGATAGCGGTATTAAATCGTGCACAGCGGCTCTACCGCAAAAAACGATATTCGTAAATTTCCGACGATTGTCTCTGTCACTCTCATGACGCCGTAATTGGAGTATAAATATTTTATAATAAATATGTTGGGACAATCTTACACACAAATCGACCTAGCCCTACGGTAAGCTCGGTAAGGCTTGTGTTGTAGGTACTAGACGACGATATATATAATAAATAGATACATATAAATACTTAAATACATAGAAAACACTCAGGAATATGAATCTGTGCACATCACACAAATAAATGCCCTGACTGGGAATCGAACCCAGGACCATCGGCTTCATGGGTCACTACACTACCCACTAGGCTAGACCGGTCGTCAAAGAGACACAATGACACATCGTCGAAATATACGAAAATCGCTTTTCGCGGTAGCGCCGCTGATGCACATCCTGTAAAACATAGACAAACTAGCAACCAGGCGAGGGTGCTCATTTGTTTTTTTTTTTGTCTAATAATATCTGCAATCTACGATTAGCAAAGAAGTCCCGCGAACATCGAAGTTAACATCTTTCTCTTTTACTTCAATTAAGGCGTCATGACAGTCAGAGAGACAATCGTCCACAATTTACGAATATCGTTCTTTGCGGTAGCGCGGTCGACAAAATTATCAATAAAGAAACAAGTTTTTTTTAAAATATTATTTCAGACTTCTGGACGTGTGCCACGGCGGGCACTCCATGGAGCGCGAGCAGCTGGTGCTGTTTCTGGTCTTCGAGCACGTGGAGCAGGACCTGGACTCGTACCTGAAGCGGGCACCTGGACCGCTGGCAGACAGCAGGATCCGGGTGAGTGGGCTGTCTGGTCTCCATCGCTGGTTGGAACTGCTTTTTTATGACAAATGTGGCTAGCAGACTGATCGCCTGATGGTAAGCAATTACCGTCGCCCATGAGCACCTGCAACACTAGCGGAGTCTCACGTTGCCGGCCTTTAAAGGGGGTTGGAGCTCTGGGAACCTTACCATCAGGAACACAACACTTCATACCTGAAAGGTAACAGTGCTATTATGGCTGCGGTCTTCTGTAAGGAGGAGGTACCTCCCCAGTTGGGATGCCCCAGATTCGAGCGTGATGGTCATCGCTGTGCCCTACCTCTCATAAAATCGTTGGTTGAGACTGCTTTTTTATATGACAAAGGTGGCTAGCAGACGGATCGCCTGATGGTAAGCAATTACCGTCGTCCACGGGCACTCGCAACACCAGGGGAGTCACACGTTGCCGGCCTTTAAGATAGGAGTACGCTCTTTTCTTGAAGGTATGAGGGTCGTATCGGTCCGGAAACCGCTGACGGTAAATCATTCCACAGTTTTGATGTGCGAGGTAGGAAGTTTCTAGAGAACCGCACAGTAGAGGATACAGTACTGCTTATGAAACATAGTACCCGTGTTTAAAGATGTGGCGTTGGAAGTCCCCCAACTAGGGTGCTGGCACCTATGTACCTATGACACTTTAAGCTGAAGAACCAGTGGTGGACACTTGGTTCTTAATTCAAAAACCTTAACGTTATAAATTGAATATGTACCAACAAATGCACAACACTTGACTCCTTTGAAATAAGCACTAATGTTCATGATTGGTTCCTTGTTAATTACTGGCGGCGTCATCCTAAGTGACTGTGTCACGTGACTGGTCACGTTCCACCACCGGACGTCCAGGCGCGGGGAGCGGTTTCATCCTTACGTTGTGAATATTCCATTCATTCGCACGAAGCGTTTCGCTTCTACCTTCCTAATGCAGACTGCTAAGGAACAGAATTCGCTTCCTTCGTCTATTCCCGGAAAGATATAATTGTGGTCTTTTCAAGGCAAGAGTGAATAGGCTGTTACTGAACCAGCGTGCTACACCCTCGACCTCGTCGACACTTACCATCAGGCGCGACTCAGGTCAAACGCTGGCCAGTATTGTTTAAAAAAAAGGCAATTAACCCAGCAGCTGTACGCCTTTTGTCTGACGATGAGGTTGCAGTTACTTTTGAACTCGAAAGACTGTCCATATTTATACTGATTCCCCAATTTTCAGAGCATGTCCTACGACATCCTGTCAGGAGTCGACTTCCTCCACTCCCACCGCATAGTCCATCGAGACCTGAAGCCCCACAACCTGCTGGTGACAGCTGAAGGCCGCGTCAAGCTCGCGGACTTCGGCCTCGCGAAGACCTACGACACAGACATGAAGCTTACCAGCGTGGTAAGTAAACTTGACTGGTTTGTTCTACGAAACTTGGTGTTTTTGAGTGGGATTTCGCAGTTAGAGTCAGAACTGCTGGCAATTAGAAGGGACAAATTCTCATTATGTGGGACCATAAATGGGTCTACTGGTTTCCTTGGGAAAATGTTGATTGTAGAGCTCATATTTTGAGGATGGGCTTGGAACTGCTCGCAAAACTCCTTTAAGTAAAATGAGCTAGCTTAAGGATGTAAGGGCCCGAGTTATCTTTCCACACTGTATAACAGCGATGTACGTCCCAGGAGTGACCTATCTAAGACCTATAAGTATATTAGTCTGATCATCCCAGGTGGTAACCCTTTGGTACCGGCCTCCGGAAGTACTTCTTGGAGTATCCTACAATACCGGCGTGGACGTCTGGTCGGCGGGCTGCGTGCTCGCCCAGCTGCACTCCCGTGCTCCTCTCCTGCCCGGTGCTTCTGACTCCGACCAGCTACACTGCATATTCAGGTTAGATGGACCGGTTTCTTTGGAAAACCTTGGAATTTTTAGCTGATAATTTGAGGATAGGTTAGGAACTGCTGGCAATTAGGCAGAGCAAGCTTACAACCTCGTAACATGCCAATAATGCTGTAATTTGGTGACAGGTTAGTTAAACAAACTTCGAGTTGAGATTTTAGGGGTAAGTTAGGAACTGATGACAATTAGGTGGTGTCAAGTCACATGGCATATTGACTTAGTTCAATTACTGGTTTCTTATAAAAACTTCGTAAGATCTAACCTGTTTTTTTGAGGATAAGTTAGGAACTGCTGGCAATAACGTAGGACCATAAGTTTATCTGATTTTAAAACTTGTTTATCTAATTTTTCAGATTGATCGGGCGGCCTCCCAGGGAGGAGTGGCCGGAGAACGTGTCCATCGTGGCGGATAGCTTTCCGGATTACCCGCCCCAGGATCTCGCTGATATACTACCGAGGATACAGCCGCACGCCCTAGATCTTATACGGGTATGTAATAAGAAATATGTTACTACAGATAAGATATATTTTATTAGCACAAAAGTAGGTAAGTACAGTCAACCAGTTTGATTTATGGGCCACTTCGTACCTTGTCACAGTGAAAATCTATATGAAAGACGCAAAAGATCTCTTATTAACGTCACTGTGACAAGGTTCAAAGTGGCCTAGAAATCAAATTGGTTGACTATACATATAATAAAGTTTAATATTTACAACACCACAGCAAAAATAGCACTGCTACCTTTCGGGTTTGTAGTGTTGTGTTCCTGATGGTGAGTAAGGTTCCCAGACCTCCAACCCCTTTAAAGGTCGGCAACGCGCTTGTGACACCCCTGGTGTTGCGGGTGCCTATGGGCGACGGTAATTGCTTACCGTCAGACAATCCCTATGCTCTTTTGCCACCTTATGTCATAAAATATATATATATATATACATATATATAATTTACAATTAATCTATATCGGTATAAGGTAGTGACAGACCTTACCTATAGTCAGTACCCTATACGATCCTGGGTTCAAATTCCAGTAAGGGCATTTATTTATGTGATCAGATATTTCTACTTATGACATTGGTGTTTGTATTTATTTAAGTATTTGTATATTATATACTTGCCGTGTGATGCCGGCTGAATAGCACCAACCCATCTCCTCCCGCGGGTGTCGTAAAAGAAATCCTACGGACGGGCAGCAGCGTCCGTCAAAACTCAATCTACAGCTACTGCGGTTGTCAACCCGCCTGCCAAGCGTGGCAAATATGGCAACTACCAGGATGAGATGAGATATCCAAGACGATACAAATCATATTTGTGGGAGTGGGAGGCCTATGTCCAGCAGTGGACTGCATACGGCTGAAATGTATGTATGTATGTATATTATAGGGTTGTTTCACACGGACCACAACCACACCACGTCGCAGCGTCAAAATGTGGTCACGCAGTGGTTACGTGTGAATTGTGTAGTTGCTGGCCGTTGCCACAGACGTGGTCGATAATGACTGCAAAATGTGGTACGTGTGAATTGTACTATTTATTTCTAATACAAAATTTGCACCTGACCACGTGGTCGCGCTTGTCGCGTGGTTGTGGTTCGTGTGAAATGACCCATATACTGGGTATATTAAATCTGGGTCGAGATCAAAATGTGTTAAGACGATCATACTTAACAACTTTTCCCATGGGACCAATATGGAGATCGTACTGGGACTTAATTGAGAGCACCTATTTTTTTCGCAAATTCAATATTGGTCCTTCCATCCACGAGCCTTCTTGAGCTTACAATGAGGCCCGGTCAATTTATGTAAGAATGCCCTGTAATATTTATTTATTTTTATATTAAGGGGTCATCCACATATTACGTTAATAGCGTGAGTTAGAGGGAGAGGGGTTCAAAAAGTCAAAGCTTCGTGTGATGTAATATGCAAATGGCGTCTTATTGTGTGTCTGAAATGCAGTTATATATATTTTTTTATGCCAAAAGGTGGCAAACGAGCAGACGGATTGCCTGATGGTAAACAATTACTGTCACCCATGGGCACCCGCAACACCAGGGAGTCAAGCGCGCTGCCGACCTTTAAGGGGTTGGAGCTCTGGGAACCTTACTCACCATCAGGAACACAACACTACATACCTGAAAGGTAGCAATGCTATTATGGCTCTGGTCTGTAAGGAGGAGGTACTTCCCCAGTTGGGCTTCCAGATTCGAGCATGATGGTACTTCGCTGTGCCCTAACTCTCATTGTTGGACGTAGTTTAAGGACATACCCGGGTCCAAACACAATACACAATATACATACTTTTGTCGGTTCCCCTTGTTTAGGCATAATTTGTTTTGTAATAATTTTAAATCGCATAGTGTGTTGGCAGAATTGTATATAAGCCGAATGGTTGGTACGGTACGCAAAATTTGGAAAGACTGAATGGTGTTATTACGACGATGGTGTTTTTGTCCAAGTCGCTGTTCTAACCTAACCTAACCCACCTTGTTTTTCTGTTGTGGTCACAGTTCTAACCTAACCCACTTCGGACAGTCGGCCTCAATAATAGTATGCCAATATATTTTCGGACAAAGTAGTATTCTGCTAATACAGAATTATGCTAAATAAAAATCGGCACAATTAATATTCGGTGTAAATAAATTATGCGAAACTTGGTATGCGTATTATACTATATATTATATTATTATTCGGACAAAACAAATTATGCCAAATAAAGGGAACCCACTTTTGTCACCCTGTGCGTATCGATATTTTTGACCTTGCACCGATGTTTAATTTCCAGCGCATGCTGGTATTCGACCCTGCCAAGCGACTGACGGCTCTGGACTGCCTCGAGCATCCTTACTTCACGGACGAGCCTCTAGCGTAGCTGCTGGGGGAGTCTAGCTGTTAGGGGGGTCCGGTGCGAATGGGACGAGCTTGGACGAGCTTCCTGGTTAGTAAAGGACAGTTTTTGTGGGCTCGGGAAGGGAGGGGAGCTTGTAGCGTCAAGCTGAGGGGGGAGGTTGGCCATAGGACAGCAGAGGAAGTACAGAAAAAGCAGGAAAGGAGGAGGGGGCAGTCAGTAAGCAGAGAAGAGAGTTATTTGTGTCAGATTAACAAAAGCAAATGTAAACAAATCAATGTTTGACACTTTAAGCTGACAGGCACCAATGATGGAGACTTAGTTCTTAGTCACTGGTCCCACCGCGAGCTAGTAAGCTATGAGCTATCAGCTATTTCAAGGGACAAAAGATAATCGCTCCCGTGTAAATAAAAGAGAGATATATATATCTATAGCTCAACGCCCGGCTATGAACTACGATCGCCCGGCTATGACATATATGTCTCTTAGCTCATAGCTTACGAGCTAGCGGTGGGACCAGTGACTTAATTCAAAAACTATAACGTTATGATCGATATTTTAATCGAAAGACAAATAGGAAAATGTTGACTCACAAGTGGACCATACAGTGGTTGTGAGTTCGAGTCCCGCTGCGAGTCAATTTTTTTCTATATTTCTTTCGATTTAAATATGAAAAGCAGACGTTTCTGCTAGCAAAAAAAACATAACATTTGACTCCTTTGAAAGCACTAATGTTCATGATTGGTTCCTTGTCCATTACTGGCGGCGTCACACTACGTTCACAGCTTCGCAAGTACGTAATTAAAAAAAATTGTTTCATTGTCATTACTGACCTTCGTTACTGACATTCTTGTTAGTTTAAATATGAGGTAATTACCTATATATAATTCGCTAGTAACTGGCCAGTCTCCAATAACTGGCCACATTATACTAAAAATGAATTCTGTTTATAGGTGATTAGAATTCATTTTAGTGTGAGCTGGCCAGTTATTGAAGTGAAAGCCAATAATTGAAACCCCATTAGAAAATGTGTTATATTTAGGTAAACAGAATTCATGTTCAGTATAAGGTGGCCAGTGATTGAACAGTGGCCAGTTACTGGCGATTGACCCTTTTCAGTGCAAACGAACTTCTATAATATTTAGTCATGTTTTTTTTATATTCAGTTGCTAGACTTGGTAGTTAGCCATATGAGACATTATCTATAAAAAGGGACCTTATTGTCGTTGGCGCTTACGTCGAACTGCGTTGCGTTTGTATTGCATCATCTTGAACAACGACGTAAGCGCCATAAGGTCCCTTTTCATAGATATTGTCACATATTTTTTTACATTACTTTCATTTACTATTGGCCCCGAATATATAGTTATTGCCTGGTTTTTGAGCAAAGGATTTTTAATATTGTAAAAAATAAAATGTTGTCATTAAAGCTTTACTATAATTAGAATATAAGATCGTTAAGTTACTACTTAAGGTGCCGTCCACATATTACGTCACACGAAATTAAGGCATCCCCCCCCCCCTCGGTTTACTGTGACGTAATATATGGATAACCCCTAGCGAAATGCAATTTTGATGTTAAAGTACACAATTTTAGGTTATGTTTTTTGTATAATTAATAATAATGTTTATTAAGTATTTTTGATACAATCGCATTTTTTAAATTTAAGTATTAATTAATGATAATGATAATAATTGAATGATCAATGATAATTGTACAAGAATTAATGTTCCTTTTTGAACTGTCGCCAAATAAAATTATTTTTTTAATGTCAATATTGTTTTATTTATTAGCTTGCAACTCCTTTTTTGGTTTTCTCATAGACTGCAATTCATTGCGAACCAGTCCCAACTCCAACGAACTAATGTAAAAGCGGGTGCAGCGGCGGAAAGCGCCGAAATTCTTAAACGTAACAAATATTTTATATTTTATGAGAGGTAGGGCACAGCGAAGTACCATCACGCTTGAATCTGGAAAAGCCCAACTGGAGTACCTCCTCCTTACAGAAGACCACAGCCATAACAGCACTGCTACCTTTCAGGTATGTAGTTGTGTTCCTGATGGTGAGTAAGGTTCCCAGAGCTCCAACCCCCCTTAAAGGCCGGCAACGTGCTTGTGACTCCCTTGGTGTTGCGAGTGCCCATGGGCGACGGTAATTGTTTACCATCAGGCAATCCGTCTGCTCGTTTGCCACCTTTGTCATAAAAAAAATACATATATATATATATATATATATATAAGAGCCTGGGCAGAGAGTACCATTTTGTACCGTTTGGCGTAGAGACGCTAGATCCATGGGGTCCCAGCGCAAACTTTTTGCAGAAATCGCGAAGCGTCTGGTTGATGTAACTGGTGACCGAAGAGCTGGCGGCTTCCTCGCACAACGTATCAGCTGTGATACGAGGAGCCGGCATCTTTGGTACCTTAAGGCTAATTTTAGATTTAATGCAATAACTAGTTAAGTAGGTACTCGTAGTTTCGATAACATGTAACGTTTATTTAATTAATTGCAAAGATTTATTCAATACAATTTATCATCATCATGTCAGCCGAAAGACGTCCACTGCTGGACATAGTTCCCCAGAACGACCCAAGAAGACCGATCCTGCGCCTTCCACATCCAGCGGTATCCCGCGACTCTTAACTAGGTCGTCGGTCCACCTTGTGGGAGGCCTACCTACGCTGCGTCTTCCAGTTCGTGGTCGCCACTCCAGAACCTTATAGTTAAAATTAATAAACGTATACTTTTATATTGTTAGATATGAAGAATAATCCAAGCTACAGTACCTATTATAGCAAGGAAGGAGATTCCTTAGTTGTATTGCGTGTTATAAACTCCTTATGCCTGGTAGGTATAGCAACTAACACATTCCGTGGCCCTAAAATAATTATTATAACTACATACCGCTTCCTCTAATCTTCGCCATCTTTGAAAATTACGTCTCAAATTATACATACTAGGTATTATCTCGTACTTAACCGGCTACTTAGGTTAAGTGGTTACAGACTAATATGTATACTTCTTAGCCGTAACTCATTGTAATAAGGTTTAAAATTGTATATATACTTTTGTCCGTCATTGTATTAGAGTAGAAATATTTGACTTAAGTAATAACACCTGTAAGTCGTTTTATGATTTGAACATTGTTGTGGCCTGGGGACCGATTTTTGAGGATTCTACGCTCGAATCGTGACATTTTAAACTCTCAAACACGTATAAATTGGTATTTTAGAAGCATGAATGATATAAATAAATAATCATGGGTATTGAAACTATACATTTTGTGCAAAAATAATGGTAAGTAACTTTTGTGTGTGATTATATTCGTTCTCAAAGTTTTATGAATTCGAGTGCATGAGTCCCAAATACGGCCTCTTCGGTTATATTTGTATATTTCGAGCAACTTGCTTTTACTCCAATTAAGGCGTCATGAGAGTGACAGAGACAATAATCCGAATATCGATTTTCGCGGTAGCACTGCAGGGTTTTTAAACAGTAAAACAACTTTTTTTTATCGATTAATATGAATGAATGGAATATTCACAACGTAAGGATAAAACCGCTCCCCTCGCCTGGACGTCCGGTGGTGGAACGGAGATGGCGGAATTAAATCGTGCAATTCCTGTGCACATTCTCCAAAATGTATTCTGTAAAAGAAACCCACAGACAAACTATAGCAACCCTTTTTTTGTCGCTGGGTAAATGCGTTTACGCATCCCCCCGGGCCTGGGGTAGGCCCATGATGGTGGGGTGCTAGACAGGAAACCTCCCGAGTGCCAGGGCTCTTCTCATACCTTGATCCGGGTTGATCCGAAGGTAAGGGAAGAGTTCAGAACGGTGCACCCTGGGGGCAACGGTAAGCGATCTTCTTGTTGGCTTACAAGAGATCGCTTACCGGTGCTGCAAATATCCTGTGTGGGGGGATGGGGGGTTCCGCGCCGGGTTGAGCTGGTTCTCCCTGGGCGTGGCAGGTGACGGTGGCTACAGGATGGACCTTGGTCCTCTTGCACCTCCTTTTGGGGGGCACTGCGGGCAGGGGAACTAGGGTCCTGCGCCGTTGCGTGGTGGGCCGCTCCGATCCTAGTTGGCAGGGTTCTGCTTATAACTAGGTCGGAGTGGTGAGGGGAGGGTGGGTCCTTTCGAGGACCCTGGCTTCCTCGGGGAACAGGGAAGCCGGTGCGGGAAGGCACGCTGGTTATGCTACAGCGTGCCTTATTGCGGTGAGGGTGCGCCCTAGGGCGCTGGTGCCGGTGGTGTTGTGGTTGAAGGCCTCGTGGACCCCGCGACACTACCACTCAGGCACGGTGACGGCAGCATCCCAGTGTTTTAGTGGGTAGGCCGGTGCGATTCACCGGAGAGTCCCACATAACCAATACGTAATAACTGACTCCACCCCGGGGGTCTCTTTGTTACGTAGTGGTATGCGTATGCGTAACGCATTTCACTGGGTCAACAAAAAAAAATGGCCCATGATGGTAGTGAGGGGGTATGTGGGACTCTCCTCGCTGCTCCTCTTGCTAGCCAAGGGCCACTAAATACCCAGCGGCGTCGTCCGCATTGCCGTTAGGGTGAGTGCCACTATATCACGATTGCGCGACGGTGACACTCCCCGAAACTATAGCAACCCTGCGACGGTGCTCAAGGCTCTGTAACCTTACACTCACCATCTCAGAATGTCGTGACTGCCACGCCACCGACCCCAAAAATGGCTATGGCGGACACTGTCAAAGCAATTGTCTTGTTCACAGATAAAGTTTATATTTGTGCTTCACTATAGTCAATAATTTGGCGTACACGTCAGTTTTTGACGCGAGAGCAAAAACGTTCAAAAGGTTAAACCCTGTTCTGCGAATGGCGGGCTATGGGGCCCTTTAAAGGGGTGTAGTAGTTACAATAATTCTACTTTTATGTTAGACACGCAATTGTAACATTTATTACGCAACGGTATTCAATATTATAATGCATTAGAATCACGATTATCTTTTATAACGAGTGCATTACGTCATAATGACATCATTAGTTCTATTGTGCCTGACGCGGCGAGACATTTCGATTTGTTCGCCTATTTCTTTCCTAAAATGTTTTACCGGGAAAGGTCCACAACAGAATCCGATGCCATACTCGTATACTTATGTAACCAGTAGCCACTGTATATGTGGGTTTATGTAAGATCATCGTAAAATATCTAATACTTTTTCATTTATACAAGAATAACAATATTAGGTATGAAAGTAAGAACAAATCATATTATTTTTTATGAAATATTTTGATTAGCTTTGATTTTTAATATTGAATATATTTGATTTTGATATCCCGTCTCGAACGCCGGAGGTCCTCGTCGCTTTTTCTTAAGTATACGTCATCTATTCCAACTTTTAATATTAGGTATATTAACTAGTTAGAACACTAAATCTATAAAAAGGGCCTTGAGGCATGGTACCATGGATTATGTTATTGAATAATGGCCTTAAAATGGCCTGTGAATGACGTATCAAATAACTTTTTTTAATTGAAATAAATTTGGTGGGTGCTTAGGGTACGCTATGGCTACCTCCAATAACTTACTACATGGCTACATGGTACTAAACTGAATTTTGTTTAAAGGTGATGATCAGAATTAATTTCCATTTAATGGAGGATGGCCAATCATTGGTGATGTCACTAGGCACTTCATTCTAGAAGAAAACAAATTATTCAAAAATTCCTCCTTATACTCGTAATATTTTTTTTCCTTTTACAATTAAATGTAAACTCAAAAAACTTGTAAAACCGTACGAAACTTGATCGGGTAACGACGTTCAATGGACGCACCGCCATCGCCACTGATCCTTGGTCAATTAAGAAGACAATTGATACAAAGCAATTTATAGCAACTTTCTATTAAAACCGTAATCGGTTCAGTTCCGGCCATAACTTGTTACGATTGAGAAGTATTATTTTGTCCTTGCATCTCCTTAGGCTTGTCAATTAATGAACACTAACTTAGGAATAAAAACAATATGTAAACAATAAAATAAGTTCCTATCAAGAGCACAACAAAAAATATTTACATATAGACATATTTCAATTAAATCAGCAAAAAATTGTATCTGCAATAAAAGAAATAGGTAAACAATAATTAGACAATCAGTTTAAATTTCTGTGTAAAATGTTCTTCTTTAATGTAACTTTATTAGTTTCGTCTTTTTACTTTTATCATTTTTGTTGGTAATTAGTGTAAAAATTACGATTAGTACATGTTGTTTTCACTCAGAGCAAAATTGTGTTAACATCGGAAACCGTTCTGGCCGATGTATTAACTTTATTTCTTAAACTGTTTGTGCTGTGCTGTGCTGTTTGTTTCGCTGTACAATAAAAAAAAAATAGGTAAAGGAAAAATGGAAATATCAACTGTCTCGGGCGAGAATCGAACTCGCTACTCCGAGCTACATGCCTATCGCTCTACCTACAGAGCTATAGAGAATTTATTCCCATTCATATTATTTAATATGAGAGCGCTGGTGACCTAGCGGTAAGAGCTTGCGACTTGCAAATTAGCAATCCAGAGGTCGCAGGTTTCAAACCCGGTTCGTACCGAGTTTTTCAATCATTTGATATTTACCAGTCACTTTTCGGTAAAGGAAAACATCGTGAGGAAACCGGACTATAATGCCAATAAGGCCATAGTTTACCCTCTTCATTGGAAAGTCAGATGGCAGTCGCTTTCGTAAAACCTTTGCCAAATCCTAAGATTATGCTTTCTGCGTAAAAAAACAAAACTATTTTTTTTTCTAATAAGCAATAACGCCTTCGTATAAATAATTCAAGTTTGCATGAAACAAAAATCTAATTTGACTAATCATACTAGCGCCACTGCACTGCAATGCACTTGATGTCTTTTGGACCCGGGTATGTCCTCAAACTACGTCCAACAATGAGAGGTAGGGCGCAGCGAAGTAACATCACGCTTGATTCTGGAGAAGCCCAACTGGGGAAGTACCTCCTCCTTATAAAAGACCACAGCCATAATAGCACTGGTACCTTTCAGTTATGAAGTGTTGTGTTCCTGATGGTGAGTAAGGTTCCCAGAGCTCCAACCCCCCTTAAAGGTCTAAAACGCGTGTAGCGGGTGCCCATAGGCGACGGTAAATGCTTACCATCACGCAATGCGTCTGCTCGTTTGCCACCTATTGTCATAAAAAAAAAACGGTCATTGTGGGTCGCTGTGGGGGAGCTGTCCAGCAGTGGACCTCCCTAGGCTGATATGACGATGATGATGATGATAGAGATCTGAACCTGGATATTGTCCTTAAAATGCTACTAGACAACCTGGGGACGGTAAGCAGCGTCCCTTTAGTGCGGTGGAATACACTCTAATCGCCAATCCGCCTGCCAAGCGTGGCGATTACGGCATTGAACCCCTTTTCGACTGATATGATGATGTTGATGACCAGTGCAGAAGTGGTACCGCGAACATCGAAGTTCGCATATTTCGAGCATCTTTTTCTTTTAGGTACTCCAATTAAGGTGTCATGAGAGTGACAAAGACAATCGTCCGTCGTTCGCAGTATCACCGCAGTTTGCGATGCAGCTAAGGTTTTCCCAGACTGTCTATTTTTAATCTGGACCGGTTTGAGACTTAGCCTTTCAATTATAAGACCCGTCAATGATTTTTGCCTTTTACAAGTGCTAAAAATACTAACCTAACCTAACCTAAAAAGGAATCGAGTTAGTGCATAACAAGACAACCTTGTGACATTTCTTACAGATCTATTCTGTGTGTAAGTCTAATACGGGCGATGAATTAAACCAGACATAGGATTTACCAATATAATCATTAACCAAAAGGTTTTTCTTTAATTATAGGTACCTATTATACATATGTAATTATTATTTGTAAAATTTCTGAGCAGTAATGTAGGTACCTACTACGGACATTACGCGACATGAGCTTTTGAAACTAACTGTCAACGAGTGTTTAATTCGCATACCTCGAACAAATCATGCGGATGACGTAAAAATGACGTAGCTAATTTTGCACACAGGATGATGTCTGTATTGCAACATCCGTATGACATATTGCACGAAGTAAGAGATTAACCGCGTATAATTTCAAGAAATCTATACAGAATTAACTGAATGATAGGATGATGTACTTAGTGAATAAAATAAATGTTACGAGATTTGTTTACGTAAATACGATAATTGATAATGAAAGTCAATATGTTATTAAAAAATATTTAATGACATTATGTATACAACTATTTCTCCAACAAGTCTATAATTATTATTATTCTTTTGCGTCTTTTGAAATTTTTTTAAATAATTACGAAGTCACTTTATTGTTCAATTGAATGACAATGTCAGTCAAAGATGTTATGTACCTACTCGGCTCATGTCAAGTGGCGATGTCGTTTTATTAAGGAGGTCGATAATTGATAAGTAGTAATTGTTTATGAAAATATTTTTGAAATCATCCTATGAGTGGTTTGACGTCATCCGCATGATTTGTTCGAGGTATGTAATTCGAGTGTGTTGCATTACATTGCGGGCCGAATTTTTTTATATGGATAAAATTTTAATTGTAATTCTAATTTAAAAGTTACTAAATATATTTCTTATGTCCTATTCTACCCTCCGTTAAGAGATTCGCCCGTATAAGATTTACACACTGTATACAGACCGTATTATTCATCCAAAATGTCAAAAAGTGATAAAGACGATCATACTTTTTTTTGACGACCGGTCTGGCCTAGTGGGTAGTTATGCCTATGAAGCCGATGTTCCTGGGCTCGAATCCCAGTCAGGGCATTTATATGTGTGATGAGCACAGATATTTGTTCCTGAGTCATGGGTGTTCTTTATATGTATTTAAGTATTTATATGTATCTATCTATTATATATATCGTCGTCTAGTACCTACAACACAAGCCTTACTGAGCTTACCGTAGGACTAGGTCGATTTGTGTAAGATTGTCCCGAAATATTTATTTATTTATTTTATTTATATTTAACAACTTCTCCCATGGGATCAATATTGAAATCGCGAAAAAAAACTTGCTGCTCCATACATTAACTTGCAATTAAGTCCGAGTATGTCAATTTGTGTAAAGATGTCCTAAAACAGAATAACTATATACTGTGTGTAAGTCTAATACGGGCGAAGAATTAAACCAGACATAGGATTTACCAGTATAATCATTAACCAAAAGGGTTTTCTTTAATTATACCTATTATACACATGTAATTGATTGTTGTAAAATTTCTGATCAGTAATGTACTCCGAACATTACGCGATATTAGATTTTGAAACGAACTGTCAACGAGCGTTTAACTCTAGTGTGTTGCATTACATTGCGGGCCGAATTTTTTTATATAGATAAAATTTTAATTGTACTTCTAAGCAAAAGTTATCTAAATATATTTCCTATGTCCTATTCTACCCTCCGTTAAGAGATTCGCCCGTATAAGACTTACACACTGTATAATTCTTCAAATAGAAATAGTATGAACCCACAGCAAAGGTTAAGGCCCGGTACCGCGAACATTGAAGTTTGTATATTTCGAGTATATTTCTCTTTTTCTCCAATTACGGCGTTATTAGAGTGACAGAGACTATCGTCCGAAATTTACGAATTATCGATTTTCGCGGTAGCGCCGAAGGTCGAAGGTTGTGTGAAGGCACAGCCGAAGCCTTTTGTAATGGATTCCTTCATTTCCTTGAACTAATCCATTAGTATATTACAACAGAATGACAAATATGAAAGGTTTATGCGTCGTTGGACTAAGGGTTGTTTCACACGGACCACAACCACACCACGTCGCAGCGTCAAAATGTGGTCACGCAGTGGTTACGTGTGAATTGTGTAGTTGCTGGCCGTTGCCACAGACGTGGTCGATAATGACTGCAAAATGTGGTTCGTGTGAATTGTACTATTTATTTCTAATACAAAATTTGCACCTGACCACGTGGTCGCGCTTGTCGCGTGGTTGTGGTTGTCGCGTGGTTGTGGTTCGTGTGAAATGACCCTAAAAGTAAATATGGCGACGTATAAAAATGTCTACATATAAAATAAAAATTGGTCCGAGTCTTAGAAAGCCAATACTTCAAAATGTCTAAGTCTTATCAGGTCGGAATATAAAAATGACTACTTTCTTTACATAGGTCCAGGATTATAAATATTATAATAATACGTATACGGAACAAATTCATCCCCTCGTAACATCTAGTTCTTAAATTAAAACGAATAATATTCAATAAATATGAACAAGCTAATACACCCGAACTTGAGTAAGTGGACATTTTTATACATCGTCATATTTACTTTTAGTCTAGAGCCGCAACATATTTATATTTGGTCTAAGATACAGGTGGACATTTTTATACTTCGTCGAAATTATATACGCACGAACTTATGCAAGTAGACATTTTTATACATCGCCATATTTACTTTTAGTCTAGAGCCGCAACATATTTATATTTGGTCTAAGATACAGGTGGACATTTTTATACTTCGTCGAAATTATATACGCACGAACTTATGCAAGTAGACATTTTTATACACCATATTTACTTTTAGAACAACGACGCATAAACCATATGAAACAATAACATTATGGTTAACTTATAAAATAAATAAATATTTCGGGACAATCTGACACAAATCGACCTAGTCCTACGGTAAGCTCAGTACGGCTTGTGTTTTAGGTACTAGACGACGATATATATAACAGATAGATACATATAAATATAAATACTTAAATACATAGAAAACACCCATGACTCAGGAACAAATATCTGTGCTCATAACACAAAAAATGCCCTTACTTATAAATAGTAAACTTACATTAGTATTAAGTTATGAGACCACGCCTCAATGTTCCAACCATTAGTTAGGGAGCGGCCAATGGGCGCGGCTCTGCGGACACCACCGTGCAATAAATGATAAAATATCTTTATTTTTCAATTTAGGCATATAATAGAAACAATTTATTAACAGAAATTACAATCGTATTATGATAACTACAAGTACTTAACTAGTTACAGTATAAAATGTAAAAAAGGCCCTTGAGGCATTGTACCAAGGATGCTGGCGGCATTTCCTCGTTGATATGCTGTTACGTTGTGCGAGGAAGCCGCTAGCTCTTCGGTCACCAGTTACATCAACCAGACGCTTCGCGATTTCTGCAAAAAGTTTGTGCGCGCTGGGACCCCATGGACCTAGCGCCTCTATGCCAAACGGTACCAAATAGTACTCTCAGCCCAGGCTTTTATATTTGTTACGTTTAAGAATTTCGGCGCTTTCTCTTATGAACGTCAAAGAAAAATCTACACCGGCTCTAACCCTATACCTCTGACCCGACAAGATACCGGCAAGAAACTACGGGACTTATTTTTTCAATACAGTGATACATCAAATCTTAAAGTACATAAGTATTAATTATGAGTCATGGGTGTTTATAGATACATATAAATACTTAAATACATAGATATTTAAGTATTTATATGTATCTATCTATTATATATATCGTCGTCTAGTACATACAACACAAGCCTTACCGCGCTTACCGTAGGGCTAGGTCGATTTAGGTAAGATTGTCCGAAAATATTCATTTATTTAATTATGCGTAGTCCCAAAGGAAAACTTATCAAACAGTTTATTATAAGATATAACTAGAAATCTCTCAATCCTACTATTATTATTATAAACGCGAAAGTGTGGTACGTATGTTTTACGAAATAAATTTATTCTTATATTTTATTCTTATGTTTGTTACTCTTTCACACAAAACCTCTTAGTCGTGACTTCAAGAGTGATTGACTTGATTTGTTTGGGGTTAGTCTTAGACGGACTAGAACCTAAAACTACTACATTGGCTCATAGTCCATAACTAAGAATGACCCAAACACAATATGACTACGGCGCAATCAGTCGACGGAGCTCCTATTTTTGGGTACTTAGGCCTTAAGGGCCGATACAAAACAAACGTAACCTAAACCTGCCTAGGGGGATTTCCCAAAGAAAATATTCTTTTTGCATTTTTTTCCAAAAGCGGGAACAGTTGGTTTATATTTCCCTATTTTGTTTTTTCGTATGTGACTAAATGTGTTTCTGTCATTTTGAGTTAAGGACTATGAGCCTAGCCATTTTGTGGTCTGGTCCGTGTGAGACCGAAGCCTTCTTGGGCTATACTTTCACTTTTCAGCCACTGCTCTCCAGTCCGTTCGATCTTCGGCCATTTGAATAGTTGCCTGGAAAGAAGTCCAACGTCTCACGTCTTGGACCACATCTGGATATCTTCTAGATGCACTCTACTCCTTCGTCCATCGACACTCCCAGTTATACGACTTTCTAGCGTATCTGTGCTGCAGAGAATTGAGGTTTCTTTGAGTAAAGATGGTGGATAGCCTTGTAATAAACTCTGAGCTCTTCTTAACGTACTGAATGGGTCCCAAGATATACAGCCTTGTTGGGGTTAGCCTGGTAAAAATAGATTGTAAACCAATGAATCTTTTTAAGCAAATAAACATTTTTGTATCTTTTTTTTTGAGTAATGTAGTCCATACCCCTCCGACCACGCTAGTGCGATTCGCAACCGTTCCGATCATATTTCTTAACATTCGACAGCAACGATAGAGCCCCACGAGCTCCTATTTCTACTCGGTTTGCCCTTCGACCATTTAAAGATAACGAAACTAACCTACCTATTATTTTATACTTGGAGTAAACTTTCCTCCAGTACCCTCACCATGAGTTGTGACTTTGAGGTTTTGGATAACGAATGTCGAGTTTACTATCTGTGTATCTCATTCGCACTAAAATAGTACAAGCGAGGTGCACAGATAGTAAACTCGATACTCGTTATCGAAAACCTCAATGTCACAATTCATGGTGAGGGTACTGGAGTAAACGCGTTTGAGTGGAGACCGCGACTTGCCAAACGTAGTGTAGGACGCCCTCCGACCAAGTGCGGTGACGATCTGCGAAAGACTGCGAGCAGATGCTGACGGCAAAATGAACAGGACACTACGGCGCTCTAGGGGAGGGTTAATTATTTTTAGTAGTGGACCACTATAGCCTGATGATGATGAGTTTCCTCCAAAGAGTATCAGTTCTTCGTTCGTAACTGGTTACGAAAACTTAACTGAAGCACCATGTCTATGTAGTTGTGCAGAGAATTAATATGGAACTTACGTCAACATTTGAATATAGAACGCCGACATGCGTGTACACACGTTACTACTACATAGGCCAGGTGCTTTAGCTAAGTTTTTCACCTATAATTATTTAGATGTCCAGTTTTTTGTTAATTGAAACTTGTATGAAAATAATAAAAAGAATGATTACAAACAGCGCCTTTATCAAGTAATTTACATATTACCAAATCTTACAACATTCATTGTAGCCACAGTAACAAGCCTACCACTAACTACAATGAATTAGTAACACCGCCATGTTTCTTTATAGTAACGGCGGCCATTTTGGTTCAGGTCATTGCCAGTTGCAACAGCTTGTCCGCTTACTTTTTTCACGGTTAGTTTAGGGGCTACGCGCATGTGACCGTCTGTTGTTAAGAAAAAACAAATTTCGTAGTTAACAATTTAATATAATAATTAATTGGGCGGTATGATGGACATTACTGATAGTCTTAACTTAATTACAATTAGCGAGTCATGTAAAGATTAAAGTAATAACAGTGTCTAAGATTAGTTAGATTTTTTTACACAATTGAGATCGATAGACATTTTAGCCCCAAAAACAAATAAAAGCACCCGCCGTCCTATCTTATCTATGATAAGGGACCTTATTGTCGATGGCGCTTACGCCGTTGTTCAAGATGCTGCAATACAAACGGAACGCGGTTCGACGTAAGCGCCATCGACAATAAGGTCCCTTTTGCTAGATAATGTCACATATTTTGGGTTTTTTCAAGGCGAGAATGAATAGGCTGTTACTAAACCAGCGTGCTACACCCTCGACCTCATCGACACTTACCATCTGGCCCGGTACCGAGAACATAGAATCTCGTATATTTCGAGCATCTTTCTCTTTTACTCTTTTTTTTTAATAAAATACTGACCACCATTTGACCTCAGTCGCACCTGATGGTAAGTGACGAGTGACGACGAGGTCGAGGGTGTAGCACGCTGGTTCAGTAACAGCCTATTCACACTTGCCTTGAAGAGGCCCAAATTATATCTTACCGGGAATACAGACGAAGGGAGGGAATTCCATTCCTTAGCATTAGGAAGGTAGAAGCGAATCGCTTCGTGCGAATGAATGAAATATTTACAACGCAAGGAATACTCCAATTAAAGCGTCATGAGAGAGACAGAGCCAATCGTCCGAAATCGCGATAGCGACGCTGATTTCGTGAGCACCGTAAGCGCTGTAAAATGACGTCAGTACCCTCACCATCAGTTGTGACATTGACGTTTTCGATAACGAGTATCGAGTTTACTGTGCATCTCGCTTGTACTATTTCAGTGCGAGATGCACAGATAGTAAACTCTATACTCGTTATCGAAAACGTCAACGTCACAACTCATGGTAAGGGTACTGGATATTTGTGCAAGTCCAGAAAAAAATAGTCGGACCGACCGCGACTCCTTAAAAGTGCTCAAAACGCGAATCGGACGGCTATTGTACATGTCTACTTTTTAAAAAAAAAGCCCTATGTTAATCATTCCAAGCCATAATGAGTACATCATAGGCAGTCTATTGCCACTTAATTATCGTCCAACGATCCGTTTAACGCAACACTTTCTAAGTTTTCCACCGAGAATGCACGTTTTCACTTGTTTCTCTCCACACCGCTCTAAAAACTCAACGTTTTCGTTGGGTCCATATTGGGTCGATATTGTCATAAACTCAACGTTTGCCATAATAATCAATTGTCATAATGAGTTTTTTTTTTCTGAACATGTTATTTTTCGTGATAAACTAACTCTAGATCGTGTAACACAGTACTATTCGCAAAAAGCTTTTTTGGAATGGCATCAAAAATTTATAACAAACTGCCAAAAGAAATTTTAATAATGGACGATGCAAAGAAATTTAAAAAAATGTTATTTAACTTTTTGGTTAACAAAGCATACTACTCTATCCAGGAATATTTATCGGACTCTGGAAACTTTGTTACTATGTAATTATAGGTTCATATAAATATATTTGTGCCTGTATTTAAGTTTACTAGATAATGAATAGACACTACGTGTTTAAGTTTTTATGCACAGCGATGACCATCACGCTTGAATCTGGGGAAGTACCTCCTTACAGAAGACCACAGCAATAATAGCACTGCTACCTTTCAGGTATGTAGTGTTGTGTTCCTGATGGTGAGTAAGGTTCCCAGAGCTCCAACCCCCCTTAAAGGCCGGCAACGCGCTTGTGACTCCTCTGGTGTTACGGGTGCCCATGGGCGACGGTAATTGCTTACCACCAGGCAATAAAATCATAAAAAAAAATTAAAAAAAAGTTTTCTGTATATATTTGTATGCCACATGGTGGAACACAGTGAGACTTACTGTTTAATATATTTATAAGACGCCACTGTACCTGTGTTCAACAAATAAAATTTTATTATTTAACCTAAAATATTAAACAGTATTACCTATACCTTAAAACTCCTGATAATTCTAACAGTTTTGCAAAAAATGGATTATGCCAAATGATGGATTTATGGCTAATGATGAATTATGACAAACAAAATTATGCAACCCAACACGCACCGGTTTTCGTTGTATTTAACAATAATATAGACAAAATGTCCGGAACAATGGTGTTCCGGACATTTGGGAGGCGTACGCGGAGCCTGATCGAGCCAACGCGCAGAGGCCCTTTCGACAATTTAATGAAATGTAAGGGGTACACTAAGCGGATGTTGCCCCTGTCCGTATCACGGGAAGCGCACAGAGACAGCACCCGCCATGGTGTAAGGACTATTGAGTTACATACATATAGACAATATAAAACAACTAAAACGGATTATATCGCATATACTGTGTATACGGGTGGACCCGAAAACCACAAATTCTGGGTTGAAAACGCCGGGATGAAGTTTAAATTAGTATACGCAATATAATCCATTTTAGTCGTTTTATTTCATGAGTAATTATCGCGGCAATCGAAGACAATATTAAATAATATACATGTTGATATACTACGACAACCATTTTTAAGTCACGTTCCAGGCTTCTGTTTTATTTATCCTGAATGTAGGAAGTTTAGTAGTTCAATTAAATTAGTTAAGTCAGAGTCCAGAGCCCTCTGATTTTAGGGCCATCGGGCATTGCTCCGTCTTGCCCTCCAGTAGCTACACCTAACACCACTGTCCGTAGGTCCAGAAGATTCGCACGCGCCTTGACTACTCTTTACAGCGCAACGGCGCTACAGCGAAAAACGATATTCGTAAATTTCTGGCATCTTTCTCTTTTATTCCAATTAAGGTGTCATGAGAGTGACAGACACAATCGTCCAAAATTTCATCATCATCATCATCATCAGCCCGTTGCAGTCCACTGCTGGACATAGGCCTCTCCCAAGGTACGCCACAGAGCCCGGTCTGCTGCTTCATGCATACAGTCCAAAATTTACGAATATCGTTTTTCGTGATAGCGCGGCAGTTCTTAGCTCTAGCGAACTTAATAGGAACACAACACTAGGTCACAAACTATATAATACCAGGTAAGGTTTAGTGTCTAATTCACTGTCTCATTCGTCTCTTCGCTATCCTTTTCTTTACCGAAGTTAAAAATCTGTTCAAAGTTGATATTGTTTTGATTATAAATCGTGTGATCCGGCGTATCGCCCCAGCTCACCGGCGTTGCCCTTTGTTCATTTATTTGCACATTAGTGACTTCCGGAATCGTGTTTAATGTGTCCGACTGTACACTGCTAGTCTGTTCCGGATTGGACACTTCCGAGGGTGCGCAGCGATTCAGAAAGTTCATCATTCTCTCCTTGTACAATTCGGAATTCGTGTCTTCATTTTGTTTTTTCGAATTCTGATCTTTTAAATAGAAACCGTTGTCGCTTTGCGCTAGGAATATCTTTTTAATTTTTCTGCTTGGGTAGTGTTCGATCAAATCTGGCTTCGGAGGTATTAATTTAGCATTTCGTGATAATTTTTTCGTGTCATTTCCTTTTATTGTTGTTACAACGGACACACAGTTGCTTCTGGGTTCATTATCGTTCTTATAGTTGGTTCTCATGCCTTTAAAGGATATTTTAACGCTTAGAATCGACCAGAGCAGTTCTAGAAATGCAGCTATCATGATATTTATAGACAAAACTCGTTTTGTAAACACATACGCCTCTTCGCCATCTTTTGGCGAGTTCAGAGCTATAACCAAATGAGTTTCATTCTTAATCAAAACATCGCTGTGTTTAACAACCAATTGATCTTTGAATGGTATTTTATCTTTGTAAAATTCCGAAAAATCCGTGTTAGATGTTGTCACGAACCACGCTATGATCATTGTGAACGAAACAAACGCGAAAATAGTCGATAATATTGACATTATGAACAGCCAAGTTATATTATGGTCTATATACCACCTTACAGAAGCCATGATAGAAGCTATTCCGGCAGCAGTCGCGAAAACAGTTATTAAAGTTGGCGCTAGAACCAATATGTAGCTGCTTTCATATGTATTAACAGGCACATCACTATTAGTAATATTTTCAAAATTTTCCGTCTCAGCAGATTCTGTCAAATTAAATATCAGCTCACTTTTATCGACAGTTCGTTCTTCAGCGTCGTTTAAAGTCATTTTCTTTATTCCGGAATGAGGATTGACTAATGCTAGACAAGCTAGAAGAAAAGACGTGGCAGCTAAAGCCAGGTGCACCCACGCCAGCCCTGACACCGTCGAAGCAGAATATCTCCGCTCGGAAGGATACAGATTCCTCGTATCAGGCTTAGTTCTCACTTTAATAGTATAAACGTCCTCCATCTTGTATTATTTTAATTACGAAATCATACTACACAGCACTACGACGTCCATGCAACACTGGAACGTTCAAATGTTTTAAAAAGTATGTTATCAATGTTAAACAGGTCAACTGTCACTTTTGTTTTTAAAAACCGGCCGTTGGGGCGTTAAAAACAAACTTGTCGCTTGGCTGAACGCGCGCGGCCTTTGCCTCGCGCGGCGATACGAAAACTAAACTGGTCAGTGGCGGGGAAGTTGTCCGCGTATACGGCTATAGATATGATTATTAGGATCGCTAATGTTGATATTTGGTCGCACGATTTTCCTACTTAATTGTAAATAAATACTTCAAGCACTGAAACATATGGGGTACATACGGGTGTTTTTCGGGTCGCATAATTTTTATTGGCATAATTCATTATTAGCCATAAACTCATCATTTGGCATTTTTTTTAAACTGTGCTTTTTAGGGTTCCGTAGTCAACTAGGAACCCTTATAGTTTCGCCATGTCTGTCGGTCCGTCCGTCCGTCCGTCCGCGGATAATCTCAGTGACCGTTAGCACTAGAGAGCTGAAATTTGGTAGTAATATACATCAATCACGCCGACAAAGTGCAAAAATAAAAAGTGGAAAAAAATGTTTTCTTAGGGTCCCCCCCCCCCCTATACGTAAAGTGGGGAGTGATTTTTTTCTCCATTTTAATCCTAACGTGTGATATATTGTTGGATAGGTATTTAAAAATGAATAGGGGTTTACTAATATCATTTTTGGATAAAGTAAATATTTTCGGAAATAATCGCTCCAGAAGTAAAAAAAAGTGCGTCCCCCCCCTCTAACTTTTGAACTACAAGTTTCAAAAATATGAAAAAAATCTCAAAAGTAGAACTTTATATAAACTTTCTAGGAAAATTATTTTGAACTTGATAGGTTCAATACTTTAAAAAAAAATCTATATATATATATATGGTTTAAACGGTGAGAAAGTATGAAAAAAATCGAGTAATATACTAAAGAACGAAAATATTGTTCCCCCATATAAACTTTATCAACTCGATAAAACTGTAAGGGCCGCAGGATTTCATACATCTTACGAGTTTTTGGTAAAATGGTCTCTGCTTTCGCTCGAGAAAGGCGGAAGCGCCGTAGGATTGGATATATCTTAGGCTTTTTTGCGAGCAAAATAGGTACTTTATATTATTCCAGCACAGCACTAAAGTCGTTAAGGGGATAGTTTCTTACAAATTGTTAATAAATTAGCCCTTATTCCCTAAGATATGGCTGTCAAAATGTCTATTGAATGACAAGACACACTTCATCACTTCAGGCCCGGTACCGCGAACATCGAAGTTCGCATATGTCGAGCATTTCTCTTTTACTCCAATTAAGGCGTTAAGAGAGTGACAGAGATAATCGTCCGAAATTTACGAATATGGTTTACGACACCTTATTTGGAGTAAAAGAGAAAGATGTTCGAAATATACACCACTTCGATGTTCGCGGTACCGCTCCGGAAAACTGCGGCGTTACCGCGTAGCGCCGCCGTTTTATGTATAATTCCGCGTTTAGATTTAATCGTAAATAAGAATCTGAACTAATATTCATCGCCCAAAGCGACCGTCCTCTGCGTACTGAGTGTGAGTGAAGTAGTAAGACAAATAGAAACATTTCCGAGAAAATACGATAGGAAAGTATTATTCACTACATCTGAGCAACGAGCGTATGTTTTTAACGTAACGAAATTTCACCATCGCGTTACGAGTTACCCATATTATATCATTATCACTTACGCATTCGAGAATTTTTTCACGTCAAAAGAAACTTACACTAGAGCCTCTGTACTTTAAGCTCGCGCGCATAGTTTACTTAATTTGCCGATAGATGTCGCTGTAGATGGAACGCTCATACCCTACAGGGCGGTTTTAAGATTCTTTCTGATTTAATGGGGTCGGAGCATACATGCCCATACATTAGGTTGAAACTGACTGACTGACTTCAAATGACGCTGGCTGGTTATCACTCCATGTTACAACTCCTTCTTACTACTCGTGGTGGGACTGAAATTTACAACTTTTTTCAAATTTTCCATGTATAGTTGGGATCTATAACTCTTTCTTTAGTTTTCACCGTCATTTGTGGGCCCGTGTTTAGGGTTCTGTACTTAAAATTAATATGTCAACAATAATGTATCAAATAGCCCATTTTTAACTCTTAATTGGCAATACTTACTGTGACGGACAAAAAACTATGGAACCCTACACTGATATGGAGCCCGACACGCTCTTGGCCGGTTTTTTTAAACTATTACTAATTATAATTGTATCCATAATAATACACCATGTAACACTCCGGTTGCAAAACCAGTAATACACCGGTTTATCTATTTAAAAAGTCACCGAAATACACGATTATAATTATAATAAGTTCTGCGCCAAAGATAAAATGGCACAGCCTTTACCGAAACAGTAACCAGCGGTTTGGCGGAATTTCCTCTCGCGAACGCTCTGGCTATGGAACGAACTCCCTGCCGAGGTTATCAAGGACCTACAGTATGAGGTTTTTCAGAAAGGAGTGGATAGCTTAATGTACTGGAGTTACAGACGTCCATAGACTATAGGCTTATCGTCAGGCCGTAGATTTGCTTGCCTTCGTCGTAGTTTAAAAAACTAATAAAACATACTTTACATACATGTAAGCATCTATAAGGTAGAATAAAAGTAGTTAATTTCAAACTTAATAATGTACATCATTTAATGAATAAATAATAAGCATCTATTGTATAATTGGGATCTCAATGAATAAACAATGAACATGACATCTTTTGAATAAATGATAGGAGAATTCTAACTAAACGATACTTTTAATAAAGTCTAAATGCACGGACGCCATCAAATACACTCGTAATCCTAACATTTACTACAACATCAAACACTGGAATGCAACCACGACAAAACTTATCAATACAACAACAAAACGGATGCTACTGAAAAACCGACCATACCTATATAACATAAGGGTTATGTAAATATTACTGAATGGCATTTATAAAATTGTTTCATTCGAATCAAAACGCCATAACGGTTTTATAAAAAAAAATAACTTATCTGTGGTTTTTTGTACATTTGTGCATAAAAAATGTCGACGATAGTTGCTACATGGGTGATGCAAAGTATTTGCTTATACATTTCATAATAAAGAGCGATTGTAATAATAAATATTGTAATTGGTTACATTTTATTGTAAATCGTGCGTTTATTATAAATTACGACATTGTTTTAAGCTAACCTCGTAACGCCCAGCGTGCATTACAATGTACACTCCCTGTCAATGGAGTTGAAATCTTTTATAAAAGGAAATAGGGTAGAATTTCTTTGGTTTCATTAGTTTTCGTACAAAAGAAAATTCAACCCAATTCACTGCATAGTAAGGTTGGTTTTAACTATTAAATATTTTAGTATGGTGGGCGTTACGAGGCTAAAGAAAGAAATGAGACTTTGTAACAAAGAATACTCACTAGGAGCCTAGTACAATCGCTATCAGATATATCGGAGCTGTGGATGTGGTCACAAATATCTGAACAACAGCTCTATTGTCAAGGCGGTAAAGTGCATGTTCAGATATTTGTTACCATGTCCACAGCTCCGATATATCTGACGGTGACTGTACTTACAGTCATATAGTTGGTAGCATTCAAAGTAAGGTACACCATATAAATTCTATAGTACCGAACTTTATGAGTAGGTACTTTGGATGCTACCAACTATATGACGGTGACTGTACAGTCAAATGCTTGTACTATTTTAGTGCGAATGAGATGTACATACAGATAGTAAATTCGATTCTCGTTATCGAAAACCTCAAAGTTTTGATGTGACTCATGGTAAGGGTACAGGTGTGACTCATGTCAAACGCTGGTCAGATTTGTATAAAAAAATATCGCGTGTGTAGATTTTCTTTCACTGATAACTCAAAGCAACTGCGCCTACTCAAACTCAAACGTTTATTCAGTAAGTAGGCCACAAGGGCACTTTTAGACGTCGGGTATACAAAAAAAGAAAAATAAAAACTACACCGATTCTAACCCTACACCTCTGACCCGAGAAGTATTTTGACTTTTATGACCGGCAAGAAACTCGGCGGGACTTTTTTCAAAACAGTATACAAAAACATACTATAATATCTATGATTTGCTACTGACATACTGACTATAGTTTGCAAGACTAACAGGTATAGTTACTATAGGTTATTGAATCCCAAGGCAAATGAGTTTCTGGTCACGATTTGTGATATTTTGTACCGTTTACGTGATTCTGGAGGCTCTGTTTATTGCTGTGAGATATTGTGATCAACACTTATTATTTTTCACCTCACTACTACGGCAAGCACGTTTTTATTATTTAAAAACCCTGAGTGTAAGTTTTTAACGTAATAGTTAGAGTTACCCATATAAATAACATTATCACTTACGCGTTCGAAATGTTTTTTACGTCAAACGAAACACACTAGAACATCTGTTTAGAGCAATATCGAAATGTCTAAAATAAACTCACAGCAACAATTTTAAATCAATTGTTTTCTATGGATACAAGTAACGATATTTTATCTATGCCTTATGTGATAATGATAACTTCCTACCTAACCTAACCCAAATTAATAGGTCGGCCATGTTGCCCAAAAAATACCGTTATAGGAGCTCCAGTCATCACGTCATCACCTCCTGACCTGCGCTCAATTATCTTAAATATATAAACGTTAACGGTCACATCAAACTCAAACGTTTATTCAGTAAGTAGGCCACAAGGACACTTATACACGTCGAGTATACAAGTGAAAGAATTAATGAATATTTGTTTATTAGTAGACACACAACACAAAGGTGACAGAAATACAAATAACATAAAACATACAAGAAAGAAAGTGCCTCGAAATGGCCTCATCTCAGCGTAATGCTGGCTACATCCAGCGCCCATCTTCTTCTTCTTCTTCTTTTAAAAAAATATGGCTTCCATCAATTAAACAATCGATGATTTCACCAGTGTCAAGTAGAATAACAAATAAGTAAAATAACATATAAGTTTGCCCTTAGAGCATGACGTTGTTCGGTAGTAGGCCTTGCGTTTTGTAAAGTGGTAGCTGGAGTTTACAGAAAGCTAAGAGGCGGCCCTGGGACTGCCGGGTGATGACCAAAAATAGTGGTGAAACACGTTTTGAAATCTATTCTTCATTAGCTGCACAATTCTGCGTTAGATCACTGCATAGTACGCTATCAATATTACACACTAAACTACGTTTGAACAAAAAACAAAAAACATATTTTCAAGACGACTTCGCCATTTTGAGGTTCAACCGTCAATCCGCTGATCTTCCGATGAGACCATCAAGTGAAAAAGTATCACGGCAGGTAACACAGAAAGTAAAAAAAAATAAGAACTAAAAAAAGAATAAAATAAAAAGAGAAAAAAAACTACACCGGTTCTAACCCTACACCCGCGAAGCAGTGTGATCTAGAAATTCGGTGGGACTTATTTATTCAAAACAGTATTACTAAAAATAAAATCTTATTCAGTTTTCCTCCCTGTGTGTTCTATCGCTTGTACAATGGTTTGTGCTCTGAGGCTCTAGTGTAAGTTACTTTTGTCGTAAAAAAACGTTTACGAACCCGTAAGTGATAATGTTATTTATATGGGAAACGCAAACTCATACGTAAGGTAAAGTTACGTTAAAAACTTACACTCAGGGCTCTGAAGAACTGTTTGATATGATGCTAACGGCCGCTTTCTACCACCGCACCGCTTGCCGTCGGCGGTACATTCATCCTCACACCCTGGAGCCTAAAGGGTCGCGCACTAAGCGGTTTAAGTGGAATCTCCTCCTCCGAACGCTCCGGCTGTGGAATGAACTCCCTGCCGAGGTTTTCCCTAGAGACTAGAGTATGAGGTTCTTCAAAAAAAGAGTGTAACGGGATAGTTACCATGTACGCTAGTTTGAATGAGTTTCCGTTATTTTGGCACTGTTGCAAGCGCCTCACGGAATAACCCGGACCCGGGTATGTCCTTAAACTACGTCCAACAATGAGAGGTAGGGCACAGCGATGACCATCTCGCTTGAATCTGGAGCAGCCCAACTGGGGAAGTACCTCCTCCTTACAGAAGACCACAGCCATAATAGCACTTTCAGGTATATAGTGTTGTGTTCCTGAGTAAGGTTCCCAGAGCTCCAACTCCCCTTAAAGACCGGCAACGCGTTTGTGACTCCCCTGGTGTTGTGGGTGCCCACGGGCGACGGTAATTGCTTACCACCAGGCAATCCGTCTGCTCGTTTGCCGCCTATGTCATAAAAAAAAACTAAAGTACTGTGAGATTTAACGGTGGTCAAACCACACTCCGCACACACTACCTAATTTTAATGTAAATTAGAATAAATGAGCATTTCTAATAAAGTTTGTACATTTGGATCACGTCTTCGATTTTGATTAAAAGTGGTAGACTGATAGAGCAAATGATGGAATTGCATACAAACTTTATGGGACATTTTGGGAAATGGTAGATCTTGCTAAGCATCATTTGCTCTATCAGTCTACCGCTTTTTTAATCAAAATCGAAGACGTGATCCAAATGTACAAACTTTTTGAGAAATGCTCAAATACGTAATTTTTCACCTCACTAGCTCGGATAGCCATTTTTTATTCTTTAAAAACAGATAGAGTGCATAGTAATTTCATACAAATGGTGTAATCGTATATTTTATACAAACTAGTTTTTATTTTTTTGACGTTTGCTGGTTGAGTGGACTTTAAATATGTTTTTGAATGGTAAATGATGGATACTCCCAACACTCAAGATTGCACTCTATGAACCGCTCGCTATGCTCGTGTTTCAGTTTTTAAATATTTCCCTAGCTCTGGTTTCGATATAAGCACGAGGGTAAACACTAACATTGCTCCCTTGAGACTTATGACAGAATTTACTATTTTTTTTAATTATTAGTTTAGCCTTTACACTCATGGCACCATGGCTCCTCTTCCTATAATTGCAAATCGATTTACCTACTTTAGAAAAAAAACTACGACATATTTTGATGTTTTTTTTTGTTTATTGTAATAATAACTGTAGCTAAAACAAGATTACAAACAAAAAAATAAAAAAACAGTTTTCGCAGACATTTCTATACACTCAAAATGTAGTTAATTTTATGGATATTAGTATTTACATACAAATATTATTTATCACAACTGGTGTAAGAAGCAAGGATATAACATGCCCATACAATATTGTGACATTATTATGATTATGGACCTTATTGTCGATGGCGCTTACGTCGAACCTTGTTGCGTTTGTATTGCGGAATCTAGAACAACGGCGTAAGCGCCATCGACAATAAGGTATCATTATAATGTCACATCGTCACCGCATTGCTGGCTAGTAATAGCGCCATCTAGTGTTACACAGCCGCAACAGATATCCTTTTAAAAAATATGGCTTCCATCAATAAATCAATCGATGATTTAGCCAATGTCAAGTAAAATAGCAAATAAGTAAAATAACATATACGTTTGCCCTTAGAGCATGACGTTGTTCGGTAGTAGGCCTTGCGTTTTGTAAAGTGGTAGCTGGACTTTACAGAAAGCTAAGAGGCGACCACGACCCCCGTACTGCGGTGATGACCAAAATAGTGGAGAAACGCGTTTTGAAATCAATTCTTCGTTAGCTGCACAATTCTGCGTTAGATCACTGTATAATAAGCTATCAATATTGCACACTAAAATACGTTTGAACAAAAAACAAAAAATATGTTTTCAAGACGACTTCGCCATTTTGAGGTTCAACCGTCAATCGCAACAAATCTCAGTTGTATATCATTTGTTCGCTGGCAAACGGCCGCAAAGTAAATACAGGCAATACTCGACAGATGGAGTTTTGTGCACTTAGTACCAAAATATATACATTTAGCCAGCAGTTCCGAGGAACTCGGTTTTGTATAGGCATTGTCAATCCCTCCTTGTTTTTGCTATAAACATACGTCGGACTACAGGGGGCAGTTTGAGGGCAAGGTAAAGTTTACAAAAAAATATTAACTTACGAGTATTATAATTTATAATGTACCTAGTAAGTAACATAGTTAATTAAATTAGTTACGTTAAATTAGTTTAATGTGTAAATAAAAACTCTTTGAAGTTGTGTTTGATTCCTTTCTCACAGCTGCAATTGTCTGAGTGACGGATAAAGCCAAACGAACTTTTTCGCCTTATGTGTAGTCCAAGTACGTTTAGAAATAACGTAGTTAGTTGCTATGATATTTGGAATTTCACATTAAGAATAATGAAGGTACCAAATACTCCAAAGTGAATTGATTGATTTGCGAACCTTACCTATCATTCTGACATGCCACGAAAATGCCTGTACCCTTACCATGAGTTGTGACTTTGACGTTTTCGATAACGAGTGTCGAGTTTACTATCTGTGCATCTCATTCGCACTAAAATAGTACAAGCGAGATGCACAGATAGTAAACTCGATACTCGTTATCGAAAACGTCAAAGTTACAACTCATGGTAAGGGTACTGCTGGAGTACGACGTATGGCTATAAATTACAAATGGCGCTAACGGAACGGAAGAAATAAAGAATGTATGAAAAGAGACATTTTTTTCCTATCAGCATTTAAAGGGCTCATGTAAAAAAGCAGGTACAAATGTAAAATTAAATTTACATCTCACTAGCTCGGAAAGAACTGTTTTATTCTTAAACCCTTTTCCAGGCATAGTACGATTTATCGACCATATTTTTTTTTTGTTTTATGACAAAGGCGGCAAACGAGCAGACGGACTGCCTGATGGTAAGCAATTACCGTCGCCCACCCGCAACACCATGCGTGACTATTTAATTTCAACCTAAGCTTTGACTTAAAAGTAGTAGATTGGACTACTGGGATTTCCGGGAAAACCATTCGGATTGATGGGGCCTGGAAAAGGGTTAAAAACAGATAGCAAAGTTGCATTTTATTCACAAGAGTGCAAAGTAATTTCATTTAATTTGCTTATTACTGATCGAGTGTTTTTAGGGTTCCGTACCTCAAAAGGAAAAAACGGAACCCTTATAGGATCACTTTGTTGTCCGTCTGTCCGTCCGTCCGTCTGTCAAGACCCTTTTTCTCAGGAACGCGTGGAGGTATGAAGCTGAAATTTATATCAATTACTCAGGTCTACTGTCCCTTGAAGCTGTGAAAAAATCAAACTTCTAAGCCAACGCAATCAAAAGATACAGCCGTTTATGCCGCAAATTTTCGACACTTGCAAGGGAATCAAAACCTACAGGGTGCTTCCCGTGAACTCAGAATCTTGAAATTTGGTACGAAGCAACGTCTTATAGCATAGATAAAGGAAAAATTACGAAAACCTATAATTTTTAGTTACATCACATAATATATATTTTTTTAATAATTTTAAACTTACTACCCATTTCCTCATAAACGCGTAGAGGTATTAAATTGAAATTCATACCAAATACTCAGGTCTATAATACCTTTAAGCTGTAGCAAAATCAAACTTCTATGTCAACGCAATCAAAAGAAACAGCAATTTAAGCTGCATATTTTGAAACTCGCAAGTACTCGCAAGGGAATCAAAACCTAAAAGGTACTTCCAGTCGACCTAGAATCTTGAAATTTGGCATGAAGCAACGTTTTATAGCACACATAAAGGAAAAATTCCGAAAACCTTAAATTTTTAGTTACATTACAAAATATATATTTTTTAATAAATATAAACTTTGTAAACCTTGCAGGTTTGTACGGAACCCTCGGTGCGCGAGTCCGACTCGCACTTGGCCGGTTTTTTTTTTACTTTAGCTGGTTGGATGTTCTCTTTAATGTTTTTGAATGATAAGATAAATCATGTATGCCAATCATTTAGAATACATTTCTAAACTATTAGAGTTCATTTTTTCCTCGCAGTAGTGAGGTGAAAAATTGTGTGTTTCACTCGGTAGCAAAGTGTGTCTCGTGCTTTGAAACCTTCCCAATGCTCAAGACAAGACAATTTTGGAATCTTCCGCTAGCTCGGGTCTCAATATTAGCACGAGAAGGTAAACACAAACTTTGGGCTTGTATAACAAATAACTATTCACTAATATTACAATGTTATATTATGTTATGTCTACTTTACCTTGCCTCGCCTATAATCCCTATCCATCCTTACTTCTTACACCAGTTGTAAAATATACTGTATGCAAATAGTAATATCCGTAGAATAAAAGTTTAAAATTTTTGTAAATTACCTTCCTTATTGCACTATTTATGGTTCTTGAGAATCTTGATATTACCGTGTGAAAGATAGACGGACAACTTATTTCTTAACCTTTTGAACGCTTTTCCTCTCCCGTGACGTGTACGCCAAGGTGTCTACTAGTGAAGAACAAATATAAACCTTATCCGTCAGCTGGACAATTGCTTTGACAGCGGCCGCCATAGCCACTTTAGTGGTCGGTGGCGTGGCAGGCACGAAATCACTCGACCATTTTAGTGGTGCTTGGCGTTCAAAAGGTTAAGTATTACTGTTTACGACAAGTTTTGTCAGGCTCAACGCGACTTTTATCTTCTGCAAGGCGGGTACGGCGGCCTCCCAAAAGGCGGATACATGTACGGCTGACACATGGACGGCGGGAACATGTAAGGGTTTGGATAATAACGTCCATGTATACAGTCGTCACACGTGTGACAGTTAGGTCTTGAACTCCAGCGGTTAAATCTAGATCGGCAGTGGCATCTTTCTTCTCCTTCATCCGCCTCCTCGGCATCTACTTCCCTCTCGTTTGGTCTGGATCCCTCTTGTTCTATTCTCTGTCTTTCTCTAACATTGTGTGGCGGTATGTTGCCGTTGCGGGGCGTTGAAGCAAAGACCGGTCTATTGCTTATTTCTGGTCTTACCGAAGGTTCTCTGCTGGCTTGGTTGCGCGTAGTTTGCCGGCTGGGCACTTGGCCCTGGCCTTGGATGACCTGGGACCTTTGACCGCTTTCTGGTACCTCCTGTATTTCTTCAGGGGCTGGGAGTATTCTTATTGAAGGCTGGCCAAAGTTTGGGTCGATCGGCTGCCGGACAGACTTGTTTCTAGAAGTTTCCAATGGCATTTCGTTGGGTCGCTGATGGCTTACGAGTGAAACAAACCCTGGACCGGGGTGCTGTCGTGCCCGTGGCGGTTCATGGACCTGAACGGATACCTCAATAGGTCCTTGGTTGCGCATACTATAGACAGTTCCCCTACCGTCTTCCATAACTTCTGGTCGTCTAATGGACTCATTTTTTCCATTCGGTCGTGGTGATCTTGAGAAACGAGAAGCATTAGGCATGCAAGGTGGCTGTTCAATGAGACGTGGTTCCATGTAAGGTTGGGGTTCAATGAAAGGCGCATTTTGAGCTGAGTGACAAGATGTCGCCGGTATTTCAGCTGGTACTTGTGGTGCACGGCAGCTCGTCTGCATGAACCCTTGAGGCGATACCCGCTCTGCTTGGGCCAGAGACATATTAGGGTTCATCTGAGACCTATGTGGACTGTATGGTGCGTTGGAGAAGCCCTGCGCAGGGGGCAATATTTGCGGAGACCTCGGTAGAGGGACATACTCCAAGGATACGAAAGAAGGTTCATTTTGCTGTACTTGGCCTCGTCCGATTCCTGAAGCCATTTGGTGATCTACTCTGGGTATTTTTGTGTCATATAAAGTATGGTATTGGCTGTCCGATAGCGGAGCAACAGGCTTTGGGGATTCCATTGCATTAGGATATTGGTATCTCTCGCCAGGGTGTGAAAGATGATGGTAACCTAAGGAATTTCTACGAATATTTTCATTATTCTGCGCCTGTGGAAATTCAAACTGTGGTGCTTGGCCAAGGGAACAGCGAAAATCTGGTGGCATAAGTGGATTTCGACCATGACCGGATATTGGTTCTATGATGGAAGCAAATGACGCGTCATTTCCGAAAGCTCTATATTGGTAGTCCTCGTTTTCACCCATGGCCCAGTTGTTCGGTTGCTCAATCCTGGTGGAACATAAAGGACCGTTCGGAACAAAGTTTTGAGAGTCTTCTTGAAAGACCCGTTTCTGTTCAGGTTCGTAAATGGCTGATGATGAAGCCCGCGGTGCGAAACTAAAATTACTTCTGTTTAGTAAATTGCATGATTGATTTCCGTCTTGATATTGACTCCCATCTTGGAACGCTACCGATTTTCTTCTACCGCCAACTCTCTGTCTATTCCTCAGTCTATCGGTAAGCTCTCCAACCATCTCATTGATGTGTAAATCTTGGTCTCTTTCGAGTGGAACCATATCTAGGAACAATGAAATCTCATGTCTTACTTCTGTGTTTCCGCAACAATCAGATATGTTAGCTCTTTTATCCATCTCATGTATTTTTCTTGTTAAAGAATCCCTTAATCTCTCTCGCTGTCGTTGTTCATTACCATCATCGTTTTTAACAATAGGTAGATCCATCATCCACTCCTCGATTTCTAGACCTAGAACGATTTCATCAGCTTCTTCTTTGGTCATTTGTGATGTAGGCAGTGGTACTTTTTTAAGTTCTTCAAAGATATCACTTTCCTCCCACACATCACAAAGCTCTTCCATTTCTTTACCGTGAGTTTCCTTAAGTTCATTCATATACGCCTGGATCCTATTCAATAGTCGATTTTTGTACGCTTTTTCTAAAAACTTATTGGGCTCTTTATAATCGATTTTCTTTAAAAAATCGTCTAAAGTACAGTACTTGAGCAGTTCTTCCATGATCTTTGTTGGGTTCTCGAGATTCGTTCTAACTGTTCGTCTGTATTTCTGATCTTTTATTTTTTCAGATTTCTGCGCTACAATTTCCTTATAGTTATCTGGAACTTCTATTTCTTTAAACAGATCATTCATATCCGATATTTTTTCGAGAAGTTGTGATTTCAAGGTGTACCTTTTTTCTTTCAGCTCCTGCGTTTGCGGTAAGCAATCTAACAATCCATCTATCTCTTTCCCTAACACGTCTTCATAATAGAATTTGTTTTGAAATACAGCTGGTTGCGATTTGAGTTTGGTCAACATTTTCCAAATGCCGTTTAATATGCCTAATCTAGATTTTTCTGCTGTTTCGACCTCTTCGTCCGTGCAGGCGGGTATAGGTATTTGTTGGCACCAGTTATTGAGGTAATACTTAAATTCTTCGTGTACCTGATCAATAAGTGGTCTTCCAGGCGGCGGGGGAGTGAACACTGGAGTTGGCCGCCACTCTGCAATCAGTTGGGCAGCTGCACTGGATTGCTTACCGGAATGAAGCGGTACCGGAGTTACTAGCCCTGAAGGCTTCGGTTCTGAGTTTAAAGCATTTTTATTCTCACTTTCATTCTTGCCGTCGCGGGCACTATCATCCTTTGAATTATTTTTTGAATTATTTTTTTTACCTCTTTTTTCTTTTTTATTACTTGAATAATTTTTTTTAGTGAAATGCAAACAGTTATGTGCTATGTTGTTGCTAAAAATTGAATCATTTTGTTGCTTTTTTTGCTTGGAGCTTGTGCTATAGTTTAAAGTATTAACGTCATCTTTACAAATTTCTGGTTTATCATTAGGGTGTCTCCGCGTGTCGCCATATAATTCATCCAAATCCTCTCGAGATTTGCTTGATACGAAACTATCTTCGCTAGATTGTCGTTCTTTGTTTATATTATTTGATTGACTAATATTATCATACAGAGCATTTCCGTTAATAATGTTATAAGTATTGAATCTGTCAGGAGCACGGGAGGTTACTCCTTTAATATTTAGTTTGTTTTTTAATGTTTCGTTGGAGTTTATCTGATTATCAATATGTGAAGGTGTGAAGTCACTATGAGATTCTCTACTTTCATGTATGCCAGAGTCCGACTTAGAATTATACACATTATCTTTACTACGAGTGGAAGTACCAGGAGCACAGCCACTCTTTTCACAATTTATACTCGGATTAGATTTACATAAAAGATCTTGGGATCTACAGAGCCTCGGTACTGGGACCATTCTGATCATTTCCATCAATTCTACAGCATGATTTAACATGTCCATATTCTCTTCACCAAGATACCTCTTCATCCATTTAAATAGAAGATATTTCAAATGTTCCAGTTCATCTACTTCTGAACTCTTATTTTTGTTAAAGTTTAAATATTTTTGTCTATCAACAATGTCACCTGCTAAATTAAGGACTACAGCTTGTTTGAAATCCATATCTTTTGCGCGTAAAAATGAAAAATCAGTAAGCCATTGTTCTATCCGCTGAGCAAGCTGCGTCTTATATCGATTTGAATTCGTTTCGATATCTCTATCGACAATCGATACGTTGCTGTGCTGAGACATGTTTGTGTCTGACGGCGCCTTAATAAAATTTCTAGAATAATGTTGAACCATAAACACAGTTAACGGTTGCGCTCCGAAATTCGTAGCATAACTTTTGAATTGGGTATTCTCGCAGTTTCTAGTTAATTTAGTACCTTTATTCGTGATATTATGAAGTGTGCTAGCTATTTCTTCTAATCCTATGTGTTTACTTATAGAATCCTTTAAAACATCTACCAAATCTACTATTGTTTGTTTTATCACATCAGGATTAGTAGTTTCCTTTATTTCGTTAACTACAGATGCCTTGGTAACTTTTTCATTTACTTCAACTTGAGTATTATTTGAATTAGTATCCGATTTTGTACTAGCATCGCACGGGATAGATTTTGTTCTTGTGTTACCTAGTAAAATGTTGTCTAATTTACACATCAGCACATCTGATTTGTTAAGAAAGGCTGCTTTATCACTAGCTTCAATTAGCACTTCGTCAAGTATTCTTAAAATTTCTTCTCTCATAGCCTGCTCACTGCAGTATTTAGATTTCTCTATTGCTAAATACTTCAATTTGTCAATGAAGGTATCAAAAACTTTATATTTTTCTACGGAAATAGATGCAACTTCATGATTCTTTACATATATGTCATTTAATTTTTCCTTTATAATATCATTAAATTTGCTCTGATCAGTCACAGAGGAATCTTTCGCTTCGAATACATCTTGACTGTGACTAGAGTTACTACATTTATTATTTTCAATAATTTCGCCACTTAATGGTTTAGCTGGAGCTATTTTGCTGTAAGACTTTAAACAATTACTTATCTTCACTTTGATTTTATCAGCTCCGGTAGTAGATATACCTCTCAATCTAAAACTCAGTTTCTTCAATACGACATCTTTTATTTCTTTAATCTTAGCATCAGTAGTGTCATCAAGCCACTCCAGAATCTCACTCTTAAAGTCTCTTTTCAGTCTAAAGTCACTGAGACTCTTACTTTTGGTGGGAATGTGTTTCATTGGTTTCTGTTTCGGCAATTCCATGTTGCTGGTAACCGTCTCCACGGATCTTCCTGGGAAGTGGAAGGTCTGGACCGACTTGGTGACGAGGGTGCTCGGAACGTCGTGGGCGCGTGTGCTCAGTCTGGATGAGGTTGGGGTGATGGATATTGCCACCTGCAACCAAAATAGGTTTAATTGCCAAGCAGGGTAAGTAGAATAAGTGCAAATATTTCCAAGTTTATTATCAAAGTCGGTCTTTAAAAACTTAATCTGACCTACAAGCTTTTATTTCGTTTCAGATATATCGGAGCTGTGGAGGTGGTCACAAATATCTGAACAACGCCTTCGATCTATCAAGGCGATAAAGTGCACGTTCAGATATGTGTGACCTCCACAGCTCCGATATATCTGATGGCGACTGTACATATGTTTCGGTGAAATTTTACAACAGAATTTTTAAAAAGTCTATCGTCAACCGACTGAGGACATAACTTCTGTTTCGAAAGTAACAGAACCGGAAAACGAGAGTTTAATCTCAAAACCGGTTCCAACTTAAAGTAACCGGAACCGGAGCTCTATGACATCTCTGGTGTCTTACAGTACGTCTGCTCGTCGACAGAGGTTTGGCTTCCACTCCTAGAGAGACAGTCGGGGCGACCAGTTTGATGGAGACAGGGCTCTCCAAATGTGTGGTGAGACTGGTGAGTCTCGACGATGGTGACGGAGAACTAGGACCAGCTACCTGCGAGAGGGATAGCAATTTTTCTGTGAAATAAATCGGATTGGATCTCGGGGTATAGGAAGACCAAAACGAAGATGGCGGGACGACCTTGATACATTTTTGAATCGTGGCGAGAGAGTGCATTGGATAGGACCAAATGGAGAGAAAAAGGGGAGGCCTTTGCCCAGCAGTGGGATACTCTTATAATAATAAAAAATAAGGCCGAGAAGGACAAGTCCAGCAAGTACTAAGACTTGGCTCACGAGATAACCGCCATGTGGGAAGTTGATTCGGCGATCATTGTACCGATAGTTGTTTCCGCGAACGGTCTCATAGCGAAGAGTCTCGACCGACATCTTGAGACTCTCGCCACGTGGTTGTGGTTGGATCAAGGGTCAGATTCAGAAGGCGGTAATCCTGGACACGGCGGGCATAGTCCGGCGGTTCCTCTCTCTGCAGCCCTAACCACCGGCATCCTGGGCCCTGCGTTTCCCGCGGCACTCTAGGTTAGGTTTTAATAATGTTTTTATTGTTATGTTACGTTTTAAATGTATTTACCTATATATTTTACTTTTATAAAAATGTTATAATAAAAACCTAGCCTAAGATATGAAATGAATAAAGAATAATAATATTAATAGGTCTCAAGCGCTGGGGGCTTAGCGGTTTTAAGAGCATGCGACATTTAGTTCAAACACCGGGTAAGTTTTTCAGAACTTGTACGAAACTACTACTTCAGCCACTGACGTTTTTTCTGTGAATTTCCATTTGTTACTTTACTATAATAGGACTCAACTCTCAAGTGCTAGTGGCCTAGCGGTTCAGTAGCGATATTCAGACGTCACGCCAGTTCAAACCCCAGCTTGTACCAATAAGTTTTTTCGAACTTGTACGAAACGACTATATTCTGTCTGTTTAGGTAGTTAAGAAAAGGTAAACAATCTTGACATGTCTTTTTATTGAAAATCAGTTTTGAAAAATAAATAAATAAAAAATAATTAACTTTATGTACTCAGGCAGCATCCACCCAGATATTATACCAATTATATACGGAGCAAATTTAATTGCACTCACTAAGAAGGATGGAGGAGTTAAACCAATCGCTGTGGGATCAACGTACCGCCGCTTAGCGTCTAAAATCGGTATACGATACATTTTGCCAAATTTACAAAAGATTTTTGAACCTGTTCAACTAGGTTTCGGAGTCAGGGGGGGTAGCGAGGCTGCTGTGCATGCGCTTCGAACGTATTTGGAGACCGGCCAGTGTGAGGTTTTACTGAAAATCGATGTCAGGAATGCTTTTAATTCTTTAAACCGAGATACCTTACTGTCTGAGGTTAAATGTCACATCCCTGAACTATACAACTACCTACTACATTGTTACGCAGACCCTTCGAAACTCCTATATCAGTCAAATTGTCGTCCGAAGTAGGATGCCAGCAAGGGGACCCCCTGGGACCAGCCATTTTTAGTTTGGGTATAAACCAAATAATTCAAAATTTGTCATCAAAATTCAACGCTTGGTACCTGGACGATAGAACATTAGGGGGGGATGTGGAGTCAGTGCTAGCCGATTTGTCTCTGATAATAGACAAATTCAAATCTATAGGCCTCGAGTTAAACTTCGACAAATGCGAACTGTACTTTCCAAATACTGAAAGCGATGTCAATAGTCTATTACAAAGATTCAATCACCTGGCCCCTAATGTTAAAATACTCGATAAAAATACGCTTTACCTTTTGGGTTCCCCAATATTTGAAGAGAGTTTTCCTGAGTTTATCCAAAAATCCATATCGAAATTCCAAAATCATTCATAACGTTTACTCGAAATTAGCCCCCATTATGCATTCTCTATTATTAAATTTTGCCTTTTTATTCCGAAGCTTACTTACGTGCTCCAGCCCAACAGCCCATTGTGGAAAAATCAGATACTTTTATCGCAAGTGGATAATCTTATTAAATATAATCTAGAATCCATCCTTAATATCAAGTTCAGTGAACAATCTTGGACTCAGGCGTCGCTTCCCATCCGACATGGTGGTTTAGGCGTACGTAGCATGTCCGGTGTAGCTATGCCAGCTTTTTTGTCTTCGGTACATAGTTCGCTTGGTTTCATAGGGAAAATCCTTCGCATAAACTGTGAGATCTCCGGCTTAAACCATGCAAAAACTGCTTGGTCGAGTGTATGTCCTGGTCAGGATTTTCCTGAGCACCATGATTCACAAAAGAACTGGGACGACCCGGTGTGTAAATTGACTTCGGTTTCCCTTCTCGGCCAATGCGCTGGCGCAGAAAGAGCCAGACTTTTGGCAGCAGGTACCAAAGAGGCTGGGCACTGGCTCCACGTGCTTCCTTCTCCCAAAATTGGGACTTTTTTGGATCCCAACACCTTACGGCTCTCGGTTTGTCTTCGTCTGGGTATTCCGGTCTGCGCCCCTCTTGTTGCCCGTGTGGTTCTGTAGTAGACCGATTAGGGCACCATGGTCTGTCCTGCCAGAGGAGTGCAGGTCGATTCTCCAGACACGCCGCAATTAATGACATCATCCGTCGGTCTCTTGCCTCGATCAATGTGCCCGCCCTATTGGAGCCACTGCCCCGTCCCATCTCCAAGTTACTTCCTTAAGGGCGGCAGCCGCTGCAACCGCAGCGGAAAATGGAAAGTTTGACAAATATAGAGGTCTCAGCGCCGAATATTGCTTTGTCCCTTTTGGCGTTGAGACCCTAGGTCCTTGGGGCCCTAGCGCTCTGAGTCTTTTCAAAGCTATTTCGAAGAGACTCAGAGACGCTACAGGTGACCGGAGAGCTGGCAGTTACCTCGCTCAACGCATCTGTCTCGCAGTTCAGCGGGGTAACGCAGCCAGCGTCTTCGGCACCATGCCGAAGGGACCTTTTTTAGATTTAGTATAGTTAGTTTTTAGTCCTATTTTTGTATTATTTTATTATTTGAGTTAATGTTTATATACTGTATTTTTTATACTTATCACAAATAAAACTTAATCATGACAAGTATGTGACAATTATGAATCACATATATGGTTATTAACATTATTTTGCTTTCGTAAGTAATAGTCAATGATTTTTAAAAAGCGTTTTTCAATAAAAAGACACGTCAAGATTGTTTACCTTTTTTTAACTACCTAAACAGACAGAGTATACTTCAGCCACGGACTTCTGCGGGCCATGGGGCCTACCCGTTGACAACGATAAGCAGCATGGGGCACGCTTGGCAGGCGGGTTGGCGTATGTTCCACCGCTAAAGACACTGCTGCCCGTCCTGGGGTCTGGTCACGTTTAGGGACAATACCCGAATCCAAACATAATAAGGCAGTCGTTTTCGTAAATTTTGCGTCTACGCCGATTCCTGGGATTATTTGAAAGACCGGGAGAACTACTAAGCAGTCTCGAAGAGTCCATTTTTGATCCAACCACAATAAAGTCTAGACCTTCTGGGTTTGAAGGTAAAATGGCAGTCACTTTCGTAAAAACTTGCGACTACGGTACTACTATAAGCAGTGGCGTAGAGTCCATTAATGATAATGAGCCCATTGGCTAAGCCTTTTCTTCCTGAGCCCAAAATACTTTTGAACTGTGCGGAGGTCAGTTACTCAAACTCAACTCAAACTCAAACGTTTATTCAGTAAGTAGGCCACAAGGGCACTTTTACACGTCGAGTATACAAAAGTAAAAGAGAAAAATAAAAGCTACACCGGTTCTAACCCTACACCTCTGACCCGAGAAGTATTTTGACTTTTATGACCGGCAAGAAACTCGGCGGGACTTATTTTTTCAAAACAGTATACAAAAAATCTTAAACATACATGCGTAATTCTGTAAGAAAACATATCAAACAATTTCAGTAACTAAATACCACAAAAAAAAAAATATAGATAAGAAAATTACCTACAAGTCCAAATATGACTGCTTAGAATTAAATTACCATGACGTTTGGTATGCTTTCTCATCTGAACTGTGTCCTACACTCTAATTTCCAAATTATAATAATTTATCATCAACACTTTAAAATACATATCGATTGTTAAGCTGGTGGAAGGCTTTTATGGAAGCTCGCCACCTAGGAGGAATAATAACTGGAGAACGCATCCGTGAGCGCCAGTGGGACAAAGATATTCTGGCGTTTGTAGCCCAAAATGTAACAATTCACTATAGTTTTGCTTTACAGGACATTCTTTATAACATAAACATTAGCTTATTCTGCATTAATTACCGCAACTTTGGTTGAAAACCCAAGAAAACTCCAATTGTATTTGTTTGTTCCCCTCCAACTTTGACAGTTCTGAAGGGTCCAGTTTGGAGGGGAACAAAAATATGTGAGACTATGACAAGGACGGACGGAAATAGCGCTCTGCCATACCTATGGAAAGTTACATAAGACCATCCCTTTAGATCGTGGTATTATTATTAGCTCGCTCCGTCTAGATGCTCACCACTGATAACTAGGGTCTAGGTGAAAGACTTAGCTAAAGCACCTGGTCTATGTAGTAGTAACGTGTGTACACGCATCTCGGCGTTCTACATTCAAACGTTGACGTAAGTTCCATATTCATTCTCTGCACAACTACATAGACATGGTGCTTCAGGTAAGTTTTTCACCTACAAATCTTGGAAGTCATGCTTACAGTGTCTCTACTTGGGACTGCTAAGGGTTTGGCTTCCACTCCTAACGAGGTTGTGGTGACGACCGCTGAAATCAGACGTATTTTATCAATCAATTTAAATAAATAAATATTTATAAATATTATTAAGGGACATTCTTCACAGATTGATTGAGCCCCACGGTAAGCTCAAGAAGGCTTGTGTTGTGACTCAGCGAACGATATATATAATATACAAATACTTAAATATACCGGGTGTGGCCTGTAATAGGAGCTTTAACTTTAAGCATCGTTTCTACACCAAAAACGTAGCAACATTTGTTCTACGACTTTTGAAAATAACTTATAGTTTAATAAATATTAATAAAAAAAGATTTTCCAAGCAAGCAATGTATTGCAAAAACTATGAAGTTTGTAGGCTGACAGTAAACGTCAACTAGACTATTGGATGCTGTTCATTGAAAATACTATTTACTTTGTTCGAAAAAATCACAAGTAATATATTACCCAATTATTTAAAGTTGTAGAACAAATGTTGTTACGTTCGTGGTGTAGAAGCGATCCCTAAAATGTTTGCTCCTATTACAGGCCGCACCCGGTATATAAGAAACACCCATGACGCAGGAACACAGTGTTGATCACACAAATAAATGCCCTTACTGGGATTTGAACCCAGGACCATCGGCTTCATAGGGTCACTACCCACAAGGCTAAACGTCTAGTCTACTAAATAATTTGGTACTGCTATAAGAACAGGCCTGGTACCGCGAACATCGAAGTTCGTATATTTCGAGCATCTTTCTTTTTTACTCCAATTAAGGCGTCATGAGAGTGACAGCGAAAATCGTCCAAAATTTACGAATATTTTTTCGCGGTAGCGCCGCAGTGTATCCAATTAGAGTGTCTTGTAGAAAAGCTAATGTAATTTTTTGTGTCGATAATCAGGCATTAAATTTCTATAAATAGAATTGGCGATCATTTAATAAACTAGAAGCAATATTACAAAGGCAAACATTCAATTATGGCACTTCTGGTAATGTTTTATGATCGTCAGTTTCCTGGCCACGAATTAAATCTTATTCTATTCTATTCTATTCTATTCTAATTAAAGTGACGGCACCAGTAATGGACACAGAACCAATCATGAAAATTAGTGCTTATTTCAAAGGAGTTAAGTGTTTGTTGGGGCATATTCAATTTATAACTTATTGATTTTTGAAATAAGAACTAAGTGTCCATCATTGGTGCCTGTCAGCTAAAAGTGTCCAACATTGGTGCCTTAAGGAAAAGTAAGGATATATAAAAGTACCTTGCACCGTGGTATTGACTGGATAACTCTGAAACAAAGCATATTATAGCTAGTTTTATGTACGTATAGTCTCACAACAACCTATTATAGTTGTGCAAACCTTTTACGACACAATTAGTACATAGTACACATGAGCTATGGAGAGGGCTATGCTTGGAGTTTCTCTTCATGATCGAATCAGAAATAAGGAAATCCGTAGGCGAAGTAAAGTCACCGGCATAGCCAACGGGTTAGAAAGCTGAAATGGCAACGGGCAGGCCACATTACACGCAAAGAAGATGGCCGATCGGGTCGAAAAGTGCTCGAGTGGAGCCCACGGACTAGCAAGCGCAGCGTAGGACGTCCACCCACAAGATGGACAGACGACCTTATAAGGGTCGCCAGAAGACGCTGGATGCAGGTCGCTTCCAAGCGATGCCTATGGACGTCCAGAGAGAAAGCCTATGTTCAGGAGCGGACGTCATTTTTTATACTACGGTGGCAACCAAGCATACGGCCCGCCTGATGGTAAGCAGTTACCGTTGCCTATGGACGCCTGTAACTCCAGAGGATTCACATGCGCGTTGCCTACCCTAAAAGTTGTTATAGCTCTGGAACCTTACTCATCAGTCACCATCAGGCACACAATACTACTTCTGAAAGGTAGCAGTGCTTATGGCTGTGGTCTTCTGTAAGGAGGTACTTCCCCAGTTGGGCTTCTCCAGACTCAAGCGTGATGGTACTTCGCTGTGCCCTACCTCTCATTGTTGGACGTAGTTTAAGGACATACCCAGGTCTTATGGCTGAGATGATGGTTTCATGATTGAGTCTACGATATTTAAATCTAAAGAAAAATTGAAAACCTTGACTCGCAGCGGGTTTCGAACCCACAACTACTGGATCACTAGCCCAGTGCACTACCAATTTTGATATACGAGTTCCGCTTAGACTGGTCAAATAAAAAAAAAAATGATCGAGTCTAATAACAAAATTCCTAAGCGGAGGGCCTGAGTTGACGCTGGAAGCGGAGCGTAGAGCGCAGCGGGTAGCGTCGAGACTCCAAGCGTGCTGCGACCAATTATACAACGTATTACACTTAAATAATGGACCCGGGTATGTCCTTAAACTACTTCCAACTAATGAGAGTAGGGCACAGCGAAGTACCATCAACGCTTGAATCTGGGGCAGCCCAACTGGGGAAGTACCTCCTCCTTACAGAAGACCACAGCCATAATAGCACTGCTACCTTTCAAGTATGTAGTGTTGTGTTCCTGATGGTGAGTAAGGTTCCCAGAGCTCCAACCCCCCCTTAAAGGCCGGCAACGCGCTTGTGACTCCCCTGGTGTTACAGGTGCCCATGGGCGACGGTAATTGCTTACCACCAGGCAATCCGTCTGCTCGTTTGACGCCTATGTCATAAAAAAAAAAAACGCTACCCGCGGATCTTCATGGTCGGTTTCTGATGTCTCCGGGATGGGTGTGTCGCAGTCCCGTTCCATACCGTCCATGAACGTCGACAGAGTATGCGTGTGAGTCTGCAAACATATTACATAATAAGGCAAGAAGAAAGGGAATGGAAGAGAGGGAAAGAATAGTACAGAAATGAGCTTCCTGCGGAGGTCATCCCAAAGGACTACAGTATGGGGTTCTTCAAAAAGGGTGTAAAGAGGTTTTTACGGGGTCGGCAACGCGTGAATGATGTCTCGGTAACGTCCATAGGCTGCGGTGACCGCCTACCATCAAGCGGGCCGCATGCTTGTTTGCCACCTTTGTGATATAAAAAAAAAAAAAGAAATAAATAATATTCTTACACAAATTGACTGAGCCCCACGGTAAGCTTAAGAACGCTTGTGTTGTGTAAGCCAGTGATGTCTTTTTTATACACAACTGACCAGCGTTTGACCTGTCACACCAGTAAGTGTCGACGAGGTTGAGGGTGTAGCACGCTGGTTCAGTAACAGCTTATTGATATTTGCCTTGAAAAGACCTAAATTATATCTTTCCGAGAAGACGAAGAGAGCGAATTCCATTCCTTAGCAGTCCGCGTTATTATTATTTTTTTATTATATATAATATACAAACACTTAAATACACAGAAAAAACCCACGACTCAGGAACTGATACTTGTGCTTATACACAACATCATTACATTTCAGCCGTACGCAGTCCACTGCTGGACATAGACCTCCCACAAATATGACTTGTATCATCTTAGGGGTAGTTGCCATAGCTTGGCAGACGGTTTGGCGACCGCAGTAGCTGTAGATTGGGTTTCGACGGACGCTGCTGCCCGTCCGTAGGATTTTTCCCTTTGTCGCCTCTTACGATACCCGCGGGAGGAGATGGGGTGGTGCTATTCTAGTCAGCCGGCATCACCCGGCTTATACACAAATATATCAGCATCTGATGGCGATAGTATTATATCGACAAACTTAGTTGAGAAGATATGGTTCAGTCAGCGTCATATAGTTGGTAGCATCCAAAGTAATCAAAAAGTTCGGTACACCATAGAATTAGTATGGTGTACCGAACTATTTGAGTACTTTGAATGCTACGAACTATATGACGCTGACTGCATGGGCACTGCGAATGTCATCTTGATTAGTGTGATGTACTTTTAGCAAATGACATCTGGCACAAATCTGGAACAGAGCCTGACTGGGAAAATACCTCCTTACAGAAGACCACAGCACTAGACCCTACTCATGGTGTTGTGTTCCTGTGAGGTCGCCAGAGAACTCATCATCATCACCATCTCAGCCATAAGACGTCCACTGCTGAACATGGGCCTCCTTTGACCTCCACATGTGCCGGTTGGAAGCGACCTGCATACAGCATCTTCCGGCGACCTTGATGAGGTCGTCTGTCCATCATGTGGGTGGACGTCCTTCGCCATTGCCACTTCAGCTTGCTAACCCCAGTACCCTTACCATGAGTTGTGACATTGAAGTTTTCGATCACGACTATCGAGTTTACTATCTGTGCATCTCCCTTGTACTATTTTAGTGCAAACGAGATGCACAGATAGTAAACTCGGTACGGTAAGGGTACTGAGAGCTCATCAGTGATTCTTTAAAGGGTAGGCAACGCACGTGTCTATCCTCTAGAGTTACAGACGGCCATACGCTTCGGTCACTGGTTACCAGCCGGCGGGTTGTATGCTTGTTTACCGTCGTAGCATAAAACTAATATGGAGTATAATACTTGTAACTAAATTATTTTTTATTATGCAGAAACGTCTGCTAGCGAAAATCTTCGATATTTAAATCGAAAGAAAAATAGAAAAATTTTGACTCGCGGCGGGACCCGAACCCACAACCACTGGATCACTAGCCCAGTGCACTACCAATTGTGCTACACGAGTACCGCTTAGACTTGTCAAATTTTTCTATCTATCCCTCGTCGTATACGTCATCATGGGTGACGTGTAAACACATCTACCGCCAGCGTATTGAACACTTAACGGCATCGAAGTCTCAATTTTCATTGAGAATTCATCGATAACAATGTGCTACCCCTTTCTAAATATTTTTTTATTATGCAGAAACGTCTGCTAGCGAATATCTTAAAATAGAAAATTTTGACTCGCGGCGGGACTCGAACCCGCAACAGGAGTCAAAAATTTTTTATTTATCTTTCGATTTAAATATCGAAAATATACAAGTATTTTCGATATTTAAATCTACTACTACTACTACTTAAAGTATATTTTGTCTTACCCCACCTATCTTCATTATTAAATTATTATCATCTTTTCCTAGAGTTTGTCGGGGCAATTTCGCCTCGGCTCACCGCGACGTCGACGCGAACGGGGCTCGGCGCAATGCTTAAAAATTTAGACCTCTCCACATGTTTCAGGAGTGACTAAATAGACATGAAGCCTAATAACTCCTTTACCTGCGGCTTGCCTAAAGACTTACGTAAGACGATATGCTTTTCAGGTTTTTTCGTAGTTTTCTCGATATCTCCCCTATTTGCCTGATGTCTTCGTGCTTCCCATACGGCTGCTTGCGTGTCTGTCTGTCGACAATATTTTGCTCCGTAAGCCAAAGCTAATAAACAAGTAATTTTATTTAAAGTTGCGTAGAGAATTGTGTCGCTTAATTTCAAACTCAGGTAAATCCATTTTGCTCTAAGGTTGATAAGCATTCAGATTATTATACATTTTTTTTAGATAATCAACCTTAAAGCAGAATGGGTTTACCCGAGTTTGAAGTTAAACGACACAACTGTAAAGAAGGATTTACTATAATTAAATAAATAAATCAAGATTACAGGATATTTTTACACAAATTAACTGAATCCCACGGTAAGCTCAAGCCGAGATTACCTCGACACCATCCCACACCACTCAGATACGAGACCGCCTCAACCAATCTCGCTGGAAGCGTAAACTCAGTAGTATTAGTAGTACAAATCAAATATATTTTTTTTTTTACATAGTCGGCAAACGAGCAGACGGATTGCCTGGTGTTAAGCAATTACCGTCGCCCATGGGCACTCGCAACATCAAGGGAGTCACAAGCGCGTTGCCGGCCTTTAAGGGGGGTTGGAGCTCTGGGAACCTTACTCACCATCAGGAACACAACACTACATACCTGAAAGCTAGCAGTGCTATTATGGCTGTGGTCTTCTGTAAGGAGGAGGTACTTCCCCATTTGGCCTGCCCCAGTTTCAAGCGTGATGGTACTTCGCTGTGCTCTACCTCTCATTGTTGGACGTAGTTTAAGGACATACCCGGGTGCGGAAGGGTTCTGGATTTTCCCCAGGCTACCTCCACACACAGCCTGAACAGTCCGCTCGTTTTAACATCCCAAACGGTTTATAAAGCAAGGTCAATTAAAAAGAAGAAAGAAGAAAAAACATTTATTTGTGGCACCAAAAAGTCAAACATTACAATATTAGAGGACATACATACATACATTTCAGCCGTATGCAGTCCACTATTGGACATAGGCCTCCCACAAATATGACTTGTATCATCTTGGGGGGTAGTTGCCATAGTCGCCACGCTTGGCGACCGCAGTAGCTGTAGATTGGGTTTCGACGGACGCTGCTGCCCGTCCGTAGGATGTTTCCCTTTGACACTTCTTAACCGCGGGAGGAGATAGGGTTGGTGCTATTCTAGTCAGCCGGCATCACACGGTACAATGGAATATTAGAGGACAAGTACACTCAAACAAAAGAGCCGCGAAATGGTCCCGACTCAGCATTGTACTAGCCGGAGAGGCCATAGCTGGTCCCTCGGATCTACTTGCGAGTAACATCGCGGAGTGTGACACATACTTTCATACTTTAAACAAAATGTGAAAAGAAGAAATATCTAAACAATTTAAAGCGTGAAAAGGATAAAGGATATAGATAATTGGATTTTAGGGTTCCGTAGTCAACTAGGAACCCTTATAGTTACGCCATGTCTGTCTTTCTGTGCCCAGCTATGCAGCGCAGTGACCGCTAGTCCGAGAGAGCTGTAATTTGGTATGAATGTATAAAATTTTGGACCCGGGTATGTCCTTAAACTACGTCCAACAATGAGAGGTAGGTAGGGCACAGCGAAGTATCATCACGCTTGAGTCTTTAGAAGCCCAACTGGGGAAGTATGTCCTCCTTACAGAAGACCACAGCCATAATAGCACTGCTACCTTTCAGGTATGTAGTGTTGTGTTCCTGATGGTGAGTAAGGTTCCCAGAGCCTTAATGGTCGGCAACGCGCTTGTGACTCCCCTGGTGTTATAATATGTGTGCCCATGGGCGACGGTAATTGCTTACCATCAGGCAATCCGTCTGCTCGTTTGCCACCTTTTGTCATAAAAAAAAAGGAAATATTTTCAGAGTAACGCCCATAGGTACATGTGAAATGGCATTGTTATTTCGGTTCAACCATAAAGTGTGAGGTGTCTTTAGATCATCATCTCCTCGAGTTGTCTCGGCATTTTGGCACGGCTCATGGGAGCCTGGGGTTTGCTTGGCAACTAATCCCAGGATTGCCGTAGGCACTAGTTTTATGAAAGCGACTGCCATCTGACCTTCCAACCCAGAGGATAAGGATTGGGATTAGTCAGGTTTCCACGCGAGGTTTTTTGTTTGAACCTTCGACCACTGGATTGCAAGTCGCACGCTCTTACCGCTAGGCCACCAGCGCTCTGTGTGGTATTTAGATGGCTATTCGGTCCCCAGTTACGTTGACCAGACGCTTTGATATTTCTACAAAAAGTTTTTACGCCCTGAGACCCCATGCACAATTGCCAATATTGCCATCTATACGGAGCTTCGGTCACAAATACCTTGGACATGCACTTCATCGCCTTGACTGATGATAGGCGCTGTTCAGATATTTATGACCACCTCCACAGCCCTGATATATCTGATGAATATCTTTCAAGTATGTAGTGTTGTGTTCCTGATGGTGAGTAAGGTTCTCGGAGCTCCAACCCCCCTTAAAGGCCGGCAACGCGCTTGTGTTACGGGTGCCCATGGGCGACGGTAATTGCTTACCACCAGGCAATCCGTCTGCTCGTTTGCCGCCTATGTCATAAAAAAAAGAAAAGTATTGCACCTACCTAGACATCATCATCATATGAGATGAAGGATGTCCACAGCTGGCCATAGGCCTCCCCAAAGAGCCCCACAGTGACCGATTTTGCGCCACCCGCATCCAGTCTCGCGATCTTTGCCATGTCGTCGTCACCTTGTCAGCCAACGCTCCGCCTTCCAGTAGGTGGTCGCCACTCGAGAACCTATCCGCCCCAACGGCCATCGGTTCTACGGTCTAATTATGCTTATCTAGACACATTTTTAGAAAAGAAGCTGGAAAAGCCCAACTGGGGAAGTACCTCCTCCTTATAGAATACCACAGCCATAATAGCACTGCTACCTTTCAGGTATGTAGTCTTGTGTTCCTGATGGTGAGTAAGGTTCCCACAGCTCCAACCCTCCTGAAAGTCCGGCAACGCGCTTGTAACTCCCCTGGTGTTGCAGGTGCCCATGGGCGACGGTAATTGCTCGCCAGCAGGCAATCAGTCTGCTCGTTTGCTACCTTTGTAATAAAAAAAGAAAGAAATTAGCTTACAAATCACCTGATATGGGTGTACTCGTCTCGTTTCTCCCTAGTGGGGTACTCCTCAGGCGCCCTCGGTCTGGGGTCTTCTTGCTTGCGGTAGACCGGCTCCCGCTGCGGGGAGCGGCGCGGCGAGCGGTACGGAGAGCGGTATGGGGAGTGTTGGGGGGAACGATCTGAATAACAGGGTAGAAATGCAACATTTCAGCCATAAACCGTCCACAGCTGGACAAATGCCCCCCAAATATGACTTGTATCATCTTGGGGGGTAGTTGTCAATAGTCGTCAGTACTCGTCACCCTTGGTTGGCGACCGCAGTAGCTGTAGATTGGGGTTTGGCGGCTGGTGCCCATCCGGCGGTTTCCCATTGTCACTTCTTACGACACCCGCGGAAGATGGGGTGGTGCTATTCTAGTTAGCCGGCACCACACAGTACCTAGTCAGCCGGCACCACACCTGAAGGGAGCTAGAATTCCCGGAAAGATATAATTTGACTCTTTTCAAGGCAATAGTGAAAAGGCTGTTACTGAACCAGCGTGCTACACCCTCGACCTCGTCGATACTTATCAGGTGTGACTGAAATCAAACGCTGGTCAGTCTTGTATAAAAAAAAGAACCGATTGGCGGGGCCTAGGAGGATATAATATAACCAATAGGTGACATTATCTATGACAAGGGACCTTATTGTCGATGGCTCTTACGCCGTTGTTCAAGATGCCGCAATATAAACGGAACGCGGTTCGACGTAAGCGCCATCAACAATAAGGTCTCTTTTGCTAGATAATGTCACATATGGAGCCGACACACGCACTAATTTCTATCGGAAAAATTCTGCCGTTTTCGGCGCAGGGGTGAGGTGACACACATAAATAATGTTAATAGTAATTTTACACGTGCGTCGTGTCGTGCGTAGGTGTCGTGTGCTACACACGCACACGACAAAGTTATCAAACACTAGCATAAACTATATTCACACAAGTTCAAGTACTATGACCGGCGGCCGAGTAATTTTGGCAGAGGGGAACGCCTGTTAAAAATCCGTCACTGTGGGTCGTTTGGGGGAAGGCCTATGTCCAGCAATGGACGTCCTTCGGCTGATATGATGATGATGATGAAACCATGTCAAACTTAGCGTAAAGTCTGAGCGGACGTTCGACTAGGGCGCGCATATTAAACAAAAACGTACGGGAGCGGCACGCTGACGCTACACGGTCCGCCCGCCGCTCCCGCCTTAGTCACTGGTCCCACCGCGAGCTAATAAGCTATGAGCTATCAGCTATTTCAAGGGACTAAAGATAATCAATCCCGTGTAAATAAAAGAGTGTGAGCTACGATCGCCCGGCTATGACATATTTGTCTCTATTATTGACACGGGATCGATTATCTTTTGTCCCTTGAAATAGCTTATAGCTATACCTAGGTATTTTTCTAGTAGACACGACATTTGCTTAGTGCATGCCATCATAAAAATATCGACAATTCTGTTATCGATAAGTATCCACACTACTTCGACAATAAGATGTACAGTCGCAATCAGATATATCGGAGCTGTGGAGGTAGTCACAAATATCGGAACATCGCCTCTATTATCAAGGCGATAAAGTACATGCTCCTATATATTTGATGGCGACTGTACACACATATCGGCTATAGACCTACACGCTGTGTACGACCTATCTTGGACAAATTGAACGTAATCCGTAATTTGATTCAATTTACTTTTATAATTTGCACTAAATAGTTCGAAATTGTTTTCTGAAGTATGTAAAATATTAATAATATAACTTTTTAACCTATAAATATTTGTCTTTGTATTACCTGTATGACGATGTAGTATGACCTGTATAAGTGTTACTTATCGATAACTGGACTGTCGATGTTTTTTTTCTGTCAATCACTTACAAGAAATCGTTCGTGCTAGAAAAATATCTAAGTATACTTATAGCTTACTAGCTCACGGTGGGAACAGTGCCATAGAGCTCGTTCCCACTATGTCGGATGTCGTGGCGATTTTTAATCGTGTGTCGTTGCCGCTGTTCTCACTATGTCGGATGTCGGATCCGGATTTCAATCGGGTGTCGGCGGTACTGTTCCCACTAGTCGTCTGTCGTGCACGATCGCAGCTGGCGCGGCAGCGACGCGCGGGTGTGTGCGGGGGTGCCGCGCGGGCGGCGCGGGCGACATCGTTCCGACATCCGACAAAATGTGAACAGCGCTATATTCACTCGTATGCGAGCGAGACACGACACGTTTTTTTTCCGGGCTGGGAGGGCTGGCAAAACGCACGCCATTTTATGTCGTATCCGACACAAAATCGTTGTCGGACGAGTGTGAACAGCTTCATATAAAATGTTCTGCCAGTGGAACGTACGATTAAAAATCGCCACGACATCCGACATAGTGGGAACGGGCTCATACACTTACAGGCCCTCGGCATCGCGTACGTGACCAGCCGCTCCAATACCTCAGCCGAGTGCTCCGGGGAGCGGATGTGAGCTCCGAACGGATACTTCCGGAGGGAGCTCGCGAACGGGTCCGAGCACTGGGACAACCGGGGGGTGTATACGTCACCTACAACATAAACTAGTTAAGCTCCGAGGAAATGACAGCAGAATTTCATTTGTTGGATACCTTATTTGTATAGTTAATCCTTAATATTCGTTTTTTTTTATTACAATAGTAACAAACGAGTAGGCGGATTGCCTGATGGTAAGCTATTACCGTTGCCCATGGGCACCCGCAACACCAAGTGAGTCGCAAGCGCGTTGCCGGCCCGGTGGGGTTGGAGCTCTGGGAACCTTACTCACCATCAGGAACACAACACTACATACCTGAAAGGTAGCTACTATTATGGCTGTGGTCTTCTGTAAGGAGGAGGCGCTTCCCCAGTTGGGCTTCTCCAGACTCAAGCATGTTGGTACTTCGCTGTGCCCTACCTCTCATTGTTGGACGTAGTTTAAGGACATACCCGGGTCCAAACCCGGGACAGTCTTTGTGCGTCATAAGTTACACATTTAAGGATTAACAACATTATTCATACGTTTCAGAAACACGATTACAGGTCGATTCACGAGAGTTGGCACGAATGGAATGAGTAACTGAATGAAATTGTCTATGTGTGTGTCACATTAACCAATAAAATAGTGGCTCGATTGTATACCGATACAAGTGTCACTCATACAATGAAAGTTTCGTTCAATCCATTGGTGCCAACTCTCGTGAATCGACCTGTACTTGAATTTTGCTTTATAAAAATTACATCCAAAGTAACCTCTAAAAAAGATAGGATTCCATTAATACGTTGAAAATACTAAACAGAAGGTCATAAGTTTTTTAATAATAACAACATTACTTATTATCTATAACGTATACGTCTTATATTTGTAAAAAATATCTTCTTTTTAATAATACGAACGAACATTCCTAAATTCGCGAGCGGTTCGCCCATCCTTACCTGATCCGCCATGATTAGATTTAATCGTGTAGCGCGAAAAGCTCGACGGCCTTTACACAAATCCGCTTTTAGTGGAGGTAGGGATCCATTGGGAAGGCTCTACTATTTTCGTTTTGTTTTGTTTTGGGCCTCTTTCATTTTGTTTTGGTATCTAACAGCTACGTATATAAGTATCAGAAGGAGTTACGATCGTTCGATCAGGGAGCGACCTCTGAACAAGGGGGCATGGCATAATAGCCACGCTTTGCAGGCGGATTAGCGATCGCAGTTTGTTCCACCGCTCAAAGAGAACGCTGTCTTCCACCATCATTTCTATTCGCATTTTCTCACGCTGACCCAACGCTAAGGCCGTGGGTTTGCTGACCCGCGACCGGCGGCGTCTTCATACAAGGATGTTTCGCAATGTGACGTTTCAGAGAAACCACTCTCCAACATTGTCCCCATTTGGACCCGGGTATGTCCTTAAACTACGTCCAACAATGAGAGGTAGGGCACAGCGAAGTACCATCACGCTTGAATCTGGGGCAGCCCGACTGGGGAAGTACCTCCTCCTTACAGAAGACCACAGCCATAATAGCACTGCTACCTTTCAGGTATGTATTGCTGTGTTCCTGATGGTGAGTAAGGTTCCCAGAGCTCCAACCCCCCCTTAAAGGCCGGCAACGCGCTTGTGACTCCCCTGGTGTTGCGAGTGCCCATGGGCGACGGTAATTGCTTAACACCAGGCAATCCGTCAGCTCGTTTGCCGCCTGTCATAAAAAAAAAAAAATTGTAGTACAAACATTCGCGCGTCGGTCGCCGGTCGCGGGCGGTCAGAAAACCCACGGCCTAAGGGGTCAACGGGAAAGCTTGGGAATATTTAAAAAAATATAGAATTCACTTACTTCTGTTAGGCCAATTGAGGCCAGCTCCTCGATAACCAGACGCCTTGACAGGCACGGAGGTTGTCTCCCCGCTGCCTGGACCGCCAACTTGGAAGTTGTCACACCCTGTAATCAGCAAGTTAGACTACGGTACCTACAAATTACAATGGGTTGTGCTCAGAATGAATATGGCCGCTTTCTCTTCTCATACCACTAGTCACCAGGGTATTCACCCACCTTGGAGCCTTTTTAGCACTTCCTAACGCAAAATCTCCGACTCTGGAGTGAATTCCCTGTCAAGGTTTTCCCAAGGAGCTTACCAAGAAACTTGAAAGTGGCTGCTTACTATCAGGCGGGCCGTTGGTTATTAGCCGCTGTATTAGTATAAAAGGAATAGTAAAAAACTCAGCTAACCGTACATACCGTATTTTAAAAAATAACCTTAGCATAACAAAACAACACAAATATCAAGTTTATTTACAAATCAAATGTATCTTTAGCTGAGTACCCACAACACAAGCCTTCTTGAACCTACTATGGGTTCTGTAAATTTGTCTAAGGATATTAATATATTATATTACAAACCGTAGAAAACTTCGGACCGTTGGGGTGGAAATTCGGAAGGGAACGGCGGTGGAGAGGTTGGAGTCATCTTACAATGGTGGACCTGCAATCATTTTTTAATATACTAAACTTAAAATGAAGCTACTACTTAGGTAGCGCCTTTACAAAAAGTGCGAGCAATTTCTCAGCGAGCGCGGAGGAACGCCGTGCAAGGCAGCGGACAGCAGTGAGCGATACACCCTCGTTGTGCCCGGATTCGGCTTGAATATGGCTACCAGAGCTTACCCGAAACATGGCCCCTTTTTTTTTTATGACAAAGGTGGCAAACGAGCAGACGGATTGCCTGATGGTAAGCAATTACCGTCGCCCATGGGCACTCGCAACACCAAGGGAGTCACAAGCGCGTTGCCGACCTACAAGTGGGTTGGAGCTCTGGGAACCTTATTCACCATCAGGAACACAACACTACATACCTGAAAGGTAGCAGTGCTATTATGGCTGTGGTCTTCTGTAAGGAGGAGGTACTTCCCCAGTTGGGCTTCTCCAGATTCAAGCGTGATGGTCATCGCTGTGCCCTACCTCTTATTGTTGGACGTACTTTAAGGACATACCCGGGTCCTTGGGCGATATAAGTACACGTGAGTTTATCTATTTATTAGAACATTGCAGCACTTTAGAGCGATCGGACTGCGAGGGGGTAACCTGGGGAAAATCCAGGACCCTTCCGCACCAGACTTGTTTTGTTCTTTTACTCCAATTAAGGTGTCATGAAAGTGACAAAAACAATCGTCCCAAATTTACAAGTATCGTCTTTCGTGATAGCGTCGCTGATTCTAGTCACTAGAGTTTCTTAGGCATACAATGAGAATATATTTTTTATTATGCAGAAACGTCTGCTAGCGAATTTCTTCGATATTTAAATCGAAAGAAAAATAGAAAAGTTTTGACTCGCAGCGGGACTCGAACCTACCACCACTGGATCACTAGCCCAGTGCCCAGCCCAATGCACTTGTACTGCACTGGGCTAGTGATCCAGTGGTTGTGGGTTCGAGTCCCGCTGCGAGTCAATTTTTTTCTTTTTCTTTCGATTTCAATGAGAAGTTGGTCACCTTGTAGACGGAGGCATACTGCCCGTCGACAGCTTGCGTGGAGCTGTCGGCGTGCTGCAGTCCAGGGTACATGTTCGTCCGGACCGGATCAGGGTGCTGGGTAGGGCTTCCAATCCCGCACCCTATCTGTGATCTCGGCATCTGCGGAATTTCACCTTTTCAATCCCGCGGGATCCCGCAAATCCCGGTATATGCGGGATGCCACAACACAAGCCTTCTTGAGGTTACCGTGGGGCTCAGTTAATTTGTGTATGAATGTCCTATATTTATTTATTTATTATATAGATTTATTTATATGGTATAATTTATATAGTCATAATGGGCTTTGTTCATAAGCTGTTGTGGCATAACCAAGTTTAGCATAATTTGATGCGGCAGAATTCTAGATATCAGAATATTGTTTATACATAAATTCGATGCTCCGAATCATGATGAGTAGAGCCCGGAAAATCCATAGCAAAACAAAACACTGTCGCAATCAAACTAGTGAAAGAAACATTTTTTATCGATATCGAGTAAGTTTTGTTAAAAAAAAATCATACCGATATGTTTAGGTAAATTATTTTTTAATCATTCACGCCAATCGCAAAAGGAGTGGTAAGAAGGGTTTATTTATATGTGTTATTTCATC